>CM053595.1:91922002-92085224 GCA_028646575.1 Pseudocheirus occidentalis
GAGAGAGAGAGAGAGAGAGAGAGAGAGAGAGAGAGAGAGAGAGAGAGAGAGAGAAAGAGAGAGAGAGAGAGAGAATTGAGGGCCCAGGACAGATGTTTAGGATAACAATAGCTTCCTGCCCTACATAATTCCTGGCACTGCTGGAAGGATCCAGTGAGAATGGCATATTGTTATAGTAGAAAGAGCCCTGGATTTGAATTCAGAGGAGTTGGATTAAACCCCTCATTCTGTTATATACAAACTGTGTGTGAACACTATCCCCCCGGCCTCAGTTTCCACTTCTGTAAAATGAGAGAATTAGATCCGATCATCTCCAAGGACTCAGTCATCCTTAAATCCTATAAGACACTATGTTTGAAGAGCCCTGGGAATGTGCTCAGCACTGTGCCCATGGGCACAGCGCACATGGCTGCAGTAATGCCAGCCACTAAGAACGTGTTTGATCTGGGGGAAGGCCTTGCTTTATTTCTTTCATGCCCTGGTCACAGGGGCCAATGCTAATCTGCCCAGCATGAATCCACATGAATAGACAAAGTCACACATTTAACCTCTCAGAAGTATCACGCCTGTGCCAAATAATAATTATATCTTACATCTGCGACTCCCTTTTATCTTTTTCCAAACTACTTTCAGATTTGTTACTTCATATGATCCTAGCAACAGCCCTGTGAGGGCTGAAGAAAGGGCAGGGATTGTCATCTCCATTTGACAGAGGAGAAAACTGAGGCACTGAGTAATCCCTCATATGAATTCACACAATGACACAACTATTACTTAAAATCTTAGTCTTCAGTCTCCTAATCTATGTCCTGATTTGTGTGTCTACTTTGTGGCTGGATTGGCTGTTTAACTTCTCTCCTCAGTCTCCATTGAACCCCAATTCAGCTAGTGAGACCCAGCCCTCCAGGACTCTTAAGGCTCTAGTCCATGGCAAAGTCCACCCCAGCCACACTGTTGGGCCCAGCTTTTGTGCACAGGGGTCTCTTCAGACTCAGGCAGTTCCCCATCCTTCATGGCATCTGGTCTCCCCTTGCTCTGAAACCGCTGCAGCATCTGCCTCCTGATGGAAAGTCTGTCAGTGGGGAGGCTGGGGTCCCAGGCTGGGACTAGGTGAAAGACTGGCATGTGGGTACATGCGTGTGCACGTGTGCATACTGCAAGCCCTTGCCCTGCCTCTGGTCCCCACAGCCCCTGGGGGAGCCGGTGCCAGGTGCCACAGGGACAGAGCCCAGCTGCATATCAAATGGGCCTGAGCTACTGAGACAGCGGGAGCAGATGGAGGGTCCCTCCACGGATGCTCCTTGAGAGAAGGCTCACGGTGCTCTTGAGTAAGAGTCAAAGAGACAGGCAGTAGGGAGAGAAGGGCACCAGCCCTGCTGTGGGCCATGGTGAAGGAAGCCCCGATCAGTCACGGGACTACCACATGCCACTCAGTCAGCTATAAGGAAGGACCTCTTGTCCTACAGTACGCCCATGTATGCTCACAAACACACACACGATTATACACATCCTTTCAAAGACACAAGAAGTCAAGAACAAAGCCAGCACGTATGTCACCCCCTCTACATAGCCACAAAGTGCACTATACATTATACCCTTGCTTGTGAGCACCTACCTGCATATAGGTTTCCATACCACTTTTACAGGCATCAAAGCCCCTGGAGCCCCACCCATTCATACACAAAAACACCCCTGCTCCCCCCCAAATACATACCTATCTTCTGAGGGGGTGAGGTAGAGGAAGGCTTTGCCCAATCATGTACATCTCCATTCTATGACAGGGACAAATGCCAGGATTGGGGAACAGCTCTCTGGGTATATTGGGGGCAAGGAAAGTAATGATGGGAAATTCCCTTTCTTCTTGGGTCTGGGCCTTTGAGAAATGGTCTGTTGGGTTTCTCCTTCCTTAATAATCCTTCAATCACTCTGGAGGCCCCAAAACATTTGGGCGGAAACGATTAAGACTTTTTTTTTCTGAGGTGGGGAGAAGAGGGGAGAGATACTGCTGAAATTTACTCTCTCCTTTTTTTCCTTGGCTTGGCTCTCCAAAGTGGCCGCTCGAGCTGGGCTGGCACTGGGGATGCAGCAGCAGTGCTGAGCAGCAGGCCCCAGCTGAGATGGAAACAGCTCCAGCCCCCTTCTGGCACTCAGTGCCCCAGATGTCTCTAGCGCAACACATCGGGAGGTTAATGACAGACGTGGCTGCTGTGACCTGGGGGGCAGGGGAGTGGAAAGTGAGGGGGGAGCAGCAAAGAGGATGAAGAAGAGAATATGGAAAGGAAAATGACCACCCTGGGACCGATTTGGGGTGTGGAAAGGTGCCACAGCTTGCACAGGGGGAGAGGAGACCGTCTGCAGATTGGCTAATAGGAAAAGGTAGGGAAAGAAGATGCCCATTGTTATTAGAACCCCAGCAGGGCCTCTGATCCTGACATCAGTGGGCCCAAAGCCCAAAGCCCAAGGCCTACGAATCCCTATGGAAGGGAATGAGGACTTGTCAAAAGAGATCCATCATATTTTTCCTGGGCCATGAATATCCTCTCTCCTGCAAAGACCAGGCCTGTCTCTTCTCCATGCTAGCTTTTCCCCAGCTGGGGCTGGCCACCACCAGGACCAGAGGCATCTGGTATCACCTGCGGGGCTGCTCATAGGATTTAGACCTAGAAGGAAGCTCAGAGATGTTCTAGTTCAACCTCTTTGACTTACAGATGAGGAAGTTAAAGCCGAGAGAGAGGACCTGATTTGCCCAAGATCATGCAAGCCGCAAGAAGCAAATGTAGGATTTGAATTCAGGTCTCTTAACCCTAGTATTAACTTTTCTCCCTATCCTTTTGGCTATATTATTTCTTGGAAACACCTGTCTGTCATAGAAAGAAATTATGCCAATTATTCACAATATAACCATTTTCAGATCCCTACCTCTGAATTTAAACCCACCACAATGAGCTCAGAGAGATTTCATCTATCAATTAGGAAGGTTACTATTAAAATGGCAAAGGCATGTGTGTGGTGGTGGTCAATTCTAGCTCGAGGCTGGTAAGACGACCTGAACAGAATCACAAGGTATATGTAAGGAGCTGGGCTAGGCAACAGGCCTGGGGGGCCAGGGGGACCAGGCAATGGGGATGAAGTGCAAGGATCCGAATAGGAATAAGGGCAGAGAAGGTCATCAGTGAGCATTTATACAGCACCTACTATGCACAGGGCACTACGGCTAAGTGCTTTGTACAAGTAGCATCTTATTTGAGCCTGACAACCTGCAAGGTAGGTGCTATTATTATCTCCTTTTTACAGGTGAGGAAACTGAGGCAAACAGAGGTTAAGTGACCTGCCCAGGGTCACATAGCAGGTGTCTGAGGTTGGATTTGAACTCAAGTCTTCCTAACTTGAGGATCAGCATTCTCTCTGCTGTGTTTCCTCCTCCCTCTAAGATTAGGAGAATGGTAGAAAGTGAGGAAGGAAAGGTATGCTGAGGCCCAAATAAGAGCAGGACTCATCTGTCCTTCCCCTTTTCTGGCCTGCTTGGTCAGGGTCATGCAAAAGGTATGAGTAGCATAGAATAGCTCATCTGGTAGATGGATCCCCCTGAGAAGATGTCCGTTGTCATGAGTCTACATTGGTTCAGGCAGAAGCAGTTCATGTTCATTCCCCCAGATCTCTCCCCACCTCTCTCTGAACACAGTTCACCTGGGTACTTACTTATACGGCCATCTTTGTGGCATTGGTTTGGTCAAACGTAGCTCTTCCATCCCTGAACTGATTGTGACTTATTTCTGGGTCTGTTTCAGGACCCTTGAGAGGGATTCATTCCCCTCCTATAAATGCTGAAGCCTTCGGCATTCATTCTATCTAGTTAAATAAAATGTGTCCTTCACTCCATTTCGTGTAATCCTGGGTGCGCAAACAAGAGCTGGGTGTCTACTTCCACTTTTTGTAACAACCTAAGACAAGAGCCAAATTCTGCTGATCCCAGGGCAAATCCTGGGTAGGAGTAAAACCATATGAACTCTTGTGTTCCCAGGGGAAGCCTAGGTGGAGTCAGGAGCCAAACCAATAGGTTCCAAAAGTGAAACGGGACGTGATGAATCCAGCTCTTCAGTAACAGGTAACTAATTACAATGGGATACTTATCTTCTCCAGCCAGGGCACTCTGGCCCAAGTGGCAAGGCATCTGGAAAATAAAATGAAAAATTATAAGGGCTTGGGAAATATAAAGTCAAAGAATGGGAAGTAGATCATGGAATCAGCCGAAAGGGACCATAGGAATAATCTAGTTTAATTCCCTTATTTTATTATATTTACATTTTATTTTATTATTATAAGGAAACTGAGGCCCAGAGAGATTAGATGAGTTGACTGAGGTCACAGATAATGAATAGCAAAAGCAGAATTTGAACTCATGTTTTCTGACTCTAGATGAGATGTTCTTTGACTATATTATGCTGCCTCTTGCTGAGCATGCCCTCTGCACTGGTAACAGGATAGGAATGGATGAATTACTTGATTCCCGCCCCCTTCCTCTCCCCCCAGTCCTCAGGTTTTTAGACCTGAAAGGTGGAGATACCTGACCCAGTAGCAGAGGCAACCAGCACCGAATCTCTAAAAATCACAACCCCCAGCAGCCTGGTCCCGGAGATTTCTTGAAGGGCAGGGGCCAATGTGGCTTTCCATAGGTGAGTACTACCTGTGTGATCTTGGTAAAGTTACCTAACCTCAGTTTCCTCATTTGTAAAATGAGACCCTTCAAGCGAGCTCTAAATCTAGGACAAACAGTGCAGCAGTGGGTGAGAGCAGGGAGAGATTCTATCCACCCTAATGGTAACACTCCCCACCCCACCCCGAACTCACCACTCCCCGAGGTCTGGAGCTGGGGGGGTGAGGATTGTGGGTGAGAAGCTTCCTTCTGGATACTATAGCAGCTAATCTCCTCAGTTCACAGCAACCCCAAACAGGAAACCTGGTTAGTTCCATTTAGGAACACAGCACCTCCAATTAACACCCCCAGCTCAGTCGTACTCAAGGTGTTCTGGTCATCATGACCTGCAGGAGAGAAATGTTACTCTGCCCAGAAGTCCAGGAAGAACCTACATTTGCACCAGTCTGATTCCAGGCAGTGAGAACCAGAACAACAGATTACTGAAGGCAAACACAGAGTCTGGCTGTTAGTATCTCAAAGCAAAATGCTAAATATTTTACTGGCAGGAAGATCAGGAGGGGCACATGCATGAAGCCTGGAAGCCCAAGGGGCAGCCTTCCTAGCCTCAGCTGGGGCCACCTCATTTCTCTCCTCCTCCCTCCCACCCTAATCTTACCCTAGGGGTTCTGGAAAGGAGGAACTCAGGGGCATGTCAAAGTCTCCCCAAGAGAAAATGAGAAAGCTCTAGGCTGCCCAGAAAACAAGACTGTTCGCCCAGTGTTCAGGGACCTGTCATGGAAGTCTTTGACATCCCAAAGCACTTATAGACTCATAGGATCATAGACTTAGGGCTGGAAGGAATCTTAAAGGTCACGGAGTCCCTCATTTCACAGACAAGGAAAGTGAATCCTGGAGACATTAAGGGACTTACCCAGGGTCACCATATGGCAAGGGTCTGAGACAGGATTCAAACTCAGGTTTTACTGATGCTAAATCCAGAGCTCTCTCCAATACAGCAGCCTGTTTCTTGTGTTTCCAGGCAGTCTACCATCCAAGTTCTAATTAGGCTTGAACCTTCTTAGCTTCTCAGTTCAGGTAAGGATTGGTCAAACAGTCAATAAATATCTATTAAGCCTTACTAGCCATGTGTGACCTTGGGCAAGTCACTTAACCCCAATTGCCTTGCCTTCTCCCTTCCAAAAAAAGCAAAAACAAAAACAAAAAAATATTTATTAAGCACCATGCTAAGCTCTGGTGAGGCAAAACTAAGCAAAAGACAGTCCCTGCCCTCAAGGAGCTTATATTCTAATGGACCCATAGCACTTAAGCTTCAGTTTCTTGGACTCCTTTATCTAAAATTAATATTATGGCAGACTACAAGAAACTAAGGTAATAGCAAAGGGTAGGGTCAACAAAGCAATCTCTAAGGTCTTCAATGGGAAAAGTTAGGTCTGTGGGGCTGAAGACCGGCCTGGTCACCTATTACTTATTTGACCTTAGGCAAGTCACTTAGCTGCTCTGGAAGCAGTTTCCTCACCAATAAAATATGGGAGTTGAGTTAGATCAGTGGTGTCAAACTCAAATAGAAATGGCGGCCACTAATCCATAGACAAGGACCCTCCTGCCACTGAATATTGACTTAGTTTTAAAATAGAATATTATATATGTTTTATTATATTTTTATTTTGTTAAATATTTCCCAGTTACATTCTAACCTGGTGAATGCCCTTGGGAGTGGGCCATCTGTTTGCTACATCTGATTAGATAACTCTAAAGTCTCTTCCAGCTCTAAATCTACAACCTCAGATCCCAGGCTTGGTCGAATTTCCTACCGCCTTTCCAGGCTAGATCTGAACAGTGAATGATCCCTGCAATTCAGGACAATGGCTCTAAACCCTGCAAGATTCTGAAGCAAAAGAAAAAGAGCCCATCAGAGTCACTAAATCCCACCAACACCAACATAGTGGAAAGCAAAACCAGATATGTTAGAAAGACCTTCAACAACAAGCTTTGTGAGAAACTGAGTTGCCTACGAGGCTAAGTTCTACTTAGTGGAGTTAGCTGCCCAAGGCTGGGAGACAGGGAGTGACTAGTCCATGGCCATATAGCTAAGGGTCAGAGATGGAACTGAAAGCAAGATCATCCTGACTCAAAACCGGGCACACCATTCTGCTTCTCACGAGGGTGATAGGGTAGCCTAAGATCTTGAGCTGCATTGAGAGGCAGAATGTCCAGGCCTAGACATGATAGTACCACCTCACTCTGCCCTCATCAGGCTGACATTGGTAATAGGGCATTCTGTTTTGGGCACCATGTTTAGAATGAACTTTGATGAGGAGTCCTAGAGAGGGTAACCAAGATGGTAAAGGGTCTTGAGATTCAGACACATGAGAACCAGTTGAAAGAACTAAGGATGTTTAGCCTAGAAAAGAGAATCAGTGGGAGATGCGCTAGCTTGTCATAGACATAAAGATTGTCATGTGGAAGATGGTTGACCTACATTTTGTTAGCCCCCAGGGAGCAGAACCAGGAGTACTGGAGGGAAGTCGAAAAGAGGAAGATTTTGACTTCATGTAAAGAAAGTCTTCTAACAATGAGAGCTGTCCAAAAGTGGAATGGGCTGACCCAGGAGCTAGTAGTTTCTCCCTTTCACTGGTGGTCAAGTGGATTGTATAGACCAGTGTTTCTCAACCTTCCTAAAGCTGCAACCCTTTAATACAGTTCCTCATGTTGTGGTGACCCCCAACCATAAAATTATTTTCGTTGCTACTTCATAACTGTAATTTTGCTACTGTTATGAATCATAATGTAAATATCTGATATGCAGGATGTATTTAAATTGAACATAACCCACAGGTTGAGAACTGTTGGTATAGATTCTTATTCAGGTACAGGTTGGACCATGGCACCTGTGAGGTCCCTCCCAAATCCTGTGATTCTTGCCAGTGAAGATAAAAGCTGAAGACAGGATAGAGTAACGGAGTAATGGGAAAAGAATTCCAGACTGGGAGTCAGAAGTGTCTGAGGCTAGATTTGAACTCAAGTCTTCCTGATTCTAGGCCTGGAATACTATCTATTGTGCCACCGAGCCACCAACTATTGACTTAATGGGAAAATCACTTTCCCTCTCTGGCTCAATTTCCTCATCTACAAAACAAAGAAGCTGGATTATGAGTTCTGTCCCCTATAACTCTCAGTTTCTACAGCTCAACACATGGGTGAAAGTGTGCTGAATCTGGAGTCAGGGGAGCTGTCTTCAAATTCTTACCTTGCTATTGACTGCACATGTGACCTTAGATAAATCATTTAACCTCTCTAAACTCCCTTTCCTTATGATGAGGTTGGATTCTGAGTTCCTTTCAGATCTGAGAGCTATCAAATGTTCAGAGCTATGAGCCAAAGAGTTGGAGAAAGCTAAAGGAAGCCTTTGTGGGAGGAGGGTAATTGCTGTGCCCAGTTATTGTACAGTCTCCCTCCTGGTTCTTTTGGAAGTCAGAATCATCCAGAGTAGCTTTCTTGGGGCCACTCAACCAACATGGACAAGACAATAAAATAAGGTGACTGAATTCTTATCTGTCACACCAGAACTTTCCATTCATATTGGCATCATCACCTCCCATATACTCCCCCTGGGAGATGGCGCACTTATTCCAACAATGCAGCCACTGTTCCCAATGTGAATGGGAATCCTCTTTCAGAATCACCTTCAGAGTGAATTTTGGAGTCACACAAGGAAGCCAATCTTATCACTGTAGCATCATATCTCATATTTATCCAGTACCTTCTAGTCCCCACCCCCCACCCCATCCCATGGTAGGCACTGTGAAAATCACAGTTCTGGCCCTAGAGAGGCTCATAGTCTATGGAGGGGCGGTGGAGGTAGGGACAAGAGCAAATCATATAAAACAGTTCGAAAACCCTTAAGAAAGGGCCTTTCCATCTGGTACAGACTGTATTCCCTCAACTGATACAGCTGAAAAACCATTATCTTATAGTCTCTGAGAGTTGGCTGCTTGAGACTCAGAGTTTTAGTGACTTGCCAGTGGTCACAAAATGGGGATGTGAAGAGAAGGGATCAGGTTTATCGAGGAAGGCATCATGGAGGAAGCAGAACGTGAGCCAGGCCTTGAAGCACAGAGATGATTTAGGGAGGTACAGGTGAGCAGGAAGCCCAGCCAAAGGAAACCACCCACCAGAATAAAGCCTTTTCCCTATGTCTCTTTACAACAGAGAGGGAGAGGAGGTAGTAGGGCAGATAGAGCAGGAAACAGGGGAGAGGCACCATTCAGTGACAGCAGAGATGCCTCATTTTTTTAAGGCTGTCTCGCCCGGCACAGAATTAGTGATGGTTCATCCTTCTAACTAGGCCCAGGAGCTCGGCATGGACTGCCATTTTGATGTTCTCAGCGGGGAAATGATGCTGTAAACACCCATACTTGATTCGCATGCAGGGTCTCCGGGTTGCCTGCAATCACGGCCATCTGCTCGGATGGCACAGTGCCCATGCCAGGCGCCCAAGGGAATAGTGCCAGGCAGCGATTGGTTCGAAGGAGTGTTTCTCAAACTGGGACGGTGTCGACCTCTTCTGGAGGGGCCCCAGGGGGAAAGGTGGAACAAAAGACAGATCTCTTTTCCTTTAAAAAAAAAAAGGAAGGAAGGAAGGGAAATAAAGAAAGATCATTTTCACTTAAGACTCAGCACAGGGAAAAAAGAAGGAAAAAGAAAGAAGGGTCTATGGGGTCTTGAATATTCAGAAGATGATTTTGCATCCAGCACTGAGCCTTGGGTAATATGGGCTCTCTCCATGTTTAAAACATCCTTCCAAATGGAACCATTTCTTCTAAGAGACATATCCCTCTCTTCACTTCCCCCTTTCTTCCCCCCTCCCCCTTGCAGAAGCTTAGTGTCATTGCCACACACAAACATCTGTACTGAAAAGGGGAGGCTGCTCTCTGTGAGAGGCCGTGCGGCAGAGTGGGTGGGACACTATATTCTAAGAGTCAGAAGACTTATATTTGAGTCTTGCCTCTACCTCTGACTAGCTGTGTGACCTTGAACAAATTATTTTAAAGCCCTGAGACTCAGTTTCCTCATTTGTCAAATGGAGATAATTATCCCTCCCCTAATAAGTTCACAAGGGTAATTATAAAGATCAAATGGGATAAATAATGGGTGTGAATAACCTTGGAAAGGTATAAACACTGTTCAAGTGTAAGGTATTAAAAAGGATTTGGGGGGTGAACTCTGGCATATAATACCAAACAGACCGAGTCAGATACAGACTTGACCCTCTAAGATCTAGATTCAAGGGCCAGGGCACAACTGTTAGATGTGTGACAGATTGTAACAGATGGACATCCACCCCCAGGGCCATACTCTTCTCTCTCTCTCTCTCTCTCTCTCTCACTCTCTCTCTCTCTCTCTCTCTCTCTCCCTCACCCAGGGGAAGTGTTGTCCTGACCCCTACCTAAGATGATATTGGGAAGCAATCATCAATTGAGAGTGCCAGTCCCTGGGCCAATAACCCAGGTAATGCTGGCATCTGGGATTCTAGGCAGGACCCAGAGGCAAATTCAGGGCTGTTGTTCAGAATTCCATTCATAGCTGTTTATGGAATGCTGTGTCCAGAAAAGACAATTAACTCTTGTAGGCTTCACAGGATTTGGAGCTGGAAGGAAGCCTGTCCAGCAGCATCTCACACTACTCTGCTTGCTATATTCCATGTTCCAGCCAAACTATACTATTGCATGGCCCATCTGTATGCCTTTGCCTACCCTGGTCCCCAATAGGCTCAAACTCCATAGGCTGAAGTGCGTCCCAACTCAAGTGTTCTCTCTTAATAAGACCTTTCCTGACCACCACCACCCTCCTAGCCCTTTCCTCTTATCTCCTCCCCCAAGTGATGCCTTTCTCAAATTTCTCTTGGCACTCCATGTACAGGCACTTTCCCAGTCCTTTTCTCACTGTATCTCCTATCATGGTTATTTTATGTGTCTACTGCAAGCCTCGTTCGCCCGCTGCCCCCTTGCAGACCGTAAGCTTCTTAGAGATGGGCCTAAAATACTTTTACCCTCATTGCCCTGCAACCTGCCCCAGTATTTCATACATAGTAGGTGCTTAATAATTTCGCTTAATCTGCCCTCATTTTTCCTCAGAGGAAACAGAGGTACTCCACAGAAGTTAAAAGATTGACCCAAGATGATACAGGGAATAAATAGCAGAACTGGAATTCATACTTGGGTTCTAAGACTCTGAATCCCACACTCTTTCTATGAAAACACACTGCCCCCTTACCTGACCCTTGCTTAACCACTTTGGGGATTATCTGCAGCAAAGTCAATGAGGGGGATCTTAGTCCCGGGCTGGCTTCCCTATGTCACCTCCCAGGCCACTTCTGGCCCAGGCCAGCTGGTGTCTGCTCAGGGAATGCAAACTCATTGCAAAATTAGCCTCAGGACAACATAATTAGGAAGGCAGACCAGCTGCAAATACTGTATATTCATTTTCTGCATTACAAAACCCAATGGAAATCTTTCTCTCTCTCTTTTTTTTCTTTTTGGCTTATCCGTGAAAATGGCCCTCTTTACAGAAGCAAGTAGGGAAGAGATGTGTGAATTAAGATGCAGGTGGGTAGAGGGGAACGGCTTTCAAAGTTGGGGAGCTAAGCAGATCAATTTCCTTAATTTCCATCTCCTAGCATTAGACAAGTCCACAGTAGAAATAGTGACCATAAAATTGGAGAGGCAGAAAATGACCCTCATTCTGTTTTGTGGATTTTGGAGGCAGCCTAGTACTGTGGAATGCACACTGCCTTTGGCATCAGAAGACTTGGGTTTGAATCCCACCTCTGACACTTAGCAACTCTCTTCAAACACACACACACACACACACACACACACACACACACACACACACCACACCATCCTACCCCCACCCATCCCCCAAGACAGATTCTTAAGGAGAGAATTACAATGGCTAGTCTCATCATCCAGGCTCCACTGAGTGACCTTGGGCAAATCATTTCAATGCCCCTGAGAGTCAGTATTTTCATCTGAAAATGTGGAATCACTTCTAGATCCAGGATTGCCTTGGTGTGTTTTGGACATATATCCAGTGTACCATCCATCCTTCACCACCAGCTGCCATATTTAACATACTTCAGGGATACAAAGGCAACAGTGTAGAGTATGATGCAATGTAGCAATAAAGATATTGGGGGTGAACCTTGTCTCTACAAATACCTTTTGGGACTTTGGGGAAGCCATTTCACTTCCCTGAGCCTCGGTTTCCCTATCTGAATATATGATTTGTAAGGCTCTTTCCCACTCAATTCTTATGGTCTACAAGCATCCAAGATTCCCAATGAGGTGAAGGGTGTCAAGACTTATCTGCTCTGCTCCTCAGGCCATAATCAAAGGGTTGGCCCAGGATTGAGTCAGGGATATTGCAAAGGACCATGAGACCATAGGATCATAGATGTAAGAGCTGTGAAGGGTCTAAGACACCATCTAGTTCAGCTTCCTTGTTTTACAGATAAGGAAACTGAGGCTAAAGGGATTAAGTAAATGGTCAAAGGTCATACACGGATGGGGCAAGATGGGATCAGCCCTAGGAGTTCTCCTCTTCTCCCTTCCTCCAACAATTTGTGCTCTGGTGTGTTTCTTAGGGTACAACAGAGGACATCTCAAACGGAGCCTTTTCTCCCTTGGAGCCCATCACTGTTTGGGTCCCTCCCCCACAAGGAGGGACCTGGGAAGGAGACAGTAATGATGGTTTCAAATTGGTGAAACCCTTCAGAAGTGGGGTATGGGAGAGAGGTAGAACTGAGCTCCTGGGGCGGTGAGCCCACAGCTGAGCTCCTCAAACCTTGCCCGAGCATCTCCAGAGCTTAGAGGAGGAACACCGCCCTGTGCAGGCTGGATTATTCAATGTAACATTTAATTACACCAAGAGTCTAACGAACACAAGGAAAGTCAGATGTGGAACTCTCACCCCCTGCTGAGCCTCCTGGAAACCGTGGGGGAAAGCAGCATTATTCCATATGCTGTGGGGTGTCTGAGTATGTGTGTGTGTGCGCACGTGTGTGCAGGGAAGCCAGGTCCATGCCAGTCCTTTCCAGTCAGCCCACCACCCCAGAACCTCCCAATCCACACATCCTTGGGATGTCCCCTTTGAATCCTGGACCTCCTCCTTAGAATATCTCTCCTTCCCTTTCCCAAAGTGAAAGCTCTCTTGTGCTTGCTGGGTTCTTGCTCCATCTTCCACATAAGGAGGAGGTTCTCTTGCCAGTGCTCTATGGTCTACCTGTGGGAGGACACACAAAAAATTCACTGGAAAAAAAGAAATGACTGATTTACAAAATAATTAAGGGTGACTGCCCAGGGGGACCAGAATGCTTCCAGAGGGGCCAGGAGAGGGGCTCAGCAAGTTAGAGCCAGGGCACTGAGAGTCCTGCTGTGCTGGGTAACCTGGGTAACAATGCTGGGTAGATCAGGGCCATTGGGCAGAAAACTTTCTCAGAAACACAGAGGTTGTTTAATGGACAGACACAGAGCCAACCTTCTGCCTCCAGTGTTCCTTAACTCAGATGATGCCCCCTTAGCCAGTCCTGGCCTGGCTGTCCCTTAATCAATGCCACTGTTTTCTCCTCTCTTGAATCAACTCATGAGGAAAAAATAAACAAGTATTTGATCCAGCACCAACTTCTGCCTAGTCCTGTGAGGATGTCACTGTTAAAGTCTTAGATTTTGGCTTAAACCTATAAAGTGGCCGTATAGGTCCAACCTCTGATGTAATGGAAGCATGCTGATGGTAGCAGTTGCTTGATTTTTCACTTTGTATCCCCAGTACCTAATATAATACCTGACACACAGAAGACATTTGATCAATTGATCAGTCAAGTTTTATTAAATGCTGACTATATGTCAGACAAATATTATGCATGAAACCATCCCTACTTGCAAGGAAGACATTCTAACAGAGGAAAACAGGATGTATAAGAAGAATAAATACAAATAATATAATTACAAATAAACATAAAGCAGTTTTTTTGTCAAGTTGTTTCAGTCATGTCTGACTCTTCATGACCCCATTTGGGCTTTTCTTGGTAAAGACATTGGAGTGGTTTGCTATTTCCTTCTCCAGCTCATTTTACAGATGAGGAAACTGAGGCAAACAGGGTTAAGTGACTTGCCCAAGGTCACACAGCTAGTAAGTGCCTGAGGCTATATGTGAACTCAGGTCTTCCTAATTCCAGGTCCAGTGCTCTATCCACTGCCCCAGTTTAATATATGCTTATTAACTGATTGATTTTCTAAGAGAAATAGGAAGAAAGTCTCATCCTCAGGAAGCTCACAGTTTAGTTAGGGAGCTAAGTCACACGTGTGTCGAGGTGACTAGCTATCGGGGATTTATGAGATTATATTAATATATATATTAATTAATATATATTAATATATATATTAATCTCATATTATAATATGAGATTAAGTGCTAATTTTATGAGGACAAGTATATCAGAAGAGCGAACTGGCATGACCCAGCAAGGTTTCACTGAGAAGGCAGGACCTGAGCAAAATCTTGTTTTAAATACACTGGAGGGGTGGGACAAGGAGGAGGTAAGGTAATGCCAGAGCTCAGGGTTGTGGAGAAATTTCTGGCCTGGGGATTAGGAGAGATTCTGGTTCTAATTCCACCCCAGACACTGTGTGGTCACCAGTGAGTCACTTAAGCTCCTTATTCTCTTCCTAAAGGTAGGTTTCCCCCAACTCTCAGGACAGTTGTGAGGCCAGAATGAAGGGAAGCATTAGAAAACATGAGGGGTGAGAAAACCTGAGGCGTGTTCAAGGCAAAGTGAGGAAGGAGGCCAGCCTGCCTGGAGCCAGAAGGTCTGCATGGGGAAATGACAAATAACCTAGAATAATAACAAAAATAATATTTACAGTGGACTCTAAAGCTTGCCAGCACTTTACATATATTAACTCATCGGAGTCAAAGTGGCCAGGAACTGGTGGAAAAAGATCAGTCACACAAAGGAAACAGAACTAGCCAAGTATTGGATGAATGTTATCGTGATCTAAAATGATTTAAAAAAAAATTCCTTCTGACGGCCCTCTGCAAAGCTCTCTGGTGATTAAGTTGCAGTTCATTAATAGAGCAATGAAGATTCTTACTTTGTTAAGAAGGCTGTAGGTGATGTGGTAATTATCTTATCTTGATCTTACTCTCAGAGCTCTTGATTATTTTTTTTTCCTTTCAAATCCTTCCCGGAGGCTGGCTCTGTCTGTACACAGTGTCACAATAAAGCTCCAGACTCCGGAGCTCCTGGGAAGGCTGTCTTCAAGGCCCTTGACTTCAGCCACCTTCTCCTAGCATCTACTGAAAGGAGCCTCCGTGTGGATTCCTGTCTGAAGTGCCGAGAGGTAGGATGCGGTGTCGGCAGCCAGCCAGGACCTGGGTACCAACACACCTTTGACCTTTACTAGCTGGGCGGCCCTGGGCAAATCAGTTAACCATTCTGCGCCTCCATTTCCTCATCTGTAAAATGGGAAATCTAAGGGTACAGACCTCACAGGATTGTTGTGAAAATCAAGTAAAATAAATCAATATGTAGCTGGGATGATCAGAGGAAACCCTTGTTTTTCTGCACAGACACCCCATAAATCCTATTCTATAAATCATAGCTTTTTTGGGGTCAGGACTTATGATTTTATTGGTATGTTGCTGTTTGTTGAGTCATTTTTCAGTATATCTGATGCTTCATGACCCCATTTAGGGTTTTCTTGGCAAAGATACTGGAATGGTTTGCCATTTCCTTCTCCAACTTATTTTACAGATAAAAAAAAACTGAGGCAAACAGGGGTGAGTGATTTGCCCAAGGTCACACAGCTAATAAATGTCTCAGGTCAAATTTAAACTCAGGAAGATGAATATACTTGATTTCAGACCTGGCACTCTACCGTCTCAACCTTCCTAATGCTGTGACCCTTTAATACAGTTCTTCATGTTGTGGTGACCCCCCAACCATAAAATTATTTTTGTTGCTACTTCATAACTGTAATTTTGCTACTGTTATGAACCATAATGCAAATATCTGATATACAGGATGTATTTTCATTGTTACAAATTGAACATAACCCACAGGTTCAGAACCACTGGTATAGAGAGATGTCAACAAGGAAACTCCCTCTTCCAATGAAGATTAGCAGTTATTTTGCAAATCACAATTTATAATCTTTGAGAATTATCTGGAACACTGAAAAGCTTAGCAACTTGTCTAAAGGTTCACAGCCTATACCTATCAATAAACATTTCTTGGGGTGGCTCGGTGGCAGGCACAATATCCAGCCCTGGAGTCAGGAGGACCTGAGTTCAAATCCAGCCTCAGACACTTAACACACTTACTAGCTGTGTGACTTTGGGCAAGTCACTTAACCCCAACTGCCCTCCAAAAAGCAAAAAAAAAATAAATAAAACAATTAACATTTCTTAAGTGTCTACTTCATGCCAGGCACTGCACTAATGAGTGAGGATACAAAAAGATGCAAAAGACAGTCCCTGCCCTCAAGGAGTTTGTAATCTAACAAATATATACAAAGCAAACTATACACAGGTTAAATTGGAAACAGTTAAGACAGAGAAGGTGATGTGTCAGAGTCCACCTGGCCTCTTCAGACCAGCCCTCAGTTTCCTATTTCCAGCCCCTCAAATGTCAGCTGTCATTTCTTTCATTTTTCTAATCTTTTATTTGAAGGGATTCAGCTAGACTTCATACCAGGACAATCTCGCTAGTTTTCTATTTTAACATTCAGAGGATTACAATGATCATTATTGTTGCTGTTGCCAAATTTTTCATTTAGTTTCAAAATGTTTGGATTGACTGTGGTTGGAGACAAGCCGTCCCCTGCTGTCATTCATTCACATTTAATATTATGCGGATTATTCTTGTTTATTGTTGTGTTCTTATCTTGTTTGATGAAACGTATATGGAAACTGTGCTGTGTTGAGTCCCTATCCTGCTATTATTCCTTCAAGTTCAGCATTCTAGGTATGATTACAAGGGGGAATAAAATAATTGCTTTTTGTTGTAGCTGAATGAAAGTACTGGGATACAGACCAATCCTTTGGAAGCACACTGACAACATTCCAGGGACTACTACAAGAGCAGCACAGATGACAGGGAAGGCAAGCACCTCTAGGTTGGTCTTGGAGACATTTATTTTTGTGTTATATTACACAGCAAGAGTCTGAAGCTATGTAAAGAGCCTAATGCTATGGGAAATGCCAAGGACGATATTAATTACACCCTTCTGAGGGTTTCTTTGTTTCTTCAACTTACAGGAATAGAATCAAAATCCCCACCTACAGGAGTTTAGATTCAGTATAATCATCTCCTGGTCTAGCTTGGACCAGTACCAGATCCAAATGTTACCGAGGTAGGACAGACTGCAAAACCTTAGAGCAACACCACAAAGCATATGAGAGTCTAGCTTTTTGTCACCCTAA
Organism: Pseudocheirus occidentalis; assembly: GCA_028646575.1. Classification (NCBI taxonomy): domain Eukaryota; kingdom Metazoa; phylum Chordata; class Mammalia; order Diprotodontia; family Pseudocheiridae; genus Pseudocheirus; species Pseudocheirus occidentalis. The sequence continues at coordinate 91,939,143 of CM053595.1, forward strand.
ATATTAACAAGTCCTCTTTGGATTCCAGTGGAAATTTGGGGTTCCTAAGCCTTTTCAGTCCCTTATGAAGCAGTCCATCACTGTCCACCATCTAACATGACCCTGCTACCACATCCATCCCCTTGGGTACCCTAACCAACTCTGGAGACTCAGATGAGGTGGGGAGGAGGGAGGAGGGTGAAAGACCAAGGAGAAGGAGAGGTCTGTCACTTTATTCATACAAGCAACTTAATCCAGTGAATATTTTTTTTAATTTAATATTTTCCCCAGTTACATGTGAAAACAATTTTTAACATTTGTTTTATTTTTAATTTTTGAGTTCCAAATTCCCTCTCTCCATTCTCTCCCCTCCCTGTGAGAGAACAAGTGATTTGATAGAGGTATACATGTGCAGTCATGCAAAACATATTTCCATGTTAGTAATGTTGTGAAAGAAAACACAGACAAAAAGAAAACAAGAAAAATAAAGAAAGTATTCTTTGATCTGCATTCAGACTTCATCAGTTCTTTCTCTGGAGGTGGATAGCATTTTTAAAATCATAAATCCTTAGGAATTGTCCTGGATCAGTGTATTGTTGAGAATAGCCAAGTTATTCAGAGATGATCATCATACAATATTGCTGTTACTATATACAAAGTTCTCCTGGTTCTGCTCACTTCACTTTGCATCAGTTCATGTAAGTCTTTTCAGGTTTTCCTGAGAGCATCCTGTTTATCATTTCTTGTAGCACAGCAGTATTCCATCATGATCATATACAATAATTTGTTCAGCCATTCCCTATTAATCAAATAAATATTAAGAGCATACTATATGAAAAGCTGTGTTCTTGGTCCACCGGCCAGACACACTGATTAAGTCAATGCTGTGGAGGTGGTAATTTTATGGGACATTCTTTACTGGGCCACTAACCAAGATGTAAAACACAGGGCTGATTCTCAAGGAGCTTACAATCTAATAAGAGGAAGCATAATATGAGGGAGATCAAGGTATATGACAACATGAGTATGAGAATACTTACACACTCACTAGTTGTGTGACCTTAGGTATATCCCTTCACCTTTATGAGCCTGTTTTCTCACTTTTAAAATAAAGGAGTTGGACTTAATGGTCTCTTCCAACTCTGAATCTATGATCCTGTAAGCCTTTAAGTACAAAGGAGATGTCTGAGCAAAATTTTGAACACCTGGGAAGGGAGAAATCATGTCACAACTCTAGGCCAAAGCCTCGGCTCCTACAGTAGAATAATGGAACAAGACCATATAGCTTGAAGTCCACAGCTAATCTCAGAGTGCTCCAGCTCCACAATCTGGGAAACTATCTCTATTCCTCTTTAAATAATAATAGTAATAATAATCGCTAGCATTTAAATAGCACTTGCCTGGAAAACCTTAGTTCAAACATTGCTCTGGTTACTTATTAGCTGTAAGATCTCACCTCCTAAATGCACATCATAATAGCACTTACCTCATAAGGTTTATTTAAATGATAATGTTTAATCTTTAAGTTATAGCTATTATTATCATAACACTGGTTCCCAGTCTACTAGACAACACTGCCCAGGCATAGTAGCTGAGTCGATGTTCTGGAAGAAGTGGTTTTATGGCAACGTTCTTCACTGCGCCATTAACCAGACCATGCCACAGGCAGATAGCACACCTGTGCCTTTTTTTTTTTTAACTTTTTGGAGGTTGGTAGGAAGGGCAGCTGGGTCACACGGCTAGTACGTGTTAAGTGTGTGAGGTCGAATTTGAATTCAGGTCCTCCTGACTTCAAGGCCAGTACTCTATTCACTGCACCACCTAGCTGCCCTTCTGTGCCCTTTCTTTACAGCTGGAATGTTCTATCCCTGAGAATGACTGCAGGGGGCAGTGTTCTGGCCTACTGAAATAGAAGAGTTCTTGAGGAATTCCACCTCCTTGTTGCCCATGAACAGAGAAGGGATGGAATTTAGTTGAAAAAGACTATAACTGATCCCAGTTCTGCTTATAAGAAGAGAACATGGCAGAGGACTTGCATCTCCTCTGAAATCTAAGGTATAGCTTTTGAGGGCAGAGGTCACTTGTGGTTGATGGAAAGAACCCTGGGCTGGAAATCAAGCTCTGAAACTATCTTGCTGCCTAACCTTGGATAAGAGACGGAATGGTATAGTGTAAAGAACATTAGCCCTGGAATCTAGAGGACTTGGGTTCAAATCCCACCTGTGGTGCTTTCTACCTGTGTAACCTTGGGCAAATCAATTTACCTCAGTTTGGGGTCCTCAGTTTTCTTATCTGAGAAATGGTGACCATTTTGGTTTTTGGTGTGGGTTGGAGGAGTCTGGACCTGTGATTTTATCAGTGCAGGGAAATTCTGTTATGGAAACTCCCTCCACTGACACCAATGGGCCTCTCCTCTGTAATTTAGAGTCTTAAAAAAAAACTCTTAAGGACGCTGAAAAGTCAAATGATCCACCCAGAGTCATACAGCTGATACGTGCTGACGCCAAGGTCAGCCCTCCATTCACTAAGACACATTGCTTTTCAGGGAGGGGGGAAACCACAGATTTCCAAGAGCTCAAAATCGGAGATGACCTATCTGAGAAGTCTTCTAATCCAATCCCTGCCTGAATCAAGAATCCTGTTTACAACATCCCTGTTATAATATCCACCCTGTCCGCCTCATTGGGCTGTCATCCTGCAGGAGCCCAGACCAAAGCCTAGGCCTGTGTATGATCTCCTCCTCTCCAGACATCCAGCATGTTTGGGCTTCTTCCTTTGCACCTGTAGGATCACAGAGAACCCATGAAATGCAACCTCTTCATTTGGAACATAAATAACCCAATGTATATGAAAATGCTTTCCAAAGTAGTAAGTATTTAGAGGCCTGAAGAGCTCAGAATTCTTTGATAAAGCCCTTCACCTTTTCTTGAACTTAGAATAAGGTAAAAACCATGGCCCCTATATAATGTGGTGGCAGCAATAATAATATTTATAGATCACTTTAAGTTTTACAAAATGCTTTAGATTCATTATCTCATTTGAGCCTCACGATAACCCTATAAGGTCAACACTATTATTATTCCCCTTTTACAGATGAGGAGACTGAGGCTGAGAGAAGTTAAGGAGCTTGCCCATGTTCACATAGCAATTAAATGTCTGAGGCAAGATCTGAACTCTGGTCTTTCTGATTCCGAGTCCAACATTCTATGCACTGTACCACCTAGCTATCCCAAGATAGTCTGTTTCCCTCATCACAACATGAAATTCATCCCTTCTTCCCCCACAACTTCAATATTTCCAGAACCTTTGACTTCCCAGGCCCTCTGTGACTTGGAAAAGTCCTAGTGGCCAAAATGGTAATCACTTGCAGCCCTCAGGGAACAAACCTCTCCTAATTTAGCTTTGCTGGTCTTTGGCTCATATAAGGTCCACAGCCAAGCCTGTATTGGAAGGTTTTCCAGAATGGTAGAAACTAACAGGACTTAGATTGTACTGGCACAGCCTCAGAGAGCCCCAGGTCACCTCTTCACTACGGTGAGGCATGAGAGACGGGATTTAGTGGAGGTCCTCACCCCTGTACCATCCTTAGACAGGGTTTCAAAGTCTCAGTCCTGTACAGAAATAACTGAGCCCACTTCTCGATGTCACACTGGTGTATTCATTCCAGCATGCTCTAAAGCAATAGGGCATCCTAGAATGTAATCACCACATACCACATTTTAACATTCGGACACACCGCTGTCATTGTAATTCCTTGGGGGGGTAGGAGAGGGGAATGGAAATAGACAGGATAAGCAAACTTACCACTCCACCGTTCATCTGCTCAGTCACGTGCCTCCTGAACAAAGCCTGGAGGTTGGCAGGATAATTACCTGCTGTGTGACTCCATCTTTGCCATTCCCAAGATGCCTCATGCTGAGAAGCCCCAGTCCCTTGCAGGGCCTTGCCCTTCCTTGTGGCTTTTTTCTTCGTGACCTTGACAGGAACAGAGCTCCTGGAGATTGTAACACCCCTGCATTTCACTTGTGCCTTCTCAGGGTCTCAGTCACAGGCCAGGAAAGGAGAATGATGACCAAGGATGGGGGGGAGGGAAGTGGGGGTGTGGAGAAAGAAGGAGAGGGCAGATCTTTCTTTAAGGTACTACATGGTCTCATTTCTGTCTAGGTTAATGGGCAGCTGGGGTCTTAAGCTGGGTCAGGCTGGGCCCAGAACTCAGGAAGGACCAGGGCAGGTGTAAATTATACATAGCTATTTCTGGAAATTTTCCAGATTTCTCAAGAGAGGGAAATTAATTTGCCTGTTTGGGCAAATAACATCATTTTTTCCCTGCTTAAGGTCATTTTGTTAAAATGAAATTGATTAACGTTCTCTTTAAAGTTTAAGTAGAAACTGCTCAAACATATTTTTATGCAAAGAAGCACGGTTTGCGCCTTTCAGTAATTAATAACTCCACAAATAAGTTAACAGCAATACAGCTCTAACTACATTCTGCCTGCAGCCTGCGGCATGAATTACAAGCACCTGAAATTAGACCAATCAGGGCTCAGGGGAGAGAAGCCCACAGAAAGGCCTTGGTGGGCCAAGATAACAGAGGCAACTTCTAGGAACTAACATTTTCTGTTTGCACAGGAAAGAGTGCAGGGCTCTCATCTGGCCCCCTTACCCTCCAAGAGCTTACAATCCAAAGAGATGTTGATGTGGACCAATATTTACAGTCAACTCTCAATGATCTGCTATGTTGATCATCCACCGTGTCTTTTTTCCCTTTAAAAAAAATGCCATTTGGGATTCCCAACCTCCAGAATAGTCTTTCCCCTAGCCTTCTTCCCCACTCCATATGCACCTGAGGAATGCAAATTCATTTTTACCCTCAGCCTGAGCAAAATATAATAGCATCGTGAAATACCATTGTATTTCACACAAATTGAAGTGAGAAGTGAGAAGAATCCTAGGTCTAAAGAGGACCCAAGAATGAAGCTCAGTTTTGCTTCTTGCTAGCTGAATGGCTTTGAGCAAATCATTCTTCCTCTCCAGGACTCAGTTTCCCCATCTGTAAAATGAGGGATTTGGAACTGATGAATTTCTCTGAGGCAATTTCTAGCTATCTATGACCCTGTGAAGCCTGGGATTCTTTCTTGTCCTGAATGATCCGGACCTTACTGATCCCCTCCTCAGAGGAGCCTGAGAGGGGGTAGATTTCATTGCTTTTGTCTCAGGGTTCTGGGTAAAGAGCCCAGAGTTCTGGTGGGAGGGAGATGAAGAGAATACAGCCAGGGTGCAAGATTTATAAACGGTCATCATGAGAGGACTGGGAGTTGTTAATTAGCTAGAAAGATTCCCTACATTCTGGAGCAAGGGGGAGGGGAAAGGGGCAGTCATGGGTATATGAAGCATGGAGAGTATTAGCATTATTTCACTTATTAATTAGGGAGAGCATAAGCATTATTTTACAACCCCCAATACCTTTGAAAATCTATTGACCACTGTAGAGAGAATATGAAATGTGACTCAGCCAGGTCATTTTGATACTAAATTTTGTTCTCTGCATTATTGTCATCGTTAAGGAGCAGTGAAGCATAGTGGAAAGAACATTGTGTTGCAGTCAGAAGACCCGAGTTCAAATTCTGTCTCTACTTAATATGAGCTTTTGGGCAAATTCTTTCTCTTCTCTGTGCATCTATTTCCTTCTCCATAAAATGAAAAGTGCTGTATTATATGATCATCTAGGTGACACAGTGGGTCAGGCAACTTGAGTTCAAATTCTGCCTCTGACACGTACAAACTGTGCGACCTTGGGCAAGTCACTTCACTTTTTTCTTTGTTATTCTCTAAGGGTGTGTGTGTGGAGGTAGGGGTCCGAGAGGAGAGATACCCCCCTCTCTACCCACAAGCATGGGGATAATAACACCTTCCTCCCAAGTTGTTCTAAGGACCAAATAAGGTGATAAATGTAAAGCACTTTAGATTGTTGCAGACACATAGTAAGTGCTATGTGAATGGTAGCTATTATTATTTATTATAGTCTGTCAGGGATTGTAGTATGTCAGCTCTGGGCTGGGAGTACATGTGGGTTGTAGAGCTGAGTGAGGATAAAGTCTCCTGCTCTGGGAGGTGGAGAACAGGCACACATGTGGCTTCCAAGCCCCTCCCCCCCCCCACTTCTGGGAGCCTTCCTCCACCTCCCTGAGCCTGCCCAGCCAAGTCTGCCTGGGCTGAGTCAGGGGAGAAGGACTGAGCCCTGGCACTAAAGCTGGAAGGGACCCCAGAAGGAGCCCCCAAAAAGGGATATTTGTGTATCTATAATCAGTAATTGTTTCAAAGTAAAAAGGGCTGTATTTATAAATAAATGCATTTACATAGTAATTATATAGTAATTTTTATATATTACTATATAATCACATAGTCATTATATAATAATGTATAATTTATATATAATATATATGATATAGTAATATAAAATCTTTTGTATTGTTATTATCAGTCACTCATTCAACAAATCTTTATCAATCACCTGCTAAGTAAGTACAAATCCCAGTGTGGGGTGGGGGACACAAACACAGATTAGATAAGGTTCCAAGCCACCACCACCCCACTCCCCGGAGTTTACTCTGTTAGGGGAGTAGGCCAAACAAACCCCCAGGAAAATTTAAATATCAATAATACAAGATAACCGTGGAAGAACTGTCACAAGGCAGTATGTGATTAAGTCCTACAGTGGGTGTTCAGGTCCTAAATAAATGCTCTGAGTTCAGAGGCAGAAGAGACTTCTATGAGCCAGAGTGATCTGGGAAGATTTCATTATTATAGATTTTTCTTTGTGATTAAAACTCTTACCTGTCTGAAGTCAGATTTCCTTCGACCCCTCGAGGGTGTGCTGAGTCACAGGGCCACGCAGCACCTGGGCTGCAATGATCAGGTCCTGGTTCTACTCACCTTACAAGCCAAACTCTCCTCTTGACACACAAGGACATGATGAAGCAATGGTCTATAAACCCATAAAATGGAATAATAATGCACTTGCTGCCTTAGGCTACTGGAATCCCTCTTCTTCTTCAACTCCTCCACCAGGTTTTCAAATGAATATAGTCTCAGAGTCATAGATTTCCAAAGGAGTGAGCCTAGGGCACAGTGACTCTAGCTAGTGATTGAAGGTAAGTACCTCAAACATATCTTACTCCTCAATAACTAGCTAGGACCTAAGAGTCTACTGACCCCTCCATCGAGCACCAGGAGGAACCTGAAATTTAACATCTGCCCTGCCCATACCTCTCCCCAAACCCTTCCCCTCCACCCACCCCCACCCCCACCCACACACACACACCCCACTTGCTCAGAGAATGATGTTCAGATGTACTGTTGCTACCATGAAGTATGTGACAATCTATTGCCCTGTGGTTCAAATTCAGAGTTTTAAGCTACGGAAACCACAGGGACTTAGTTCTCACTTTCCTCTTCAGTAAAACAGGGGTGAGAGCTGAACCAAACAATCTCTAAGTTCCCTTTCAGCTCAGAGATTCTGCTCTAAAATCCTTTCCAGCCTTGACATTCTGTTCTGTGCTCCTCCTAGTTCTGACAAGTCTATACTGTGGGATTTTATGCTTTATCATCTACAACAATAATAAGACAAACGCTTCCTAAGATGGTCTGCAAATGGGAGGTTCATACATTTCAAGCTGGAAGGAATTTTAGAGGTCATCCAGGCCAGTGTCCTTGTTTTACAAACCAGGATGTGATTTGTGAGATTCACAGATTGTCATTGAAGTGAATCTTGTAGCCCGAAGGTTGGGAGCTCAGATTCTAAAGCTCCAAGGTGCTGATCTCATTAACCAAAGATGGTGATGAAAACAATCGTTATTTAAACAAACCCAGATATGGACCGAAGCCAAACAAACCTACAGCCAAATGCTGATAATAGGATAGGTCTCCCATCTTCTCAGAAATAAAAGCTTAGTATTCCAGGTCCGACGAGCCATGAAAACTCTCTTTGGTCTCCAGACGGTGAAAACATTGGATTCTGTAATAATCTACTTCAGTTAAAGAACATTCCTGAAGTACCTACCACTTGAAGGGACTGTGCTAGACGTCCAGGGAAAATACCAAAGAAAAGAAAAACAAGAAACCTCTATCTGTGCCCTCAAGGAGCTTATTATCTAAGGGTGTGGAGGGCAGGAGGGGGAGATACAATCTGCACAGAAGCAGGTGTGAGATGAGCTAGAGAGAGGGATAGAGGAGCAAAAAAAAAAAAGACTCCTAAGGTGGAGATATTACATAAAACCAGGATGTCAGCATGGACTTGATGAAGGTGGTCATCATCTGAACTGAGCATTGAATGAAGAAGATTCCAACAAATGAGCATGAGGCTAAATAGTCGTGGGGGGAGAAGGGAAGGGGGAAATTCCCTGCACAAATGCATGTAGTCAGGGAACAGCTGGTAGTCCAGTTTGATTGGAACATATAATGTGTCACAGGGAATAATTCAAAATAAGAGTGGAGAGGTAGGTTGGAGCAAGAGAGTGGAGAGCTTTTCATGCCAGGCTGAGGAATCTGCATTTTACCCTGAAGGAAATAAGAAGCTATGAGCAGGGGAGGGGCATGGTTAGATCTAGTCACAACATTCTCTGTGTCACTGGACCCATTCTATGTGTCACTCAGCTAGAAAAAAAGTGTTAAAGATCACTGAACGTATATACCATGGAACCAGAATAACGATTGTGACCCTTGAAATACCTTTGCATTGCTATTATTTAACTCAGTCCTTCAGTGAAAAGGGGTATTAAATATCACCCCTGCACAAAAAAAGGAAGTCCAGAGATGGTTAAAAAAGTTACATAATATTATATTTATTAGATGATAACAATAATTATGTTAAATCTGCCTAATTCTTTTATTGTGGTGCTACAGAGCTCTGTAATGCATTTTCCTGCTTCCTATGAAATTTATTGGAGGAGGGGAGTTCTGATATTCCAGTTCTGGATCCAGGAAAACAATCATAATGAAAGCACGTGAGGCAGGGAAGGACACAGGAGAAGACCACAGGGGTATAGGATGGACCTGTGATTTCACCACGGTAGGGAACTCACACGTTCACTGACAAAGTAGGTGCAATTCATTTGGAACTTAGGCAATTGCAAGGAACATCAAATAGTTAAGACTTGCCCCAGATCACACAGCCAGAATGGGGACCCAAATCTTTCTGAGTTGGAGGCAGCCCGAGCATTAAACTGCATCGTCTCCTAACAGTAGGAACAGCAGTAAGAATAATACTAGTGAAAGAACTAATTCTGTGTATGGATACATACATACATACATACACACACACACACATATTCTGCCAAGCAATTTCATTTCTACCACAGAGGGAAGAATAAAGGCCTAATGCTCTGGAGACAGAACAATCCTTTCAGGCCCAAAAGACCCTCCATAGACAGATCTCCTTTCAGGACCACGTCCTCATATGTAGATTTCTTTGCGCTCTGTTGAGTTTGGAATGAAAAAGATCTATGTATTGGGGCTTAGATACTTACTAGCTGTGTGACCTCAGGTTAAGTTCCTTCTTCTCTCTGGTAATCTGTTTTCTCACATATAAAATAAGGCGGCTGACCTGCCCTAAATGATGCTTCAGGTGCCTTTCAGCTGTAAATCCCATAATAATAAATGCTGTGGACTGATTGATTGTTCCTTGACAAGAGGACCTAAGTATTGGCCTGGAGCCTGTGACAGTCTGAGCTTGGCCTGAATAGGGTACACATGGTCATTCACCACCAGGGGGACAGAGAGCTGGATAACAGGGTAGGGAGAGGTGATTCTTGTGCCGTTCAGTTTTTAGTCAGGTTTTATAGGTTATGGCCATTCTCTACCCACCCACCTCATCCCTGGCCCTACTCTTGGGAAAACAATACTATAGTCATTTTCTTCTACACACACACACACACACACACACACACACACACACACACACACACACTCACTAAGTCACACAAATACACACACGCACATATATTCACTCTCTCCCTCTCCCTCTGTCTCTCTCATTCACTCACTCACACAAATACTCTCACACACATCCATACTCACACACACAGGTGCAGAAAACATTATGTGCGGATCAAGACCCAGATTCAAACAGCCAGACACTAAAATTGCATGTATTCCCTTTATTGAACTGTATTAGTTATTGCAATCAGATTAAGTCACATTTAAAAAGCAGACCATCCAGTTGCACTGAAACCGATTATATTCATTACATAGTTTTAATCACTGTCCGGTGAACTGGCAAATCCAATCAAAGCATTAGTCTTTAATTAAAAAATTAAAAAGGAATATTTAGACGATAGCCAAGCAATCACATCACAATGCACAATTACCTAGGATTGCAATTTAAAAGGAGTTTAACAAAGCAACCAAAAAGAAAGAAAGAAAGAAAGAAAAGAAAGAACAGAAAAAAATCACATCTAACCTTTTTTTCAAAATTTTTTTTTAGGGGGGGAAACTATCAATATGATACAGGAAGCAACGAAGGACAACAGCACCAAAAAGCGATCTCTCTAACGCTAGAAACGTCGTCTGCCGCGGAAGCTCTCAAAGTATACTAGCTAAAGCGGGACAATAAAAAATACTGAGCATGGAATACTTTTAATCTCTTCCATTAATATTCATTTCCAGCTGCTTATAATAGCAGCGCCTCATGGCCAAATCATTAGAGTTTTACATCTGGGTTGCAAATGACACTTTGATTGGATGTAATGCTCAAATGGCCCTCCCCACTGCGTCTCCGTCAAGTCTTCTGCAGAGAGGAGCCCCGTAGTGCCAGAAGCTCACTGCGCGTGCTGGCTCAACGTGTGGTTCTGGAAACACGAGAAAAGGAGACACGCATGAGGGGCAGAATAATAGAAAGCATGTCCATACCCTTCTACTCAGTGCCATTTACGCAGAGCGCCGCATAAAAGCTTCTCAATTATTACCAAACAAAATGTAATAAAGAAAAGGGACTCGTAAGTAAGGGCTGCCAATCCGGCACATTCGCTTTGTACTCGGAGATCTGTTAATGCTGGCACAGACCTGGGCGCCTTCTCTCGCCCTTTCTCTCACGCTTTCTCTCTCTCTTTCTCTTTTTTGAGACCAGTCAAGTACGACCATTGGGACATGAATACTCTGAGAGAAGGGGCAATGTCGGGGGAGGGAAGAAACATTAAAAGAGCCCCCCCCTTTTCTCCTCCTTGGGAATTATCTTTGCTGTAACAATTAAGAGGAAAATAAATCTCTTATCACCTTGAGACCTCCCCGCCACATTTCCCTCTTTTTATTCTCCCGGTAGTGGCTCCGAGGGCTGGCAGGGAGAGGCACCAGATTGCGCCCCGTACTTCTCAATCCAAGAAACACTTCAGTGATTGCAGCCGAGCTGTACCCACAGCACAGAAACCACTGACGTGTCACCCTGAAGGAAAAGCACTTTTTAAAGGATGGGAAGCCTTGGCTCTTGGGCTTGGGCTCTCTCCCCTATTGCTCTCCCTGTTCGAGCAGCGCTGTAACCAGCACCTGCCACCCAAGAATTGCTTTGATTTGAGGAGGGAAGCATTACAATTACAAAGCTGCTTTGTGCCAGGGAGAAATAAATCATGATGTAATTTAGGAGCTGGGTTTTGGAGCCTCCAACCAAACAGTTTCTGCTTCCTGGGAGAATGTTACCTCCTTACCTAGCATTGAGAGGGTGCTCTATTGGGGGCAGAAGCACACCTTCTCATAGACTGTAACCAGGTCCTGTTTCAACTGATATGGTCAAAACCCAGGGATTAGTGGGCTAAACTGGCCCCACTGGTCTCAGAGAATGGTAGCCTCTCACAGTCCACAAAATGAAGGGGAAGTCGGTTTCACCTACTCCCCTGTTCTGAACATGATCTGGTCCTTTAATGTTCATAAATCACCCACTTGGAATCACTGAATTATCCTTGCTAAAAAAGACCTTAGCAGTCATCTGGTCCAACCCCTTTCATTTTACAGATATGAAAATGGAGGCCTGGGGAAGCTCAGCTGACTTCCCTAAGATCTCATAGCTAGTAAGTGGCAGACTCAGGATTCAAACTCAGGCCTTCTGACTGTAAATCCAGTTCTCTTTCCACTAATCCACATTATATTCCTTATAAAAAGTCCAGGTAAATGTTACGAATCTCACAGACAAGGAAAAAAGATGTAAAGCCCTCTCAGTTCCAGAGGACTATGCTGGATTACCATAATGGCATCTGTCTAATGATAACTGTCTTGTGAAAATAGTTAATGCATGAATATCCATCCATGGGCCAGGACACGCCAGGTAGCCATGACCCCATTTAAAGCCCGGGTAGTTTCCAGAGCATGCAGCGCCAACAACTGACCACCAGGTGTCAGAAGTGGTGTTGAGTTCCTAAATCTTGCTCCAAGTTCTCGGGCACAGCTGAAACTCTGAAGACAGTTCGATCATAGGAACACGGGATCCTATAGATAGAGCAGGCAGAGAATCTGTGGCCAGATGTCCACAAACCCCTCATTTTACAAGGAAGGAAACTAAGATCCAGGGAGTTTAAGGGCCTTACACCCAAGCTGATGCTGGCACTAAGCACCTGCGGCTTTCAACCAACTACCACAACTACACAAAAAGGAATGTGCTTTATCTGATCTGGGAAACACTGATTAGAACTTCTTGTCTTGTATCCATTTGTCTTTCTAGAAACTGGCTCATCCATGGTAGAATTTTAAACCGTGTGAGCTGGAGGGGCCCTTAAGGACTTACTAGGCCAACAGCTCATTTAACAGAGGTGAAAATGAAGGGCCAGACAGGGGAAGAACCCCTTGGTGTATGGATGGCAAAGTGAGGGCTCTTAAGGAGTGGGCTGGAGCTCCAGGAATGATTAGAATCAGTCGTTTTGAATCCCAGCTCCAACTTTAACTAAGGGGCCTTGCACAATTCATCTTCATTCTGTAGATTTGAGAAGGCTGGATTAGATGATCTTCAGTATCCTTTTCAGCTCTAAATCCTATGATCTTCCCTAGCCATATGCAACTTCCAGTCCTCAAAAGGCAAACATGCAAAATAATAATGCTACATGCTTGATGGACTGAATCAGATAATTATTTATGGGGAAGATGCAAATATGCCTTTTCAATCTAGAATATAAATTCATCTTCTGGATGAACCAGAAAATTATAGGGGGATCTGGAAACTCAATTTCCTTTTTCACAATGGAAAAAAAATTCCCATTTCTTCTTTTAAAGATAAAAAGGCCCTGTAACTGACTGGTCAGCTAGGAACCTGTGGCCAGCATCTCCAAACAAAGGGCACCTGAGGAGGGGAGGAAAAGGGTGAGAAGAGCAGTCAAGGCATCAAAAAGAATTATTACTGATAAACAGATTATTGATCACACTGACAAACCATTTCCAATATTATTAAAATGCTTGACCTCCTAAGATGGGAAATGCATTGAGGGTAGGTTGTTTCATTTGGGGCAGAAGAGTATGTGAGTGCGCGCATGTGCATGTGCATGCGTGCGTGTGTGCATGTTGGGGGGGGGTGCCAGTGGGGAAAGAAAGGTGAAAAAAATCCAAATCTACCCTTGGTCCTCTCCTTGTTCCCCAGCCCATTTCCAGCTCATTGTGATAATGACTACTCCACTCTCACTTGGTTAGGATTCTATTTTTAGGCTGTGCTGAATACCAGTAATAATAAAGGCAAAGGAGCCCCCCCGTCCACCACTGTGGGATCGAAGCTTGGCTTCTCCATGCCAGAAGGGCCCCACCCTCATTTAGGTGGTGTCATTTAGGAGATAATGCACCATCAGCATTGAATACAGGGCATACACTCCACCATAAGGGAACATGATTTCAAACCTGCGTGGCTCTGCCATTGATTGCAAGAGGCAGGTCAATAAAGGAATGGTATGTGGCTCTAAATCTGATAATGAAGCTCTCTGAGTGAAGCCTCCCCCTCCCATGAGCATGCTGGGCCCACAGCTGACAGAGACAGCGGATGTGCTGGCGCCATTCTTGGTGAGTAGGAGCACAAAAGTGACCTCACCATTCCCCCATTCTTTCCCTTTCAAGCTCTATCAACATATACATTGCCAGCTCAATCCTGTCTCCATATCTGTGCTCATGCTGTTCCCTCTGCCTGGAATTCTCTCCCTTCTTTGTTTATCTGAATCCTGCCCATCCTTCAAGGCCTAGTTCAAGGCTCTAGAAAGTCTTTATTCACCACCCCAGCCCACAGGGCCAAGATCATTTGCTTTCTTCCTGTGGCACTGCACATTTACATGCCAGTTTTTAAATGTTGCCTCAAATTGCCTTATTTGTGTCCATGCTTTGCTGTTCCCCAATTAAACCAAGAGTATGGACCATGTATTTGTCTTCTCTTGTATCCCCAAGGGGCCTAATAAAGGGCTGGGCACACAGAAGATACTCAATAAATGTTCTGTCTCCTGTGTTGCCAGCAGTGAGTTATACTCCCCAGTCTTGGGCAAGAATGAGCATCCAGGCCATATTTTTCAGAGAGATCTTAGAAGAGTCATCTTCCCTCAAAGAGATACAATAAACTGCCCCCTGCCAGGGGCTAGTCACAGCCAGTCACAGATGCTGTTGTTCCCTGAAAGCATGGGTCTTTCTGCTTCAGCACTTCCAGGGGTCCATGATTTCAGAGGTGCTTAGCAGAAGGCCTCAATGACTTAGAGGACAGTCTTTGAGAGATACTGTGGTTGAAACAATTCCCCACACCAGAGCCAGCCTCGTCATGAGCCTCTTCACACTTCGAAAAGCTGGTCCTCAGACAACAGATACAGAGTCTGTCACCAAGCCTGCAGTGGAATGGATGTGTTCCAGTTTGATAAGAGCTGCCAGAGAATATGCCACACTGGTCTGGTCCCTGCAAACCCTCTATTACCTCCACCCGACAGTGGGGCACTGGAGGAGAAAATGAGTGAAAGTAGGGCTATCTATCTACCTATCAGTCTACTTATCTGTCTACCTATCTATCTGTCTATCTATCTACTACCTGTCTGTCTGTCTATCTATCTATCTATCCATTTATCCATCCATCCATCTACCTATCTGTGCATATGCATGTATATGCATACATGGGTGTATAAATATATGTATATCACGTGTATACACACATGTACACATGTATACACACTCAGAGATTTGGAACTTGTAAGGAGATTAGAGGTTACTGAGTTTTACCGGAATTTTACAAAACAGAAAAATGAGGTCCAAACAAAAGGGTGGGGGATGACTTGCCCAGGATGTCCCAACCTAGGGAATAAGTAACTAAGAGAGTCAAGATTTAAATTCTAGTCCTCAGAATCCAAAGACAGCTGACAAACTGCATCGTGCAATTAGTTAACTTTCTCACTACAAACAGACATAGTTTGTATCTTCTTAATAATTAGTATTTCACAGGAAGACAGCATTAAGGATAGGGGGAAATTTCTTAAGTCTTCTTCGTTAACACAGTCTCATGAAATTACTAGAAAGGAAATGATAAATTTCCTTTTATATGGTGCTTTAAAAAAGAGATTTGGTTTTAATGATTAAAGAGAACTCCCAATGTGGAAATTCCCTCTACCAATGCAGACTCTGTTTTTACAATTTATTGCTTGGGGCACTGAGAGGTTAGTTAAGTGACTTGCCCAAGGGTCACATATCCAGGATGTATCAGAACTGAACCTAAATTTTCTTGACTCCTCTCAGGCACAGAGAGAGACAGAGACAGAAGGCAGGGGTGGCAAGAGGGAGAGAGACAGACAAAGAGACAAAGACAAGTGGAAAGAAAGGGAGTGGGCCGGATGGAGATAAATGATGTTAGGAGGAGCTTCCTAGAAAAATGCCAATACTACCACACCGTACTACTTGTATGACTTTGGCCAATAGAGAGATGGCCTCTGAGACCCCATTTAGATTTATCATCCAGTCCAATTCCCTCATTTTACAGATGGAGAAACTGAGTCCTTGAGAAGTGAAGGTGGGTAGACTAGAACTTGGTGCTTGGTTCTCTTCCTATACATTCATTGGCCTGGAGGCAGCAATGACTCTGCATGCAGAGGCCCTGGATCCACACCCTGTATCTGATACTTATGACATATATGACCTTAACCAATTTGGGCTTCATTTCCTTTTAATGAAGGACACCAGACTGGAGAGACTCAGAGGTCCCTTCTAGCTCTCCATCTATAATCTGATGAATGGGGTCCTCATTTGCTGCTGTGGCATGAAAGTAAGCAGCTTGGACTAAGCACCTGGAGAAAGGGAACAAAGGTAGATGAAGGCACCTCACCAACTGGAGCCTCTTCCCAGAGGTCAGGGAGATGGGGAAAGAGCAGATGGGAGCCCCAAATTGTATTTACATCTGCTCCTTGCTAAACTCCTGAGGCCAAGCGCACTAAGTGAGAAATAAAGAAAAGGAAAAGACATGGTCTTTGCCTTCGTGGAGCTCCCAGGGTATTTGGAGGAACAAGACTCACTCACAGAAGGAATATTTTAAAAAGTCAAGAAAGTAGTGTGTGCTTTCATGTCAAAATTAGTGGGGTAGACCCTATGTGTGCCCCCCCCAAGTAAGTGCAGAACCATCTTTGCTAAAACTCAACAAGGCAAAGAAAAGACCTTCCAGGCAGGCTCAGAACTGGCATCAGCTCCTACCAAGGGTGGGGGTGGGGAAGGTAGGGGTACCAAAAGTGCCCCTTGTCGCTGGGGCCTCCCGATTACCCAAACACCTGTGCTAAGTAACTCCATGCTGATCGGCTGAAAATTCACACAGTTCAATAACCCTAAAAGAAGAAGCAGCTCCTTCCCCCCGTGGCTTCAGGCTGCAGTATGAGGGATATAGGGGAACTTAATCAAGCCTTCTTAAAGGGCTCCTTCCACCCGGCATGGTTCTCACAAGGGCATTTTGGTTTAATGTCTATTTCTCTGTTTACGCCTGTGCTATATTTAGCCCTTTCAGAGAAGGAGGAAAATCGGTTTTTAAAGATGCTACCAACACCGAAACCGAACACTTCCTGGCTTCATAAAGGCCCCGGAGGGGAAAGGGGGGGTGGTGGTGGAGGGAGGCCCACTCTGAGGCTGGCATTCACGCTAGGGCTCTCCCTGCCTGCCAGCAAGTCACAGGTGTACGACAGAGGAGCAGGTGAATAAAATAAAACAGCAAAGGTGGGGAGGGGAGGGGGAGAGGATGATGGTTTGAGGCCATAATCCATCCGCTCTGTAGTGTAATTGTGCATCTGCTATGGATCGAGGTATTTGGTACAAGCCTGTTCTAGAGACAGACTGCCTAGGAAAGCCATGCTCATGCACCCCAGGACCATATGTTAGAGATGGGTGAAGGGGCGGCATGGAGAGGCTGGCAGACCACTCTGGATGCCAACAGAAGCCATGAGTATCCTCGGGAGGCAAGACCCCATCTGGGATTGAGAGAAGAGCCCAAGAAATTGCTCTTCCCCCCCCCTTTGTATCCAAGACAAGAGGAGCTATTCTCTTTGTCATGCATTCACTCAAAATACTTTCTGAACCTCTACTCTGTGCTGAGCACTGTAGGGGATACAAAGATAAATACAGGATGGTTCCTATCTGGAAGGAGCTCACAAGCTACTAGCTGGATTCTCTTCCCCTAGAACAACCTGGAAGCTTAAAGCCAGAGAGGTAGAGGGATGGGTTGGCCCAACTCAGCCGTCACCTCTTCCAGGAAGCCCCTTCTGACATAAACTACCCACTCAAGTGATCTCCATATGTATATTCTTTTGGGACCTTTTTCAAGAGGTGATTGGTGAATTCTCTCAAGTTCTATTTTGCCCTCTGGTTCTACAATATCAGGGCAATTTTCCTTGAGAATTTCTTGAAGGATGATTTCTAGGTTCTTTTTTTTGATCATGGCTTTCAGGTAGTCCAATAATTTTTACTGGATTTATTTTCCAAGTCAGTGGTTTTTTTCAATGAGATATTTCACACTGCCTTCTATTTTTTCATTTGTTTGGATGTATTTAATAGTATCTTGATTTCTCATAAAGTTATTTGCTTTCATTTGCTCCACTCTAATCCTGAAGGAATTATTCTCTCCAGATCCGTATGTATATTCATCAGCATATTATTCTGAATTCTTCTAGAGGTTCTCTTTTGCTTTGTTTGGACACATCTGCCTTATTCTATAGTTAAAGCTAGGTGATGCAGTGTATAGACCACCAGGTTTGGTACTCAGGAAGATCTGAATTCAAATCTGGCGTCAGACACTTACATGGCCCTGGGCAAGTCATTTAAACCCATTTGCCTCGGTTCCTCATCTGTAAAATGGGGGCACACTGAAGAAGGAACTGGCAAAGTATTCTAGTATCTTTGCCAAGAAAACCCCATTGACAAAAGTCCATGGGTCATGTAGAGTCAGACATGAGTGAATGACTGAACAACAACAAAGTGTGAACTCCCCGAAGTCAGAGACTTCCCATGGAGCTTAATAAATATTAGTTTAGTGTAAGAGTATATTGATGAAGACTGGAGAAATAGCAATAATAATAACAACTCGTATTTCTCTGCGGTTTGCAAAGAACGTTCCCCACTGCAGTCCTGTGAGGGCAGGCAGTGCAAGTGTTATTATCCCCATTCTACACAAGAGGAAGCTGAAGTTAATATCACAAGGTCACACAGCTAATACAAGCCAGGGCATGAACATGAACTATATATCAACTTCTGACTATAAAATACTAACTTCTTTTATTGATAACCATTTGAACTCCTACTTTACTACCTACGTGACTGCAGGCAAGCTACTGAAACTCTGTAGGACTCAGTTTCTCAATCTGTAACATAAGGTGACTGGACTAGCCAGTTTCTGAAGTTCCATCCAACACTAAATGGATGATCCCGAATCCCCTCCCTCCCCTGTTCTAAGTCCAGAACTATTCATCTCTTGTCCACATTGTTCTCTCTTTGTTTCTTAGATTATTAGCCCCTTTTCCTCTTCCCAACTACAATGACAGGGCCTTGAGGCCAGGGCTAAATATTCTATGACTCCTCCCCAGACTAGCCACAGAGGGTGGAGACCCATTTAACTCACTTCTTCCCAGTCCTTTCTTCTTGAAATCTCTGAGCAGAGAAGACAAGGTGCTCCTAAGAACCACACAAGTGGTGATGAATGAAGGTTGAAAATGTTTGGAGGGGGTGGGTGAGAGGAGGTTTGCTAGAATATTCCTTTGTGATGAACTGTCATGACGATGATGATGGTCCATTAATCACTATATATATATATATTTTTTCTCTCCAGGGACTACTCCACCAACTTGGGGAGAAGGAGTGAGAATTTCCCCCCTTGCATTTGGCTTCTTCTCTAGAATCTCCTGACATTGTTGTTCTTACATCCAACCTGTGTTCTAAGCACACCCACTGTTTCCTTCTCCCCAGGACAATATTAGAGAGGGACGTTTCAAGATGGATAGTCTCAAAGTAGCCCCTATGGGGAATGGGGTAGGGGAGGATCATGAGCTCATAAATTTAGAGCTAGAATGGAAAGTCCTGTTGTTCACTCATTTCAGTCGTGTCTGACTCTTCACGATCCCATTTGGGGTTTTCTTGGCAAAGATACTGGATTACTTTGCCATTTCCTTCTCTGGCTCATTTGACAGATGAGGAAGCTAAGGCAAACAGGGTTAAGTGACTTTTCCAAGGTCACACAGCTAGTAAGGGTCCCTGGCCAGATTTGAACTCATGTCTTCCTGACTCCAGACCCAGTGCTCTACATACTGTACCACCTAGATGCCCCAGAATGGAACTTAGAAGTGATCTAAACCTACCATCTCAATTCACTGATGAGGAAAGTAACGTCCAGAGAGATTAAATGACTTGTCAGAGGTCACACAGGTAGTACATGGCAGATCAAGTATTTGAAACCAAGTCCTCTCACTCCAAAACTCAGTGTTCCTTCTACTGGACCACCTTGCCTCAACCAACGAAGACCACTCCCTTCCGGATTCTTCCTCAGCTTATAGTGGAAGGGAAACTGAACTGTTGAACTGTCACCAGAAGTGGCCAGACTCTAAGCATATCAATTCACCTTGTGTGATGGCTCATATACCCGGCTAAGACGTGACATTACACCCAACAGTCTGGGACCACCGTGCTCGCCCTCCAAAGGCACCTCTGCACCTTTTCCTCCAGCTAGATCATAAACTCCTTGTAGGCAGGGAACCCTTTCTTCTATTTCCTCTGCATCCTCCTGGAACCTCCATGACGACTCACAGTTGGAGCTAAATACATGTTATTTTGATGACTGTGGCCTTAAAAACCATGCCTTCTCCCTTGCTTAGACAGAAGTGAAGTCAGAAGACTCAGATTCAGATCTCAACTGCAACACTGACTAGATATGTAATGGTGGCCAAGTCATCTCATCATAGCAGAGCAAACTGTGAATGACCTTAAGGACCACCTAGTCTAAACCTCTCGTTTTAGGGTGCAAAAATTAAGGTCTCAATGAAGAAAAGACTCTCTCCACTGTGTAACAGAACTTCATTTCTGTTTCCTTATCCGTAGAGATAATAATAAATATATTACCTAACTCACAGACTAATAAGGAAAGCATGTTACTAACTACAGAGCACTATATGAACATTTATAATTCGTATCTTTTACAGTGCCTGATCTGAGCCTCACAACAAATATGTACTGTTATTATTCTCATTTTTTACGTGGAAACTGAGATAGAAAGTTTAAGTGACTTGCCCAGGGTCACAGAGCTTAGTGTCTGATATGAGATCTAATTCCAAGTCAGATTCTCAATCCACTCTGCCGGCAGCAACCTCTGTATAAATGAGAGCTATCATCGTCACAAGCCCTGTTTCAATAGAGGCAAACCGCCACTTTGCACTTCTCTCTCTCTGCCCCTCCTTCCCTGTTTCTATCTACATCATCATCTAGCTCTGTGAGTTTGAGAATTTCTAGCTCCATCAACAAAGATCAGCTTTTTTACCAGCTTGATTTTAATAGATTACTCTGGGCAACGTATGTGCGCTGGGCCTTACCTCAGCCACTGGGAGATTAGTGATGGGGGGAACATGAAGCTTCAATAAGTGCCAGGCTAGCCCTCAGCTTATGGTAAGGAATGACCAAGAGGGGAGACGCTGTAAGAGGAAACTCAGAAAACTAGGTGAGAAGAGGATAAATGGGATATCACAACCACTGTCTTTCCTTCTGTCTTTCTCCTCCTTTTCTCCCTCCTTCCCTTCTTTCCCTCTTTCTTCCTTCTTCCTCTCCCTCATTCTTTTGGGCTGTGAATATGGGCAGCTTTGCTCCCTTTTCTGCTGTGTGGTGCTGAGGAAAAAAAATCACCTGTGTCCCCCCTCCCCTTGTCATTTGTGTGGGCTTATTTTTAGAACAGTTTGACAATCGTCCAAGGGTCTAAGACGAACAGATGGCCTGTCTTAAAGCTTCATATGTTCACTAGTTTGCACTTCTGACAAACAGTAAACGTACTCGAGAGCGTGCTATAAACAGGGCTGAATGAATACTCAGAACACAATTTAGTTAATACACTTCATTAAAACTGAGAGTGATATCCATGGCTCCCTCTAAAAGCCAGGTGACATCCCTCCTCCCTGCCGGGGCAGCAATGCTAAGTTGGCATATCTGGGGTTCCAATTCCTTTTCTTCTCTCCACCCTTCATTCTCCACCCCAAGAAAGCACAGACATTCCTCTTGTTTCGCTGGTGTCTCATCCATCCCCGAAGAGCTGGTTTGTGGAGTGGCGGCTGTTTCCCAAACACATCCCTCTCCTAACAACAACCTTATCGAGTTATCATGAAACCCATCAAAGCGATGTCAAGACCAGCCTCCATTTGTCTTGGAAGAATCCCTGAAAATGGTCTGCCCAGGCAGGCGGGAAGCAGCATCTCCTTTGCTTGAAGGGGAAAGCCTGTGTGAGGTTTTTCCCTTCACCTCCCAGACAACAAGCTAGGCTGCTGTCTGCCACTCTGGATCAGTAGGAAGTGAGTGTCACACCATGCTTGGCCAGGGAAATCTGTCTTGTGTGAGTGACTCAATTAAATTCGGAACTCCCAAGCTTTTAGAAATCTCTATTTTGAGGAAAGGCACATGGAAAGAGAAAGAAAAAGAGATGTGATGGAACAAGTGTGGAAAATCCAGTGCATGGGAGGGCTCTGGCCATCTATTCTCTCACCTGCTCCACAGAGCCATCAGCAAGTCTAACACCAGACCAGGAGGTCTAATCCTGGTTCAACCATCAACTAAGCTGCATGGTCTTAACCAAGCAGCATTAGGAGGCAGAGAGTTCTCTTTCAAATGGTGGCTGGCATACCACCAAGGGTGGTATGCTGGATCACTTGTCAAGAGAGAGGACCCATCCATCAGTTATACTGAGGAACAATAGAATATAAGCTCCTTGCAGGGAAGGAAGGTTTCATTTTCAGCTTTGCATCCCCAGCATCTAACCAGGCTCATATGGTGCTTTTCAAATGTTTGTTGACTGACCAATTCGGTTTCTGGTGTATACTTTTTGGAGTTGCTTCCAAAGACTTCCCTCTTCCCAGTTCTATTCAGGGGTCACTCCCCTGAAATGAGTCAGGGCGACGCAACTTCCATTTGAAAGAATACAATTTTTAAACTTCTTGGAATCTACTGAGCCAGAGCCAGCATGGCAGACTTTTATCAATTTCCCATTCAAGATAAACAGAGGGAATATACCTCTCAGAGTTTAAGAAAGGCAGCATAGTACAATGAAAAGAGCAATGGAAAAGAAAGCATAAGTCCAAATCTCACTTCTGTCATACTACCTGTGTGACCTTGGGCAAGTTATTTAACCTCAGTTTCCACATCTGTAAAAGGAAGAGGTTATACTACATGGTATCCACAATTCCTTCTAGCTCTCATGCTATTGATGATTCTATGAATTCCCTCTCTCAGAAGCCCATGTTCCCTTTGCTAAGCCCAGAATACATAGGCCTGAACCAGAGAAGGTCCAAAGTTGGCCTATCTATTGAGTGGGAAATATCTCATTCAGCTGGTCAGTATCCTCTCCATAAAAACACTAGATAAAATGTTGTTGCAAAAGGAAAAAAAAAGTGGAGCAAAGCCCAAGGGAGCCATGGTTCCCTACTGTGGTGCTTTGGAAATAAGACCCACCAGAGAATATATTATTAAGAGAGAATCAAAGTCTTCTATTAGAGAACCTACCCCGTAAACACACTCCAATTCACATAGCCACCCAACAAAACAAGGCAACTAATAATAGTTGCCCCAGGGGAACTCAGACTCAGGGGAATTATACTCTAAAATGCAAATGTCCCCACGTCAGTATGTTTCCTTGCCCATGCCAAGGAGCAGAAAAAATAAAGGAAAGACGTTCTGTTCCACAGCAGCCTTGCAAAAAGAGGACAGGCAATGGAACTGCTATTGTCACAGTCAAACACAACAATGAAGTATTTTTAGAACTAGACAACCAAAGATTCAAACCTCATCTTGCTTAGTCCCCACCACCACCATCATTTCCATATGACTCTGCATCCTGGGAGAATGTTACTATTGTTTCTCGAAAAGTAGAAAAGCGATGGATAGTGTATCTGATCTTAACCTAGACCAGAATCCTAAATTAGAAACTCTTTCATCTAGGGCAAAAACAGTTTTGCATTGCTGATGGTGGAGGGTATGTGTGAGGATGGGGGGGCAGTGAGGAGGTGGTTTGGGGGTTTCCTTATTAGTTTTTCTTTTGGATTGAGGAGTGAGAGGGCAGCCAGGGGCAGAGGACAGCCTGTCCCCACATGGAAGAGCACCTAAAGTCAGGATGACCCATGCCCTAGAGAACTGGACCCAGATCCCCAGAAATGAACCCCTAGAAGTTACAGACAAGAACAGCAACAGAAAAGGGAGCAGGGTCTCATTGTTTTCCATTTGGATTTAGGCATGGCCATCCACAGTCAGACCACAACACAGAAAATATCCACTTCCTCCAGGGAAGCTTATTTCCCCGCTCCACCCTGGGATACTGGCACTCTGGGTTAATGTCCTAGTCAACATGCTCTAATCAGAACCCCAGACCTGACTCCATTACTAGCTAGCTGGGTGAGCCTGGAGGGAGTAGAAGGGGTGCCTCAGACGGTGGCAAGACTCCTAGTAATGTAGATAAGCAGGTGGATCACACGACCCCTTCTCAGAGAGGTCATACTAGGGAATGCCTAAATGGTCTGAATGAGATGGCTTTTGAGCTCTCTCCAACTCAGTCTGTCATTTTAAAATCACTTACTCTCTTGGTCTCAGTTTCCTGAATTGTCAAATGGGTGTTAACAATGCAGGTCCCCAACTTACATAATGATAACTGATATTTATGTAGCATTTGGAGAGGTTTGCAAAGTGCTCCACATACAATATTTCACAGGATCCCCAAAATTGAGAGGTAGATATTATTATTCCCATTTTGTAAATGAGGAAACTGAGGCTCTGAAAGGGTGTGACTAGTCTATGATCCCACAACTAGTAACTGTCCAAAGCAGGACCTGAACCTAGTTCTTCTGGATTCCTAGATCTTCTGGATCTGAACTCTATCCAATACACTATAGTGTGTCAACTTCACAACAGGCTTGTGTTAGGATCACCTGAATAATAGATTTGAAAAGGAAAAGTATGGTGTCCGTGGGAGGGATGATTATTATTTGCAGAGAGCTTCCTGGGCTGCTACACCTCTGAAATTCTGCCACTGAGGGCTGACTGTCTCATATGTAGAAAGAATAGGTGGCTGCCCACAATAGTGTGATGAACAGTTCTTCCCTTCCCAAAAACACTGCCCCTGATTGTTCTGGTGTATTAATTTAAGTTCCCTCTGTTAAAGTTACTCCTTAACAGTGTTTTAAGAGAATGATCTGCATTTTGACTGGATCAAGGGAAGGGTTAACTATACTTTCCTGTCTTTACATAACAGTTTCCCCATCTGTTAAAAAGAGGGAGTTGAATTAGATGATCCTCCTTTAGGTCCCTTACAATTCTAATAACTTATAAAAGACTATCAGATTCTAAGAAGAACATAGGAGCTGGGATTAGTTTATCTGATTCAGTCTTCAACATTCATTGTCACACAGCGAGAATAGAGCCTGGCAGGAGAAAGGAAAGGTAAGATCAGACAAACAGAGGGTTATCTGGAGCAAGCCAGGTGGGACCTCAGTGGGCACCTCACAAGGCAGCAGTGGGCACTTGGAGTAGAGGGAACTGAGGGCGGTGGAAGGAGAAAAACTAACTTCACAACTGTTTTGTGGGTTAGATGTTGCCCCACAATGGGCAGGGTTTTGCCCTTGGCAAGAATTACTGCCCATCAACCCTTCCCCACTCTCTAGAACAGCTATTCAGGCAAGGCTGCTTTCAGCAAATGTAAGGAGAACCAAGGAGCATGTTGGGGCCAGCACCTTCCCATCTTTCCCTCAATACTTAATGTGTTCTCCAAACTAGTTATGTCAAACCCAGGCTTTAAGACAAAAACTAGGCAGCTGACCTCTTCCCTTTGCCATTATGGAAAGCCTGGGTTGGCATCTTCCCTCAGCCAAAAACAGATGGATATGCCAGGGTCTAGTTCTTGTCTCTGCTTCTTCATGTGTGAAATGGGCCCCAGACTCTTTTTCCCATGCTGTCTCTCTCCAATAACCATCCCTACAAATGGCTTTTTCACAAAGACCTCTTAATTCAGTCTCCAAAATAACTCATAGGAGAAATAAAGCACTGTCCCCCAACATCATAAATGGAGAAACTGTGACCCATAAAGAGGGAGGCATAGGACACTAAACGCAAGAAATCTAATCATTGAGTAAAAAGGGTGTTTAAGGTTTATTACCCTCCTTTTAATTTGCAGGCTTCCAATTGTACAAGTTAATACAATTCAATTCAATAAACATCTAACAATTACTATGCATAAGACACTACACTTCGGGTTAGAGATGCAAAAATGGACAACACAGTCCCTGTCTTCAAGGAGCTTAGAATCTAATAATAAGGGGTAAACAAAGTGCCCACAAAATAAAAGAAACACACAAAGTAGCTGGTAGCAAGGACAAAGGGCTCTAGGACAATTTGAGGCCAGAACACTTTTCAGCTGGCAGAATCATGCAGGAGGAAAATTAAAGGAAGAAGAGAGTTCACATGAGGGCAAGAAAGCAGGATGAGACTGGGAAGAGCTAGCAGGCCAATCTGAGGCAGTTCAGTGGGATAAGAGGGAAAATGCTGCACTTGGAGTCAGGATGATCTGAACTGGAATCCTGCCTGCATACCAGCTATGTGACCTTAGGCAAGTGACATGATCTCTCTCTGCCTCAGTTTGCTTATCTGTAAAATGAGAAGAATAATTATAGCACCTACTTCCTTTAAAGCAATATGTAAATTTTGATTATTCTTTTTTTTTTTCTTTTTGGAGGGGGGAAGGCAGGCCAATGTGGTTAAGTGACTTTCCCAAGGTCACACAGCTAGTTTTGTATTAAGTGTCTGAGGCCGGATTTGAACTCAGGTCCTCCTGACTCCAGGGCTTGTGCTGTATTCACTGCACCACCTAGCCGCCCCTGATTATTCTTTAATAAGATTATATAGACTTCTCACTTCCTATATATCCTTTTCTTTCTCCCCACATCTAGAAGATTCAGAACTAAAAACACAACCTTTTTATCTAGAAAAGACCCTTTATCACTGAATCATTCAAAGATATCACCTTTTTCCATGAATTCTACCCACAGAGGCCTTAGTACAAACTATAGTAGGCCATGCTCAGATGTGAAGCCCAAATATTCAAATACTGAAGTTGCTGGTTGTTTTTTCCCCCCACCCTGATCCACTGAGATACTCCCCAGGGTATCTGAGATTTCATTCTGAATTCTAAATTTGCTTCCAGACCCTTTTTAGCCTTTGATTAGAGAATCCTGGAGTGTGCTACTGCCAGCTTTCTATTCAAGTCAAAAAGCACCTACCAAGACCTCACTATGTGCAAAGGACAGCGTAGGGTACCGAGTTATCCAAAACGATGCCCTACTTCTTTTGGAAAAGGTCCTCACAATGGGGCCCACAAGAGGCAGTTCACACCTCCAAAATGTACAGCAGACTTGTCCTGCACACCACAGGATAAACCAAACTTCAGCCAGTCAAAGCCAATGGAAACTAGAACAATCATACACCTATGGTTCCACCCCTTAAGTGTCCTTTACTAATGCACAGTAGGAGAATCCTAGAATCATACAGAATAGCCTCAAAGTTGGAAGGGATTCTGAATACGTTATTTCATCCAAGAAAGAGGCCCTGACTAAAATACAATCATTTTCAGAGCTGAAAGGAAGGAGCCTTAGAAGAGGAAAAGGTTCTAGGATTGTAGGATTCAGAGTTGGAAGGAATGTTGGAAACGGTCTAGTGTATGCACCCCATCCCATCCCTTCATTTTGCAAATGAGGAAACTGGAGCCTACAGAAGGGAAATGACTTGTTTAAGGTCACATAGGTGGTAAGTAACAAGGATATTAGGGAGCAGGGAGGGGAATCAACCCAGAAATGTTTGCTGCCATGCCAAATCCAGTCATCTTCCTAATACAACATACTTCCTCTTTTCCTTGTGCCTGGCCACAATCTATCCCACCCCTACCCTCCCACACAAAATATATGCTGATGAGTTGCCCACTCCTAGCTCAGACTCCTCAATTCTTTGTTCTCAAATATTTTTCAAGAAAGGATATTTGGCCATGGCCATGGCCAAGGGACTCCCTCATGACTGTCCACAGTTTTCTTCCACCAAACAAAAAAAATGCAAGATAACCAAACTGATAAGGACCTTGGCAGCCTCAGTTTCCCCATCTCTAAAATGGGAAGATTAAACCAGATAAGCTACCATGCTCTGATCCTTTGATTCTCTGGGGTCACATGGAGCTCTGTCTATCCCCTGTCATCAAACAGGGAAAGCTGGGATGACATATTTGATTCCTTAAGCAGAGATCCTGGGTAAGATGAAAATGTGAGGATTTATCAGACAATCTACAAGCTTTTTTTTTTTTAATGCACCTTCTAGATGCCAAATACTGTGCTAGGCATGGGAGACACAAAGACAAAAGTGAAACAGTCCTTGCCTTCAAGGAACTTACAATCTCTTGGGAAAAACTAAGGATATATGAAATAGGAACAAAATACAAGATAAACTTTTGTTGATGAGGTACTAGTAAGTGACGAGGGGGCAGAGGAAGGCTTCATGTATGAGGGAATGCATGAAAACAATTCTGAGTGAGACAAGAGAGTCTAAAATGGCGGAGACTGGGAGGTTGTACTTTCCAGGTATGGGATACAAGGAAGACAAGGATGCTGTGTGTGATGTACAGCCAGAAAGCTGTGTGTTTCTAACAAAGAGTTTGCTAAGACAGAATCTAAATGAATGGGACTGGAAAACTGATGGAAGTAGAAGGGGGAATTCAGGGAAGAATGAAGAAACTTTGGAAGAGAAATCTACCTTTTGCCAAGGACTCTCTTGAATTTTCTCCTAAAGTAGGTACAGAGGTAAGGAGAAAAGATCCCACTCCCTACCTCAAAAAAAATTTGTTTCCTTCCCAAGCCTTTACCATCTTTAAATATATCAAACTTGCTAGTTTTCTGAGAAATATGAGTAAAGCACAATTTATTTCTTAGCCTATATCAGATCAAGTGACCATATTTGTAAAAGGATGTTAAAAACAAAATGCATTTAATTCTATTTTCCCCAAAGCTTTAAAAAAAACAAAAAGAATGGAAGGAGCATTGCTCTACTCTGACTTCAAAAATATCGTTCCATGGGCTCTCATACCATTAGCAGGTCATGTTCCCCCTTAGTGAAACCCAGAATGATTTCCCCCACAAAATCATTTCCACAGTCCACATGGTGTAGGCTCCCCACCCCCTCAAAGTGCCCCCAAATTATGGGAAGAGAAGTCCCAAAGACGGAAGATGTACCTAATTTGCTGTGATGAATTGTGTGCATGCTCCAATGACCAAAACTGCAGCTGAGACCTATTATATTTAATGATCAAGACATTCCTTGTGAAAACACTCAGGCACACGTGTCATCATGACTCTGTCTGGACAGGGAGCCCAGACTGGCTTGGGAGAGCAAGCCAGAGAAGAGCTGTTCAATGATATTCCAGTGACTGGAGAAAAGAAGGGAGCTGGCTGACCACTGTCCCGGAACCCAGCCCCACTGAGAGAAGAACTTTGCTGCAGGCTGCCTTAAGTGAATATCTGTCCCTTTAGAGGCCTGGCTCTGGGCCATTAAACATCTTAAAGGAGATCTTATGCAATGATATTGATACCCAGTGGCTAAGCAGACCTGGTCACGTGGGTAGGAGTATGGAGAAGCTAGCTCATAGCAAGCTGAGGCTGGCTAGCGATAGCTGGTCAGTGTGGGGAGAGGACGTATCTGCAGCTGGAGAATGAGGGCAGAGGCAAGTTTTCACTGTCCACTGTGGAGGGGCAGAAGTGGGGAGAATTCAAAACAGCAGATAACTTTAAATCATTGACTTGGCAGTTATAGGAACATGTTGCCTCCTACAGGGAAGGCATGTGCCTGTGATGTGACTCCCATTTGGGGGAAAATTGGTATAAGTGATTGATTACATGTTTTCTTGCCATGTGAGCAAGCTCTCTCCCTCCAATTGTCCCTGATCAGTGACACTCATCCAAACCTGAACCATTCAACAAAGAACACTACTCCTTCCTACCTCTCTCTGCTGATGGTCCCTTCCCAGCTCCAAATCTGAGATTCTATCAAGAGCCCTTCCTGATTAACCACATCTTGTTGTGTGTATACCCTTGGCCCACCTGTAGGCAATTGAAGTACCTACTGTTCAAAAATCCCACTGCTGGGATGAGCTCACTAAATTAGATATGACAGGGGAAAGACATCTACTCAAGTAACTGATACCAAGGAATGTAAAGTAAGTATGAAGGCAACATTTAAAGAAAGTGCTGGAAGAAATCTGATAGAGAAATCACTTCTAGATTTTTTTGTGGTGATTGTTAATGTTAGATTGGAGGGGTGGAATGGGAGTGCTGCAATGTCAGCTAAAAATTCATTCAATCCAATCCAATAATCCAAAAAGTATTTGTTAAGTATCAACTACATGCAAAGCACTGTACTAAACACTAGGGCTACAAAGAAAGAACCAGAATTGTCCCTCACCACAAAGGGCGGAAGTTCTTCTGGGTGAATGGAGAGAAGAGAACCTGAGCTGGTCCTTGCTGTTCATGTCCATTTATTTATATGTCCTTTTATAAGTATTTTATGTGTGTGTGTGTATATGTATGTGTGTGTATATACATAATGTGTATTTGTGAGAGAGAGAAAGAAAATGAGGGAGGGAGAAGAAGAGGAAGGGAGGAAGGCGGGAAAGAGGGGGGAGAGAGAGAGAAAGAGAGAGAGAGAGAGAGAGAGAGAGAGAGAGAGAAGGGATGGAGAGAACGTACTTTAGAGCAGATACTGTTTAGTCGACACAGCAAACACATTAGAGTGCTTTTTGATTGACTAACTCTGGCTCTGTCTAGTTGCTCCCCTTTGAGTGGGGTCTACCACAGGACTGGGGGGCTACTTCCCCCCCCCCAGAATGGAAGCTCCTTCACAACGAGGTCTGTGCCTTATTTTCGTTCCCACCCCTCCCCCTCCCTCTTCACACTGCACTCGATATAGTGAGCACTCAGTGGATGGTGTTGACTGATGGGAATGATGCCACTCTGAATCAGAGCTACTGCATGAATCCCTGAGGCCCCCCCTCCGACACTAGCACACTGATCACGTGTCTGGATTTTGTAAAAACTTCAAAAGAGGGGAGGGAGGGTCTGTGTTAATTATTGACACAACAAAATTAATTTTCCATCTATCTCTCTTCCGCTCCCCCCTCTGAGGCACCTCCCCCGCTACCTCTCCTGTGAGCTCTGATGCAATGTTACTGACTGGCACTCCCGAAATGCCAACTTGCATTTCTCATCATTAATTTCTTTCTAAATGTCATTAGTAATTGTTATTGCCAGACCAAAGAGTGCAATCTGGGCCTTAATAAAGAAAACCCAGCTCTCATTTCTTTTCTGGTGTTAGCACCTCTTGGCCAGGCTGGACCTGGCAGAGGCTGGGGGGCTCCATTTCCACCAAGTTAGAAAGACGGATTATTATATCCAGAGGTAAAACATGCCTCATTTTTAACATTAATGGATATGAACATGCCATCCCTCCACCAGAGGCACCGTCTGTGAATGTATCCTTCAGGACACCAAAGCAGGGAGGTTTCAAAGGTGAGGCCCAGACTGGCAATTGTGAGCCTGCCACATGATCCACATGGCCAATGGAAGGGACTCTTCCTTGGGAAGCATTTGGTTTCTGTGTCCAAACTCGGCATTTTCCTGGCAAAGACTTTGTTGCTATGAGCATTCAAGGGCAGGAGTGCCGGAGGCATTTGCCACATTGATGATGGGAGAATCTTTCCCATTCAAGATCTCTAGTAATGGAAAGCCATCCAGGGCAATCCTAAGTGGTGACCAGATGTAATAAACACCCCGGGTCCAAGGCAGACTGAAGTAAGGTTTCTATAGGCCCTAGGAGGTATGTATCATCAACAATTTCACAGAAATTCTTCTTTCTTTCTATATTTTTCTTTGGGTGGGGGGGAGAAAAGGGGGAAGCACTGTTTCATGAATGGGTTGCTTTCTTCTCCTCTGGCTCCCCAGCCTGCCATCACAAATCTCTTTTCTCCTTCAACAGCCTTGAGTTGGAACTGAGTCCTTCCTCCTGACTGACCTCTGCTTCTGCCCCTTCCTTCTCACTAAACTGAAGGCATTTGGTCCCAGGGGCAGGCAGCAACCATTTGGATGTTGCAGGCAAGAAGCAGCTTCCAGTGAACACAATGGCTGCACAGACATTGTGTCTTGGCTGCTTCCACATATGCCCATCTGTCAGGATGGCATGGTGCCGCCTCTAAAGTTGGTTGGACCCTTGCCCCAGGGCATAAATGACAGGCAACAATGGGCAGAGACAGGCAGCCTGAGGACCCTATTCCAAGTGCCATCTCTGCCCTGAGCAGAGCCCTCCGGGTGCATCAACTCCCCCACCCGGCACTGCCATTCCTCCTCTCAGTTCATCATGTTGACTGATGTCCCGGGGCACACTAATGACTCAGCCACTGAGTTTCACCTGAATTCCCTCTCCATTTTCCCCTTCTCTTTCCCTCTTTTCCTTCTGCTCTCCTCTTCTATCCATCTTGACGGTGAGTGAGCTGTACGAGCTCCTGTAAAGCTACGGTGACACACTGTGAGACAGCGTGAGTCATGGAACAGTAGTGACTAAAGCCATGGCCAACCCGAGCAGAGAAGCTGCCTGCCTCCATGCTGGCTGCCAAGGGTGGTATCCAAGCCAGGCATGAGAGCCCCCTCCCCACTCCCACCACCTCCCCAATCTTTGCCTTGGGCAAAGGCAACAAAGGTGATGCAGCTCTCATCTATCAGGCCCTGCCTGTCCACCAAGGGTTATATCACAGCCACTTTAAACCTTTGAGAGACTTTAAGAGGACACCATTTCTACTCCTCTGCCTCTCAATGCCAATGCTTTGTGACAAGGAATCACAGACCAGCAGAGTTGGAAGGGAACTGAACAAAGCCCCTCTCCTTACAGGTAGAGAAACTGAGTCCCAGGGGAGTCTCAGAGAGGTAAAGACTTGCTTCAGATCATAAATCAAATCAGTATCCAAGCAAGGACTGGAATCCAAGTCTCCTGATTGCCAGACCAAGGAGAGGGTGGTAATGTGGTATTTTTAAAACTGGGAATGGGGTTATTTTGTTAACTCCAGGAATTTCATGACCATCCTGTAGCTCTCAATGACTCCAAGCAATGTTTCATCTGAAAGCTTTCAAGGAAGGAATAACTACCTAACACACCCATGTATATACATGATCTAGTGAAAAGACTGCTGGACTTGAAACAGAAGAGACCAGAACTCATGTCATACCCCTGAAGCTGAACTCCTCTGAGAATCAGTGTTCTCATCAAAGACCAGCAGCAGGAACATCACTGTAACCCAGGGGCAGCACAAGGATACCCAGGCTCCAAGCAGGTCTCAGAACACCAGCTCTGGAGTAAACACTAGCAAAAACTGAAGCAGAAAAGTTCTAGACCCCACAATACCCTGTTGGGTATTCCAGATTCCCACCAAATACAGGTTCCTGGTCTTATGACCATGATTTCTCCCAGTGTCAGTCCCAAACAATAAACAGGATGCTTAGCCAAACTCTCATTAAGAAACCAATCCCTCTCCTCAACATGTACCACTAGGCCAAGGCCTTCTCTCCATCCTTCGCCAAAAAGAAGCTTCTTTCTGGTTTTCAAGGAACCTCATGAACAGAACTTTCTTTAAAAGAAACAGTAAAGGAGTGAAAGAAATCTGATACTTACAGAATACTCAGCCAAAGAGTAAAATGCTAAGTATGTGCCTAGAGCACTTTTAATTTTTAATTATTATTAGTTATAATTATCTGACTGTGTTTGACTGAAGCCCAGCAATGCAGTGGGAGAGAATGATATTTTCCTCTGAATTTATTAGTTTTATGGGGGGGACAAATGGTTTTTTACAAATGGGCTCCATGTCCCTTCAGATCCATTCTTTTCTTTCTTTCCTCCTTCCAGCCCCTCCCACCTCCTCTTCCAGTCCTTTACTCGCTCTCTCCTTCCCTCCTTTCCTTTCCAAAGTGGCCTCATCTTTCTAATTCCCCAGCTGCTTCAAGCCTCTCCTTCAGGGAGGGGACAGCTGCTGGGTGGTATTGGAGCCTCATGCCAGGAAATCCAGCTAATGGCTGAGACACAAAGAGGAGTCTCTTTGGAGAGAAGCACTCCATTGGCACAGGCAACAGAATGATCCCCCTGAATTACGTCTTGTGTGTAAATTCAGGCAGAGGGAGGGGGTAGGGGAGGAGGAAGGGCAGGGTTTATGGGATGCTTCCAGAGTCTAATAGTCCCCTCGAGGAGTAGGTTCTAAACCAAGCTCGTAGAAGAAACAACTTGAGTTAGAGAAGTGTTTCTGCCACTGCACTGAGCCTTGGGGTGAGGAAGAGGCCAAGCTTGGGACACCATCCTCATATATGGAAGGCAGTACAGGACAGACCGCCCTTCTATTTGTACTCAGGGATCCTCACTCTCCCCAACAGGGCCAATTTGGGAGAAGACACAGATAAAGAAAAGCAACAAAGGAGGCATGT
The DNA here is from genome assembly GCA_028646575.1 of Pseudocheirus occidentalis. Classification (NCBI taxonomy): domain Eukaryota; kingdom Metazoa; phylum Chordata; class Mammalia; order Diprotodontia; family Pseudocheiridae; genus Pseudocheirus; species Pseudocheirus occidentalis. The sequence continues at coordinate 91,973,330 of CM053595.1, forward strand.
TTCTCACCTCCTCCTATCCTCCTAGGGGACTGGGAAGTTCACAGAGATCACAGAACTAAAAAGACCTTAGAGCAGGAGTGGGGAACCTGTAGCTTTCTAGTTTCTGGTTTCCTCAAACTTCTAGTCTGGACTCTTTCAAAAGGCCACACGTGAGGATGCAGAAGGACACATGTGGCCTCAAGGTTGCAGGTTCTCCACCCCTTGGCTTAGAGATTGACTGGTCCGATCTGTTCATTTTACAGATGAGGAAACTGAGGTTGAGAGAGTGGTGAAGGGACTTGTTTAAAATCACAGGGATATGGCACCCTCAGAAGTAGAAACTAGATCCTCTCATTCTAAACCTAGCTCTCTCTCCCTGCACAGCACAAAGCGTTCATGCTACCTATAGAGTTTTGTGGGGGGTGGGGGTGGGGGAGGGGAAAGCTACTGGGGAGCTCTTAGGTTTTCCAGAAAGTAAAAAATATTCTCCATCAGAAAACAGGAGGTAATGACTAAGGGCTGAAATTAGCCATTTTGTACTGAGAATGAATGAATGAGTTGATCTTTTTTCTCCACACTGTTTTTTTTTTACCTTTACAAATAGATTTTTCTTTTCCATCCTTGTAATTACTCTGACTGCTCTCTTTTGGAACCTTCCCAATTCAGGCTACACCCTTGGAACATAATTCAATTCTATTCCACAAGCACTTATCCTTGTCAAATGCTGCTACCTAGTCCTGTGTTAGGCATGGCAGGAGAAAAAAGGGAAGCTTCATAATAACAGCTCACAACTGCACAGGCCTTTAAGTTTTACAGAATACTTTCATCACAATGATAGCAAGCAGGCACTCTAAGTATTATTCTCCCCATTTTTACTGATAAGAAAAATGAAGTTCATATAATACTATGACTTACCCAAGGTCACACAGCTAAGAAGCCTAGGACTGAGAATCATTCTGGTTCAGAGACCAGTGGTCTTCCACTACCAAATCTAAGCTAAGATTTCTGCCTCCAGAGGGACTCACAGTCGTGGAGTCAAGCTGCATACACATGGCACAATTATGAAACAACACAAAATAGCATGCTAGAAAGGGCTAGACTAAGCATAACAAAGAACCAAAAGTATATGGTGCTCATGGTCTGCAAACCATGTTCTGAATAGAGATGGCCCTCAAGCCCTCATTTTTCTGGCCCGTCACCTACTTCTTCACTTGGAGAAAGCAGACAAGCAGTGCAGCCCAATGCCTGTGGCTGACTGATGCGACTTGACACTGTGCCTACAAGAGGAGAAATCCTTTCCCTCCACGGCGGCCCTTGGAACACCTGTGCTTGCAAGGACCTGGCAGGTACCCTGCTCTCTCCCCATCTGAACAGTTCGCGGGTTGCTTGTTAGATCCCTAGCTTTGCTTTTAATCAATTGTAATCATTTAGCAGGAAACAGTATGATTAACCGCACACAAGCAAACAGCATGAATTAATCCTTTAAATACAAATGCTCTGCCGGTGCGGTGCTGGTTCCTTTGAACACAAGTTGTTGAGAGATGTATGCACATATATACACACATGGAAACCGTGCTCCCAGTTTCCCCCTCTCCCCAGAGGTCTCAGGGGCTGCAGCTTACACTGGGTCCATCCTACGGAAGAGAGGGATAGTCTAGATCAAGGAGCATGGAACAGCCTCACCCTGAGACTAAGATGCCCACATTCCCAGACTGTTGGATTTAGAGTTGGGAGGAACCTCAGAGTGATCATGCAATTCAACACCCTTCACTTTGCAAATGAGGAAATGAAAACCCAGTGGGGGTGGCAGGGAGGGGACAGGAGATTCCCAAGGCCACAGAGTCATTGAGTAGTATGACTGATTCACACCCAGATTTTCCTTCTGAGTCCAAATCCAATGCACCATGCAACTCTAGCCCAATGACTGAAGTATCCCTCTGTCTGCACCACAAACCCGAGCTACAAAAAAACAATAGGGTTCCATCACAAATATCTGTTCCTACTATTTAATTCCCTTGATGTGCAGAGCCCCAAAAAGTTACAGCTGGAAAAGTTCCCAAAGATTGGCTTTGTGCATCCATTAATTCAACTTAACAGACACTGATTAGGTGACATTAATGACCTTCTCCCTCTCCCCCCCTAATAGTGTGTATCACTTCTGTCTTCTTTTTCACGTCCTTGCTTTAATACTAAGACAGCTGGGAGAAGTAGACGTTTGGGAACTACATTAAACTTAGGCCATTGCACAAAGGAACCCTGGGGTCCCACACTCCCAATAGTTTCTTAGTCTCATTGCAAGAACAATCCCCAATTCTCCTGATTTTCACGATTCCATATGTTCATGAACCCTGGCTTCTCCCTATTACTCAAAATCACAGAATGCTGGAACCAGAAGACATTTTAGAGATTATGTGACCCAACTCTTTCTTTTTTACAGATGAAGAAACAGAGGCCAAAAAAGAGAAATGAAGAGACAGAAGAACATGGTCTTAGAGCCTGGAGGTCTTCTGATTCCAAATGTTTGCTTTTGTGTGTGTGTGTGTGTGTGTGTGTGTGTGTGTGTGTTTCCCTTTCTACCCTCAAGTTTCTTCTGTATCAGCTAAACATGACCTCAAGCTATGTGATGGAGAAAAAAAGCCTGGTCTCACAATAAGGTCAAACCATTTAACTAGTCTAAGACCCCAGTATACAAGTCTCTGTACCGTTTCACAGTTAAATACCACACTTGGATTTTCACTGTGTTAGAAAATCCTTACATAATGATCAGCAGCATAACGACTATGAAAACGTAAATGCCTACAAAATCCTCCTCTCCAAAGCTGGAAAATTACAATTCAAGTTACTTAATGAAAGCCGTTATTTGCATAGATTTGGCTATGCAACAGCACTTCCACATTTAAACGCTCTGTAATTAAAATCATTAATTGCAGAAAATAGTGGCTCGTTAAGGCTATAATTTAGCAAGGTTTTCGGCATTTGAGGATTTGATTTAAAAGGTTAATGTGGGAACCCAGGAAACCACCACCTCAGATGATCTGTGCTAGGGTTGGGGTTGCGAGTGGGGGGGGGAGAATGGTCTGCCACATGGAGAGATCTGCCCATTGCCCTGAACCTGCCACGTTAACAAGGTGTAGTGAAACTCGGGCACACTTATGCAGATGAGGCTCAAAGAACAAGGGCAGGTGGAAGTTCCCATGGGAGGGTGGAGGAGGGGAAAAGAAAGGGATGAAACACAAAACCTGAGAAAGAAAAAAAGATCCCGCATCCCTCCCTTGACATGAGAGTACAACAGGATAGCAATCAACTTGGGAATTAAGCAAGTCAAACAGAAACCCTCCAAAGTTTAAGCAAATCGTAGTTTATAAAAGCTAATAGATTTAAATGAGGCATGCAGTGTGGTTCTATAAAAAGCCTTCATTTGTCAGGGGACACACCAGGAGTAGTTTGGTAGCTGAGCTAAGCAGGTAGTAATGGTCTAGGTACCTTAGAACGTGCCAGGATTGGCACTTTGGTGTTTCCCAAGGCAGAATTGCCGAGAGGAAGGCCTGGTGCTGCTGTCTAAATTTAGTGTGCTAGGTAGTTTGTTGGAAGGATAACAATCAGCCTGCTCAAAGGGTCTTGGGAGGCCTTGTTCATTCAAATTATTTTACGAATAAGAATACAGCTGTCTATACCAGGGGTTCTTTTTTTGCAAATGTGGGAATAAGGGTGGTGAGATCCCACCCAGGAGATAAAGAGATCTGACTTTTAGGCATGCCTCTCCTACTGACTTGTCCAATGATTGGCAAGGGACACATCCTCTCTGGGATTCAATTTTCTAATCCACATGATGGGAAGAATAACCTTGGAACTTATAGATCAATTTGGTCATTTATATGATGGCATACATGATATAAATTCAAGGCAGTATGATAATTTTGGTATGTGGGACCTATTTAAAAAGGCTAAAGAAATGGCCCATCGCCGAGTTAACACTTTGGTAGTGGGTAGAGCTTCTCAGCATGTGGTATGCATGTGTTTGTGTGTGGCACACAAGTCTAAGGTGGTGCACTGAGAAGGGCCACACAGAGTACCAAATCTCAGATTGAGAGGGATCCTGAAGAGACCATCTGATCTACCTTCATGCGGGCAAATGATTAGACCTGATAGGTGACCATTAATTCCAACCATATTAGAACTAAATTGTGCCTGTTTCTTCCTTTGCTCCTTAGGCCAGAGATAGGATAGAGTGGGGAAAGAACCATGGACAGAAAGGAAACTTGGATTCCAATCCCAGCTTTGGCATCAAATGTCTGTGGAACCTCAGGCAAGCCACTTCCTTTCTCTGGGCCTCAATTTCCCCATCTGTAAAATGAATGGGTTACGACAGATGCACTCTTCAGGTTCCTTCCAGCTCTGCTTACCTGGATGAAAGACTGCATCGCTTCCAGACCCAAGACTGCCAAGCTGACAAGAAGAAAGGAGCTAGAAACTAGAAGAGAGAATATGACAACAGGAAGAAAAGTGAGAGGGGCCTACCTGGAGTTCTGTCTGAAAGAAGAACTTTTGTGGACACTGTGAGCAGTCATAGATTTTGTCTTCTTGCCCATGCACCGCAAAGATGTGTTGTTGTAGCTTGTTAGCCTGTACAAAAACTAGAAAGAAAGCAAAGACAGTCAGAGAGCTGAGAGCCACCAGACCACCTCCCAATTCCGTTAGATTCAGCTACAACATTCCACTCTCCAAAGCCCAGCAGATGACACAACTCCTATCAATAAGTCCACAGGATTCACCTAGAGAATGGTTCCAAGAAGTAATCTGGTGTCCAAAGACAGAACATTCACTTACTTATATTGGGCCCAGGCCCAGGCTTTCATCTATCCTTACCATTCCTATTCATGTGAACTTTGACAAGTCCCTGAGCTGGTGACTTCTTGCTCAGCCTCAACTTCCTCATCTGTAAAATGGGGGGGGGGGATAATGACAGTTGTCCTGCTCACCTCCCAAGGTTGTTTTGAGGCTCAAATAAGATAATATGTGTGAAAGGGTTTTGCAAACTATAAAGGACTATATAAATACAAGGGGGATATCGTTAATAGTCAATGTCGGCCACAATCTAGCATCGAGTACAACATCCAGCAGGTGTTAATGCTTGCTGATTAACCGACATGGCCTCTGAGGTTCCTCCCACCCCTGGATCTGATTTTAGGATGCTGTCATTAACTGATAATCAGAATAAGTTAGAGTTGGTGAGAGGTTGGTGTCAAGGGACCAGCTAGTCCAACTTCATCATTTCATAAGGGAAACTCTGGCCCACAGGATAAAAATGATTTGCCCAAAGTCACAAAGTCAGTCAGTGGCTTATGTGAGTTTGGAACCACAACTCTGCACATCACTCAATGAAGTTCTTTCTTTTGGGGCTACACTGAGCCCTAACAGGGATCATCTGGTGATGTGTAGGAAGAAGCTGAGATTGTTTATGGGGAAAGGAAGCTAGGGAGCTAGAGGCCTCAGGAGTACATGGAGACAAAAGGAACAGGGTTAGCCAAGAGAGGAAGGAGATCCAGAGACTTAGCTCAGCTTCAGCATCTCAGTGTGGCATGAATAAATAAAAATCCCTGGCCCATGCTCTGTGATTATCATTGGGTCCCCCATCAGTTACCCCAGGACCTAGAGCAGGCTCACCAAAGTGAATGGGGAGAAAATGGCCCCAGTCTAGCTTGAGTGAGGGATTCAATGCTTCTCAGGGATGAGGAGTGGGCCTTTGCCAAGGCAAAGTTCCTTCTACTAACCCCCTCCTACTACATTCTGGATTTCCCAGTGTCAGGGAGCCCACTCATAGGGAAGACACAAGCCTGGCTGGGCCCTGAGGGGTAGAGAGGAGGAGCCCCTGAAGCAGCTGTGTCTCTGGGAACAGAGAGATCCATAGTCCCTCCCACCCCTACCCCCATCCCCACCTCCATGTTAGGCCAGGCTCTCCCTGGGGTGGGGCTTCCCACAGTGACAGACGGCAGATGTCGGGGGAGGCAGGGAGAACCCCCTCCTCCCCCCCCCCACACCGGCTGCCATCTGGGCGGCACAGGGAAGGAGAGGCAGGGCAAGGCCCTTGAGACTCACCTCCCCCCTCTCCTAGCCTGGAAGGCTGTCAGATCACAGAGGGGAGGTAGGGGCACAGTTTGGCCTTTATAGCATGGGCAGCTGTCCAGGCCTAGGATCCAGGTCTGACCAAAGCAAGAGGATTGGGGGCTTTTCAGCAGTGGCTGCCCTTACTCCCTTATAGCCAAATTGCTGGGAGAACAGTGGAGACAGTCCATCGGTCAAGGCAGGGGGGGGCTAGGAGGGGCAATTCCCAGGGGAGATTATCCTCACCAGCATCAGTGGGCACAGGTGGCCCAAGCTATGGGCCAAGAGAAGCTTAAAAAGGCAGCCTGGGACAGTGTGGGGGAGGGAACTGAGCCAACTCTGGGAGGTAGGGGGCATGAATCAGGGGGCAGGCTTCAAGGAAAAAATGGGAGCCATATACACATGGTAAGAAAACTCAATGACAACAAGAAAGGTTCGGATTAGAACTTTCTAGCAGAGTCAAATTATTGTGTAAAGGAGTAAAAAACCAAGGGGCACAGTGCCAAGGCCTGCAAATTTCATGAAAATAGTGTCCACCAAAAGGAGACACACACTCCATGTGACTAGGCTGGGTTTGAAATGGAATAGATGTATACAAGCCTTGAAAAATAATAAAAAAAGTACTATCCTTTATATCTGAGTCTGAGGGTCACAAAGTATCTGGGGGCAAAGGTCAGGCCTATTTGCTTGCTGTAGTCCTAACCAGTGTTAGGGGGTCTTTCTCCTTCCCGGCTTATACTTTTGCTGGTTCCCCAAAACACCCATGAGTCATCATTGCAGGAGTGCTAAACACTTTCTAGTGTAATGCTTATGAGGATGAGGATGACAATAAGGAGAAGAAGAATAAATAATAATTTAATACCTACTCATATTTCTTCTTTTGCTTTTTGGAGGGCAGTTGGGGTTAATTGACTTGCCCGAGGTCACATGGCTAGTTTTTGTGTTAAGTGTCTGAGGCTGGATTTGAACTCAGGTCCTCCTGACTCCAGGGCTGGTGCTCTATTCAATGCACCACCTAGCCACCCCCTACTCACATTTCTAAAGCCCTTCAAGATTTATCAGGCCGTTTCTCCACACTCTGAAATAGGTAGCTGTAGTATTATTCCCATACCATAGATGAAAAAAAACTGAGGTCCAGAGAGGCTAAGGAGTTAGTCCCCTCAACTACAGCACCAGTGTTTTTTTCTCCATACCATGTTGCTTTTTCCACAATGAACTTTCATCATTTTCATCAGACATCTCCAGAGCTGTTAATAGACATTCAGACGATTCAGGAAGGAGAGGGCCGATGGTGAGCCTCTACTTCCCTCTGATTTCCTCCCCAGACAAGCATAGGATTTTGACCACTCCCCTCTTCCCAGTCCATCAGGGAGGGCTTACCTGTAAAGCAAACAGGGCATTTGAACGTGCCTCCCATTCCCTCGAAGCTGTGCTCGATCAGGTGACAAAGAAGCTTGGCCGGAGAGTCAAACATCTGGTTACACAGCTTGCATTCGTGATTGATGCCTTCCTCTGCAAGGTTCAAATGATACAACTTGTTAGTGACACAGCAGATTAGCGTCTGAAAGGCAGGAGGCTGGGAGCCCCGGCTTCCCCTAGAATCCACCTAGGCAACAGCTCTCACTCCCTCTTTCCTTCAGCCCCTGCCCCACCCCAGCTCTACTGCACACTCCAGCATTCCGTTCGAATGAAACACTGGGTGTGGGACTGGGGACAATCTGGGCTGGGGGCAATTGTTCTCAATGTAGTGTGTCTAGTGCTCAGCACTGCATTTCAAGAAGAACATAGATAACAAGGGGGTGACCACAATGACAAGGGGATCCAAAATCATGTTAAAGAAGATTCTACTAAACATCCAAGGATGGTTAGCCTAGAAGAAGGGAACACTTAGGGAGGGTTGTAGGGTGCCCAGCAGGGCAGGGACATAATCTTTGTCTTCAAATAGATTAAGTGCAGTTATAGGGATTAAGGGATTCGATTTACATTGTATAACTTCAAATGAGAGAAAACTAGGGCCAATGGGCAAAAATCAATCAATCAACAAAATTTTGTTAAATACTTACTCTGTGGTACCATGTAGCACTATGCTAGGTACTGAGGAAACAGACAAAAGTGAAATAATCCCTGACTTTGAGAAACTTACATTCTACTTGGGGGAGAAAGAGACAGTCACAGTTAAGTAAATACAAGATATAAATGCTTTAAAAAATGGGACACTAACAAATAAATGGAGGAATCAGGCAAGGTCTCTTGAAGGAGGTGGTAATTAAGATGAACCCTGAAAGAAGCCAGAGGTTCCAAGATACAAAGGAAAGAGGGAGAACATTCCAGGCAGTACAGATAGTATGTGCAAGGGTATAGGCATTGAGAGATAGAATAGGATGTACAGAGAAGAATCCCTAAGCCAGTCTGGATGAAGCATGGAGAGTATGAGGAAGGGAGAGAGGGAAGAAGGGAGGACAGAAAAAAGGATGAAAGAAGGAAGGAGAGGAGGAAAGAATAAAAAATAAAAAGGAAGGAAAAGAGAAAGAAAGAAGAAGGCGAGGAGGAAAGAAGGAGGGAGTGAAGGAAGGAAGGAAGGGATGGAGGGAGGGATGGAGGGAGGAAGGGAGGAGCATTTCACAACTTTCTACCCACAAAGCACTGTTCTACTCCTGGCAATAAAAGAGAAAAGTCAGACAGTCCCTGCTCTCCAGGAGCTCATGTTCTAATGAGAGAAATGACGCATCTGGAAGGCTTTAATTACAAGTAAGAAGGAAAGATCCCATGATTTTAGGGTGTGATGGCAAAGCAGGAGATGATGATCCTTCTTTAAATGTCATCTCCGCTGATAAAATCCTATCAATGTCTGATGTTTCTGAAGAGTGACATGGTCAGACTTGCGACTTAGGAATATCCAAATTCGGCAGCTGTATAAAAGATGGGCTGAAAGCAGGGAGACCAATTTGAAAGCTACTGCAAGAGCTAGGAGAGCAGATCGAGGGCCTCAACAAACGTGGCTGTGATGTGAGCACAGAGGAGTCAATGGGTGTGAGAAGGGAAGTAGAATCATCAAGACTTAGGGAAGGTGTGTGTGTGTGTGTGTGTGTGTGTGTGTGTGTGTGTGTGTGTGTGTGTGTGTGTGTGTGTGTCAGAGAGAGAGAAAGTGAAGAGGTGAATAGGATCCCTAGAACTGAAGAGAGGCAGACTTCACTTCAATACAAAGAAAAAGTTCCTGGCAAATAGAGCAGCATAGAAGTGGAATAAGTTGTACGTGGATGGACTGGGGGAGGGGCATAATTACTTGCCAGGGATATCAGTAGAGTGGGTTTCTGGCTCAATGAGGATTAGACTAGATAACCTGAGGACCCTTCTGGCCCACCTCAGGATGCTACGTGCATGTCTCTGGGAATGCAGATGAAGTCACCCTCTTATGACCTGAATACAACTGCTACTTACACGAACTAAAGGAGAAAGACCAGTAGTACAGAGAATCCTAAACCACAGATGGTCCAAGAGTTATTCATACTTGTTTTTGAAATGCATTTTGTGTCTGACAGAACTGACCTACATGAGTATAGGCGGTTTTGTTGTTCAGTCATTTCAGTTCTATTTGACTCTTTGTGACCCCATTTGAGGTTTTCTTGGCAAAGAAATCACTGTGGCAGGAGTGGTTTGCCATTTCCTTCTCCAGCTCATTTTACAGATGAGAAAACTGAGGCTAACAGGGTTAAGTGATTTTCCCAGGGTCACACAGTTATTAAGTGTCTGAGGCCAGATTTGAAATCAGATCTTCCTGACTCCTGCACCACTGTGGTTTATTTAGGCTAATATTAAAACAAGAGAGCGATGCATTTGGAGCCCAAAGACACCGTTTATACTCCCAGATCTGCTATTTACTTACCAGTATGATACTGGGCAAATCATTTCTTTATAGTCCTCAATATACTCAACTGCAAGATACGGATTTTTGGACTAATGTTGCCTCCAACTCAAAATTTTATTACTTTATGAATCTTTTATTTCTGGGGGAGCTCAGTAGTGAGCCAAGTGGTAAAGGGAATCTGAGTCTGAAATTTTATAAATTTGCCAAAGAAAATCCATAAAATAGAAAATATACACAAACAATGGATGGATAGAGTGAATGTAAGCTCCTTGAGGGAAGCGACTACTTCATTTTAGTCTTTGTATTCCCAACACCTAGCACAGTAACTGACACATTTAAAGCACCAAATGAATGCTTATTGATTGATTAAAAAAAGAATGATCTATGTACCTTTCACTCTCTGCTAAAAGGGGAAAAAAACCAAACCTAATCTTTATCTTTCCAATTTGAGATTTTCTGAATCTCAGTTCTTAGGTAAATCATTTCTCCTCTCTGAGCCTTGGTTTTCTGTAAAACAAAGGTAGTTAGGCGATGTCATCTCTAAGCCCCTTTTCTAGCTTTAGAGGCTTTGGACCCAAATCCTCATTCCAATCATGTACCAACTGCCCTTTGTCCCTAAGGTCAAGTAATGGGTATCAGTGTCCATTATGAGTGGAGAAAGACAGAAAGGGTTGTAGTGTGTAAGAGTCAAGGCCCTACATGCATTCTCAATGCATTCCAACTCTTTTCATGAGAAAATTAGCCCAACCAGGAAACATAAGTGCCCTGAAATTCCCTGAAAACCTAGGAACCAGGAGTCATGTTTGAAAGAATTGCATTGCTGGCTGGAAGAAAAAGGATACCTGATCTGGGATCATAAGGTTCTATCTCCAAGGTCCCCCAGTGCTGAGATGGGGATAGGAACTAAAGCAGGGACCAGGTAGGTACCCAACTTCTAGTCTAGGCAGTAACTAAACCATGACATCCACAGATACCAGGCGGGCTTGCCCCACATAACACACTGGCTGTAATCTACTGGGTATTTGACATGTCTCAGGAGCTATTGCAACTAGGACATCTGTGCAGATCTGAGGTCCAAGTGAAATCTTCATTTAAAAGAAAAAATTTCATTGAAAAGAAAAGTTTCTGTGCCTGAGGCTGGCTCAGAGTGAGCACATTCGCACGCACATGCACACACACACACACACACACAAAGTGCACATGCACACACATACATAACACACCTGCCAGGCTCATTCACACTCCTTCCATTCCCTGGGTGAGGCTGGATTTCATCTCCATTAGGAAAGTCAAGCTTATGTACAAGGGGAAAAGACAGTTGTTTAAGGAACAGAACTTAAAAAGCACAGGAAGGCTCAAGACACCTCCAGATCTCTGACTCAATAGCTTGTCCTGGCAGGATCTGAAATTCCACTATTAGAGTCCATATCATTCTGTCTTAAAGGCTTTGTGGTCTCCTAATCAAAACACAGATATTCCCAAGAACATCTTAAGCCATTATCAGACCTTAACACTTTAGCCCTGGAGAGCTGGGGGTAGATTGGTTTATCAGATGGCTTTCCAAGTGGGGCATCTACAAGAGATCAAGATGCTTACTCTAGTAACAGGGCATAACAATGGGAGATGATGAGGGTAATGTGAGTGGTTCAGAGAGGGGAAGAGACACCTGTGAACTGGGGCCCAACCTAGCTCATGATGATGGGACTGTACGGCTTTGGACACAGAGGTATCAGTTAAGAAATTACTTCCCAATCCCTATGCCAGTTCCTCCTGATCAGCGGGCGCCACTACGTTCAAGCATTGTTCAGAGCTGGAAAAGAAGCAAGAATTCACTGGATAAAAGGATTTAGAGCAGGCAAAGACCTTAGAGGTAACTAATTTAACCCCTTTCTTTTACAAAGGAGTCGCCTGAGGTCCAAAGGGGTTAATTAATTTACCCAGAATAACAGTGCTGAGATTTTAATGTAATTTAACTACAAATCTAGCATTCTCTGCATTGTACTTTCAATACCAACTCCTTGGGGAGAAAAACAGTATACTATTTCCCGAATGGGTCCAATTCATCTTGGGTTAGTTGGGTATTAGGCTGATTTTCAACTTCTGACATAGGAGCAGTAGTAGTCGTAGTATCAACAGTAAGAGTAGCAGCAGTAGTAGTACATGGCAGCGTACGCTTGATCAATCATCAGGCCTTCGGGACCCAGACAGGCCTGTATGGTAGAAAGAATGTGGAGTCAAGAAGTCCTACATTCAATGCTGCTTTCAACATTTACCAGCCATGGGATCATGGTTGAGTCACTTAACTTCCCTGTCACTTAACAGTTTCCTCATCTGTAAAATTGGGGAAATAATACCTAAACCTCACAGGGTTGCTGCGAAACTCCTGTAACAGCGGTTCTCAACCTGAAGACAATTGTGTTCAATTTGTAACAATGCAAAAAACATCCTGCATATCAGATACATTACGATTCTTACAGTTATGAAGTAGCAACAAAAGTAATTTTATGGTTGGGGGTCACCACAACATGAGGAACTGTACTAAAGGGTCGCGGCATTCAGAAGGTTGAGAACCACTGTCCTATAAGATGATTTACTTGAATCAATTTGAAAATCTCAAAGTATTTTATAAATGTTATGTTACTGCTATTAACACGGACAGATAGCAAATATATTTAGCAAGATATAGAGAACATTGTTGTTGTTGTTCGGTCATTTCAGTCCTGTCTAACTCTTAGTGTGACCCCAATTGGCTCAGAGTGTGCACATGCACACGCACGTGCGCATGCATACACATACATATACACACACCTGCCAGGCTCATTCACACTCCTTCCATTCCCTGGATGATATCAATTGGCAAATATACTAGAGTGGTTTGCCATTTCCTTCTTAGGCTCATTTTACAGATGAGGAAATTGAGGCAAACAGTGAGTGACTTGCCCAGGGTCACACAGATGGAAAGTATCTGAGACTGGATTTGAACAGCGCTCTACCCACCTCCCATACAGAACACTGGGCTCTACCTAAAACCTCTCCTAAGATTATGATAAACAAACACTCCTCATTCTTTAATATCTGGTTCATCCCAGCTCATTCCACCTCTTCTCTGAAGTCTTCCCCCACAATGAGCCCACACCCTTCTTCTGTCTGTGCGACTTGCTCGGGAACTCCCCCATACTGAATCCCCATCATTACTAACTGTCCCCAAGTGAACTGTGAACTCTTCATGGTCACGGCCTATGTGTATTATTTCTTCTTATAGCACCCCAAGCACCAAGAACGCTAAGAGACGAGCACAAAGAACATTCTCAAGCCACGTAATAGGGTAGAAAGAGTAAGGGACTGGTTGGCAGGAGAACCAGGTTCTAGGCCCAGATCTGCCACAAATCCATGTTGTCTCCCTTCTCTAGGCCACAGTTTCCTCAACTATCCAAAAACAGGGTTGAACTCACTGGTCTCCAAGGACCCTTCAGGCTCTGCGTCTCAATGACTCTATGGATCTTTCCACACTGAACAGAAATCCCTCCTGGGTAATTTTGCACACTCACACACTCTCGCCTCCCTTCTCCCTCTGCACCCCACCTCAATTTTCCACACACACCCCCTCACTCCCTGCTGACCTCCAGCCCCAAGCCAGTCCTCAGGGCTGCCTAGCTAAACCTAGGAAAGGACAATTTACGAGAGCAATGCCGAACAGGAGCCCTTACCCACTTTGCTGTGAATGGAGACACGACCGTCTGATGAACAAACACGGAGAGGACAAAGAAAGCCCCTGCAACTTATAAATCAGAGAAATCATGTCTGACATTCACTTTCCATCCTCTGAGTGCCGGGCTATTCATCAATCCGTTCTCCTCTAATTCATACGAGCTCCACCAGGTAAGGAAACACCAATATTCATAAATATGCACACACAAACACCCTTGGAACTGAAAGCTCAGGTACTGGGTGTCTAAATGCCTATAATTTACATCAAAACACAGTCCAAAATCCGCATGTGTCAATATAAGTCTCAGGCTAATTATTACAAGGGCCTCGCAGTCAATTAGGTGTTTCTAGTTCTATTTCCTCCCTCTCCTCCTAGACCCTCCACACATTTTTAAAGCGTTAAACCCTAGAAGGGAAACAAAAATAAAACAAACCAAAAATGGGATGAAAAATAATAAAGCGTAATGGGTTCCCGCGGATCTGGGAATCTCTCCCACTTGAGGCGAGACCTTTGATTTGCAAATCCACTTCTGAATTATAAGGCCTTCTCCTCACTGGCAGGGGGTTTGGATACACTCCCACAGGAGTCCATTATGTGTTTCTCTGTCTATAAAACCATCCAGCAAAAAAGAGAGAGAGAGAGAGAGAGAGAAAGAGAAAGGGGGGAGGGGAGGAGAAGGAAAGGGGGAATGGAGTTTGGGGAGGAGAGATGACTACTATGGTTAGCTGGAGAAATGTTTCTTTTTCATGCATGTACATCCCCCCAAATATGAAAATGCCCAAGGATACAACTAAAATTGCCACCATAATCACTCTCTCCTCACTGGCATTTACAGCCTCTCTCATTTTGAACAGCTACAGATAGCTGCACCTTCGGAGAATAACTTTCTTGAATTATATAAGAGCAAACAGCCGCACGGAAGCCACCTCTGGGCCAAGTGACAAAGCTCTGTCTGGGAGACCACACACTCCACTCAGGCGTGGGGCACTGGGCTTTTGTGAGTGAAAACACACAATCACTCCTCCGATTTCCCTCATTTCTCTTCTCACTACCTGCCCCCCTCACCTGTTTTTTTTTCTTCTTCTAACACATGACAGACATCTATAAGAGAGACCCACATAACTGGCAAATTATACAGCCCCACTCATTTGTAAAATAAAATGCAGATTTCAACTCCTCTCTCTACGAGATCTCTTGCTTCCATGTAAGTGAGGTCTGGCTCAGGAAATCTATTGATTTATTGTTTGGGGGTGGTTGTTTTTTCAAATGATGAACAAACATGAGCCAGCAAACATGATCACAAGCTTCCTCTTTCCTTCCCTTTTTTTTTTTCTTCTTCTAGGCTTGAGAATAATAAGCGTTAATTTTACACTACATTTCTCAAAAAAATAATAGGATGTGCTCTTGCTTAAAACAAGCCGGCCTGCTGGATTCTTTCAGGCTGAAACTGTGTCAACCCAAAAGAGGAGCGGAGTGCTTTGTGTAAAAGTATCGTGGGGAGATGATAGTATCCTGTAATGTTCTCAGTACCTACTTTTGTCTCCAAAAGCATTTGATCCCTGGCAGACACATACTTATTTCCATACTGGTCTTGGGGGAAGCCAGAAGGAATGAGAGCTGATTATCAGAATCCTGAAGGTGAAACCTGGGTGGAACCCGCTGATGTCAAAGGCAGGCATTTGTATAAATTTGGAGGTACATAATTTACTGCCTGTTAGCGAGGATTAGTGGGTTGCAGTGACCCAAACGGGCTGTGCTGGTGAGGTGCCAGGGCATTGTTCTTAAGTTCAAACACATTTAAGTGTGACGGGTGCTAGACACATCGACGGGCCACGGAATGCCACTCGTGGTGGGAGGCTGCCTGGCCCATTTTAGACTGGAGACATGCTTCTTCTTAAAGCCATCTCCCTAGAGGCAAAGTAGGTTTGTTGTACAGTCATGGGCCACTAAGACTAGGAAAGAGCCAAGAAGCATTGCTTCCTAATGAGGGTATGATATAATGAACAATGCATGTATGTATATATGTACCTATGTATCACTGAATCATAGTCAATGTCAAAGATCACCAAGTCCAATTTCTCCCTCATTTTAAAGGTAAGGAAATGGAAACCCAGAGAAGTGAGATAATTTTTGCATGGTCCCAAACATCAGATGAACTTCCAATTCTACAGACAGGAAGATCTGGCAAAAGACTATAAGAAGTGGCAGTTGCCTGCCAATGAAAAAGCAGAGAGAGGGCTGACTCTAAAGTCTGAAGAGCCAGGTCTAAATTCTGTTCCTATGCGTACTCTCTGCTTGATATGTCACCTGTCATCCTTAGCTAAGCCTCAGTTTCTTCATCTGTGAAATGCACAAGTTGGATGAGACAGCCTCAGAATTCCCTTCCAGTTCTAAGTCTCTGACCCTATGACTCTAAGTAAATCTGCACCCCAAGATAAAATCAAGTCACTCTATCCTGTTGGCAGAGGATAACAGATGGGTATTGTTTTGCTTCCCTATATTCCCTCAACTCTAGGTGCCCTCTGCAAGTGGCAGGCTTGTCTCAATCTTGCTACAGTTCTGCCACTGGGCATAGGTGCCCTCTCTTTCCACCTAAGAGAGTTGGACAATAAAGGAGGGAGTCTATTTTTACCAGCTGTTAGAACTTAGCAAGGCAATGGGAGTGGAAAGATTCCCAACTAAATGGGGCAGGTATTAAGACAATCCAGCACTCGTTCCTTGACTGGACAGAGCAATCCCAGGCAGTTGCATCCTAAGAATGGTACATATTTGCTTCAGCACTAGACTCAGAGGTAATAAGGAGGAACAATCTTGCTGCTGTGGAGCAGTGAAATCCCTGAGTTACCAGCACTTGTAATGAACTTTGCCAGATTGAAATTCCACAGCTCCAGACACCAGGAAGCCCACAGCCACGGATAATGCCCCGAAGAGACCAGCCTGAGGGAGCTTCCAATGAGTACAGGGAGGAATGCTTTCACTGGGTCAGACAAATGGATACCAGGAAAAAAAAATACAAGGCTTCAGGAATAAAGGAGGAGGAGGAGAGCCCATTTGTTCACTGGAGCAAATGAGGATTTAAGAGGGCAATCGGGGAGGAGGAAAGACACTAGGAGATGACCCTACTGACACCATCCTAATAAATGGCTGTAAACAGGCTAGGAGATGGGATTGTGAAATACAGTACAATGGGGAACTCAGCCCTTTGTTTCCCATAATGAACAAAGAGTGTACAGTTGCAACAGAATGGTGGGGTATGCGTGGGGGCAGCAATACCATCTCTATAGCCAGATCAGGCTGTTTATTTATTGATTTGTCATTAAATACTGCAAAGAAATTCATCAAGCCAGGCTTGAGAATGGCATAGAGATTGGAGGTTGAAGATGGGGGGAAAGGTGAAAATAGAATTTACAGTGGGAATAGATGAAGGTCAAATCAGGAAAGGGGGTGTTAAAGAGTGTGTTTTGGAAGAGGGGGGGGGAAAGGAAGTACACATCCATCAGAAGAAAAGGGTTGGGAAGGCACTGAGGGTGTGTGTGTGTGTGTGTGTGTGTGTGTGTGTGTGTGTGTGTGTGAGAGAGTGTGAGTGGTGAGCAGTGCCGAGTACAACCAGCACCACAACATTAAGAGCCTCCCAGCAATTTAACACTACTTCTCACTCAGGGAAGGCAGCCCTTGCTGGACAGCACACACCTCCACAACCATTTTCTGCTTAGATATTTTTACTAACTAATCCGGGAGGACTGTCATGCGCCCTCCCTCCCACCCCGAGGGAATGCCTTCCCAGGCCTTTCTGTTGAGGAGGGACCCAACTCCCGGGGTCCCAAGTGTCTCAGGAAGACATAAATGAGCTCTGGCAGCCTGAACCAGGGCCCCATCGGGATGTAGAGACTCTTCAAAACAGAGCCCTGACAATTAAGCAATCTGAGTTTTGAAAGGCCTGGGATTGATGGCGTGGACAGTGAAAATATCACCTGGGGAGCTGGGTGTAGTCCTCTGGAGGTTGCCTGAGGTCAGTTGCCATGGCAACGCAGAATGAGCTCAACCTTGTAACTGACCCTTATCTTTTTTTGATCTGTGGGCCACTTGGGGCCAGGGCTGGAAATCAACTGGAAAATAATCTGGTCACATATCAGAAAGAAAACTATTTATACTTATTTATCTGGGTACCACCAATATCTTGCTTTGACGACTATGCCACATTAAACAGGTCTTGTGCCACAATGGCTAGGCCCCTGCACAATGATGTTTTGGGACTGGACAGAAGACAACTGGATCCCTCCCAACTCTGAACAAAATATACCTGTCCACATGTGTGAATGACCGAGGCTGTACATTAACAAAGAGAAAAAAATCAAGCCTTTACAACACTGTTTGTTACTGTTGGTGGTTGTCTGATGCTCTGGGCTTCTACCTTCCAGTTCAAAAAACTAGAAAGGCTCCAAAGTCCAGAAAATAGGCTATATAGGGACATCTGCTTTTGGTTTATGCTTAAGTATATGGTTTTTAAATAGATCTGATGGCTTAAATTTTTATTATTTTTTGTTCTAGGCCAAGAAGAGTTTGAGGCAGATGTGTATTTCCTTCAGTGTCTGGGTACCAGACCTGGAGAAGATGTTATAACAAAAGAATGCAAAAAAGATGACCAATGCAGGTCTTCTTTTCAATTTTCAAAGCAGGATTAGACCAGCCTTACTAGACACTGCACCCTCTTCCTTGCATTTCCTGAATGGAGCTGACAACAGTCTAAAGTTTGCCTCTGGATGGTGTTATTCCATATTAAAGGCAAATTAAATGAAACATTTTTCTGCTCTCCAAAACTCAGAACTATAGAGACTCCAGATGAGTGACTGGATCAGATTCCAGGGTCCAATTCCCCCTTAGGGTGAAAGAAACTGGATCTTAGGTAGGGGCTGGTTTAGCTCAAGAAGGATAACATGAAAACCTGCCACAGATCCATCATTCCAATAAATGGAGCATCTCATACCATTTCACCTATTCCTTTTTTTCATCTGCAACTTACGCTCATGAAAACAGAAAAGGCCTCCAGTCTGAAATCCAGGAGAACTGGCCTCTAGTATTGGCTTTGCCACTAACTATGTCATGTGACCTTGAGCCAATCATTGTACTCTTCGCTTTCTATGAAAGAGAAAGAATAATGCTTTCTTTCAGGACTGTTGTGAGGCCAAGATGCAATAACAGATTCAAAAATCACTTTGGAGAGGCAAAAACCATTATACCAACATGAAGAATGATAATGAATATTAGCAGTATTACCAGCATGGCTCTCCAGCCTCCAGATCAGAGCCCAGGGTGTTGTAAATTTGCAACAGCAGAGGCCTCTGTGGGTTTACTCTGGAGGTTGGAGAATTCCATTCCTCCTCCAAGAGCCCCAGCCAACAGAGGATTTTGTCCCATGTGGTCAAGGAGGGGGTGAATGTTATTGCATCCTGGGGAGCTGGATCAGGAAAAGCACTGCTTCTATCATCTACTAAAGAAACAGCACAGATGGACAGCTAGAGCCATCCACTTGGAGACAATGAATTCTGAAAGTCTTCATCAAGCATGCACCCCAACAGGAAGTATGCTTCTACAGATCTGGAGGAATGTACACAGAGCTAAACCAGTGTGTGTTTGAGGGACTCATTACCATGCCAGTTACCCAGGTCAGGCACTGTACTATATGCCCTGGAGATATACATAACAATACAAATAAGCATTTATAAGAGCCTACTGTGCTACAGGCACCATGCTAAAAACTAAGGATACAAAGATAAAAGGATACAAAGACTATTTTCTACTTTAAAACTTCTATATCTGGTCTTCCTATGGATGGATGTAATATATCTTCTCTTGTTTCTTTAGGCCAAGCTCTTAGCTATTTCCCTCTTTTTTCCTTTTCCATTTTAAATGGAAACTCAGACCAAATCTTCATGGAGTAGATAAACAAAGGCAGGCACATGCGGTGTGATGGAATAGAAGAGCACTGGCTTTGGGGGGGGGGTTGGTTTTTTAGGGTCTACAAAGTATGTTTAAGATTTCTACATTTTTAATTCTTTTAAAAGGAATTTATTTTTGTTAACATTTTTTATCTTGAGGTCCAAATTCTCTCTCTCCTTCCAGTCCCTCCCTTACCCACTGAGAAGGCAAGCAATATGAGACCCATTATACATGTGAAGTTATGCAAAACATACTTCCATATTAGAAATGTTTTAAGAAAAATAAAGTAAAAAAATATGTTTCAATCTGCAGTCAAGAATTTTTCAGTTCTCTCTATGGAGGAGGATAGTGTTTTTCATCATGAGCCTTTTGGAAGGGGGCTGGATTTTAAGCAGGGGATGTATATCTGAATCCCAGCTCTGTTACTTAGTGACCTATATGACCTTGGGCAAGTCAACCACTCAGAACCTGAGTTCACTCTTTCTTTTTTAGGAGTGGAGGGGAAGGCAGGGCAATTGGAGTTAAGTGACTTGCCCAAGGTCACAGGGCTCGTGTTAAGATGTCTGAGGTTGTATTTGAACTCAGGTTCTCCTGATTCCAGAACCATTGTCCTGTTCACTGCGCCATCTAGCCACCCCATCAGTTCACTCTTTTTACAATGAGGGGGTTGAAGTAGACACTCTCTACAAGGTCTCTTCCAGCTCTGATTCCCATCATTAGGTGATCTCTTGATTTAAGCTAAGACTTACAGCTAGCTCTATTCGTCTGACTCATCCTACATCTTACCCAGCTCTTTCATGACAACTTGATCAGCAAAAAGGGTTCCAATTCTGAAACACGCCAAGTTTAAGAGCTTCCAAAACTAAAAGTAGCATGCCTAGATTGAATTAAATTCAACAAACATTTCAAGGCAATATGCCAGGCCCTGATGGCACAAAGACAAATATGATTTAGTGCCTGCCCTCAAAGAGCTTACATTCTATTGGATTTCACTAGGCTATAGAATACAAATGAAATAAACCTTGCTTATGTTGCCTTGGCCTTAATCTAGTCACATTTAGTAATTTCTTAAGAATCAGTGGATATGGAGGATAGACTTCAATCAAATGACCTCAAGAATCTCTCAATTCTTGTAGACCTTTATCACCCAAGCCAGTGTTCCAATCACAGAAAAGAGTTGGCTCAGTTGCTTGTGACCCTCAGAATTTACTGGCCTAGACGCAACGAACAGAGGAAAAAGACACCATCTATACTTAGAATGCCATGAATTTAGAACTCTCCCAGGCATTCCCCTCCCCTTGTGTCCAGAGTATTTAAATCTTTAGAAGTCCAGAGTCATTCACTGCAGAGATCCTCTGAAAAATCCGCTGGTTGAGAATACAGTCCTGATAGGTAAGGCTTTGTCTGTTCATTTGGCTGGGTTAGTTCTTTTTTGTTTGGGTTGGGTTTTTTGTTTGTTTTTGCCGTATTTTGTCAAAAACCATGACAAGCTATGTAATTTCCTAATCATTTCCAAAACATGTCCCCTTCCCCCTACCATCCAATCCCATCCCCTTTCGAATGTAAGATCTTTGAAGACAGAGCTTGTCTACTTTGCTTGTGTTTTTTTCCCCAGAATTTAGCATAGTTCTAAATCAGTACTAAGTACTTGGTACTAAATACTTACTTAATACAACTTCCTCCCTCCCTCTCTTCCTTCTTTTGTTATAATACACCATACTCCTACTGATGTGTGATATAGATTACCAGATTAAAGTTTTCTATACTGAGGCAATATACTATAAATCTATCGCGCTAATAATCCTCAGATTAATGGCCTCTAATAGCATACAATTAACATGACAGGCAGACTGCAAAATAGCTGTTGTCACCTATCTTCTCAGTGATACATGGATTACAGGGGTCACATAAACTTCCACTATTGGTTTCCTGCCACCCCCTCTCTCCCTTCCAATTGTTGATACCATTTCTGAGGCAGACAACATCACAAGAAAACCAGACAGCTCTCATTAACACACTGATACACAATTCAGGCAATATTTTCAAACAGTCTCCATGACAGCCTAGAAACATCATTGCCTCTAGAGTTACAACTCTGAGCTTTAAAAAGCCAGCCAAAGCTCAGCTTCCAATTTTTGTTTGGCAGCTACCTCCTCCAAGAAGGCTTCCCTGACTGATCTATTCTGGCTCTGATCACCCCAAACACTCTCCATTCTGCCTGAGTAGCGAAGATTGTAAATGAACATGTAGGAAGGTTGATAAGAGGTGAATGAGATGTTTTTTGTTTGTTTTTTTAACAGATATATCTATCCAAACAAACATTTGACTAAGTGACTGTTGTCTCCTTCGGAATAGTTATCATGAAAAGGCTACAGAAATATTCCAAAAATTTAATCACTGATTAAACCATTTGGAGCTAGTAATACAAACTGCAGGAAAATCAGTCACTTTATCTTCACATCTTGTATGTGTTTGCACATTCTTATATTTGAATTCTTGCACATTTTCACAAAGTGTGTGTGAGAGAGCCTCTTTTCTCAACCCTTTCTCTCTTCTCTTCTTTTTTTCCTATTCTTCCCTTTTCTCTTTTCAGTCTCTCCTTTTCTTTCCTTCTTTTTTTCTCATCTTCTTTTTCTCAAATCTTCTCTTCCCCTTCACTCCTCTTTTCCCAGGTACTTCTTTTTGACAGGCTCCCTAATTACTCTCTCCTTTTTTCCCCACGTCTTCCCCTTTCTTTTCTCTCTCCTTTTTTCTCCAATATCTATCATATTTTCTGTCTCCCTACTCTTTCTTTTGTTACACCTCTTTCTCCCTATCTTCTCAAATTCCCCCTTCTCTTTTCTTGCCCCTCTTCCTCCTTCCACTCTATCTCTCCCCTATCTCTCTCCTCTCTTTTCTCACTTGGTCAAAACATAGTATGTATAGACAGACCATTCTTGTGTTGGGTCCAAATGAACCTCCAACCCCACCCATCTCCTTTTTGAACAGGAGGCTCAGCTTGTTGACAGATTTAGTTTCCACAGCTGAGGCTGCCACTGGAGAATTATGAAGCATAGGGAGGCATTATCAAGGGAGCAGCAGGGTCTCCTCCAGGGGGGTAGGGGGAGGAAGAGAAGGAGAGAGAGGGGGGGGAAGGGGGAAAGGAGGAAAGAGGGAGGGGGAGAGGGAGAGAGAGAGAAAGGGGAGAGAGGAAGGAAGGGAGGGAGGGGGAAGGGAGAGGGAGAGGGAGAGGGGGAGAGAGAGAGAGAGAGAGAGAGAGAGAGAAAGGGGGAGAGAAAGACAGACAGACAGACAGAGGAGACAAGAAAGTTAATGGGCTATCTGGGATGATGTACTCAGCATTACTGCCCAGAGGTAAGACTTTGTGGTGGAACAGTGAGGTGCCAGGTCCTCAGCAACAAGCTAGGAGTCTTCAGTCAATTTCACGTCAAGAAACATTTACTAAGTACTCACTGTACAAAGTTCCTTGGTGATAAGGTGGATACAAGATTTAGATAAGATTCCCCCCTCCCTCATGAGGCTTAAAGTCAAGTATCATTACTTGATGCATACATAGAATACCATAGTTCAAAGTTACATTATTTCCACATATCCAGGTACCAGACCTGGAATCAGGAAAAGCTGACTTCAAATCCAGCCTCAGGCACTTACTGGCTGTGTGTCCCAGAGCCAAGTCAGAATCTCTCTCTGCCTCAGTTTCCATAAGGAAACAATAATAGCACCTACTTCCCAGGGCTGATGTGAAGTAAAAAAATGAGGTCATATTTGTAAAGTTCTCTACAAATTTTAAAGTGCTGTAGAACTGCTATTTATTAATAATGATAGTAGTAATTTAATATTATTATTATCAATGTGGCTATTTTCCTGCCCCCTATGCAGAAAACAACCTCTCACACCTGGAATTCTGTCTCACCTCATCTCAGCCTTCCTGGTTTCCTTTTGAGTGTGAGCTCAAATCTTAGCACCTAGATTCGTAAATCTTACTATTACCCCTTAATGCTTGAGTCTTCCCTCCAAGACTTTCACCAACTTATCCTAAGTCTAGCTGTCCATAGTTGTTTTCCCCACTAGCTGGTGAGCATCAGAGTATGGACTGACTGTTGTCTGCCTTTTATCTGTACCCTTAGCACAACGTTTAGGATATAGAAGACCACATAACAAGCAAATTCCAACTCTGAGCCTTAAGGAGATTCTGGTCTTCAGGCATCTGAAAAAATTCATCAATTGTCAGCCAGTCATCAGATGATGAGATTTTCCAAATTCAGTCAGGGTACTCCGTGGACATGCAAGTCCTTCATGGGTTCCATATTCAAAGCCTTTCAAGCTGGATGGAACCAGTCAGGAATTGTGCTTCATTAGCCCAGGCACTAAGAAGCCAGGATGCCCTTTCAACAATGATAAAGCATCGGATGAAGAAGTCAGCAGAAGGATCAAGCAGACATTGGGGACTCTTTGTAGGTTTAAAGAGTATCCATAAAGGTGTCCACAGTCCCTCTTTTCCTCTTAGATTAAAACACACATCAGTACCCACACAGACCCAAATTATCACCATCCTTCTAAACTTCTCTGCTACCTTTGACACTGTCAGTCACACTCCCTTTCTCTCTAGGTCTTTGGGGTGCTACTCTCTTCTGGTTTTCCTTACTACCGGTTCCTTCTCACCTTTGATAACTCTTCATCTAGATCATACCTGCTCACCTTAGGTATCCCCCAAAGGTCTGTTTTTGGCTCTCTTCTCTTCTCCCTCTAAACTTTGGTGATTCTCATCAATTCTCATGAATTCAATTATCATGTCTATACAAATAACTCTCTGAGTTCTGTTTATCTAACCTAACCTTTCTCCTGACCTCCAGTCTCACATCTACCTACTGGAAATTTCACATCGGATGTGGACAGTTTAAACTCAATATGTCCAAAACCAATCTCCTTGCTCTTACTCTCACAAGACAGACAGTCCATCTACTAGACCCAGTGCCTTGTTGGTGACTTTCCCCCATGCCTGGAAGGCTCTTTCCTTGTCTCTGCTTCCAGGCTTCATTCAAAACTCAACTCAAATCCTACCTTCTCCAAGAAGTTTTACAAGGTCCACCTCAATTCCAGGGCCTTCCCTCTGAATTTGCCTCCAACATACCTCATTTGTACAAATTGATCTTATCCGTACATACAATTGTTTGCATATTATCTCCCAAATTAGAATGTGAGTTTCTTGAAGGTAGGAATGGTTATTGCCTTTCTTTGTTTCCCCAGCACTTAGCACAAGACCTAGCACCTAGTGACACATTTTTAGAATATGCTTGGAAATCTCTTCTCCCCTGTGGCTTTGGGATATACCTGATTTCATGGTGCACCAGACAAGCTAACTCAAGCAAAATTTGGTGACCATAACAATAATTCCTAGGCGCCCAACATCTGAGCAGCTGAGAAAAACACAAACAGTAACAGGAAGCAGCTTGGGGGAGAAAAGTGTAGACTAACTGCTGAGAGGGGTAGGGAGGGGGTGTGGGGAAACGACAGGGGGAGAGTCATCTCTAGGGCTGTCGAATTAGACAGCTTTCTATATTTCCATACGAAGCCAGTGAGCTGAGCAGCTGTCATTAGCACTGATGAGAGCTGCTCAGCTCAAGGCCCACATACATCCAGGCCAAGAATGCACCCCTCATGATGGCTCAGGATTCTTGTTTGTTTTTCTCCTTTTTAAAAGTTAGGAAGGAAAGAAGGGAGAGACAGAGAGGAAGAGGAAGAGGAAGAGGAAGAGGAAAGGAAAGGAAAGAAAAGGAAAGAAGATATCTCTCTGAATTCTCCCATGCATACTACCATCATGCTAGTCCAGGCCCTTGTCAACAGATATTTAGATTACCACAACCTTGAAGGTCTCCTTCAAAGCACGAGGCATTGGAAAGAGGACTGGAGTTGGGATCAAGTTTCAAATCCAAATTATCTTTCTGACTATGAGCAAGTCACTTAATCTTTCTCAGTCAATTATCTGTAAAATGGTGATTAGGAGTAAAAACTGGGTAACCAACCTCTCCTGTCCCGTACAGACTCAAAACTATGCTTCTGAGCTCTTTAGTGATGTAGACCATTCTACTTTATTGTTGTTCAGTCATTTCAGTTGTGTCCAGCTCTTCATGACACCTTTGGGGTTTTCTTGGCAAAAATACTGGAGTGGTTTGCCATTTCCTTTTCCAACTGATTTTACAGATGAGGAAACTGAGGTAAACAGGGTTAAGTGAATTACCCAGGGTCACACAGCTAGTAAGCATCTGAGGATACATTTGAACTCAGGACTGACTTCAGGTTCAGTGCTCTTTGCACTCTGGCACTTACTAGATGCCCCTACCTATGTAGGATCATTCTATGCATATATGTAGTTCTTTTCCCATTCCTTTCTTTCAAAATCTTTATCTTTATCTAGCTCAGCTTACGACATCTTCCAAGAAGCTTTCCTTGATTTCTCCAGTCTAAACCAATGTTTCCCTTTCATAAAATTATTACTGAACTTACAGGAAGTACTGTTTATGTGCATACAGGTACATTCCTTACTGTTTTCCCATATTTTCATGTGTATGATGAACCTTGTCTTACCAAAAATAATGTAAATTTTTTTGAGACCAGAGAAGATACTTTACACTTCTTCTAGGTCTCCCATACCCGAGTTCAGGAATAGGAGAGATTCACTGAGTCCTTAATGAGCATTTGCTGGCTCCAAGTGCCAGCAAAGGTAAATGCCAGTGCCCACCAAAGCCTTTCTGGAGTCCCAGATAGTTTTATCGGTTCTTCTGTCCATACACACAACCCGGCTCTGGCAATGGCTAGGATTAGCAAAAGGATGCTGATGAATCAAAGATGGCCATTGCCTGCTATAGAGCCAATGTAATATTTATAGCACCCATGTCCCAAAAGAGCCCACGACTATAACTATCGTATGGCGTTCAATCGCAAAATATGCCAGACTCTCCAGATAAAGGATAAAGTTGAAGGATTTATTTAAACACCAGGAAACCAAATCCCAAAACCAGTAAACCAAAGTACCAAAGATATTCAGAAACCATAATAATGTTGAGAGCCACTGTTTTATGTGCAAAGTTTTTCTTTTATCCCTGTTATATTGTTGCAAAGTTCTGTTGACATCAGTTTTTCCACCAGTTATCCCTAAACTCTCATTTACTGTTAAGGTATTTTTGCTATGTAAGGGACATGAAAGATCTTGGGGAAGAATGTATTGGGAATAGGAATTTGAAGATCTTCCCTGCTGCCCCTTAATAGACTTAGGGGGGAGTTTGAAGAACTCCTTTGCTGTGAAGATAAAACTCTTCTCCCTAGAGCCTACAGGAAGCTTCCCTGCTGTGAGGGTGGGCTCTGCCCCTGATAGGCTGAATGTAGTCACATGGAGCCTGTGGTGGGAGGAGTTTGCTGAGAAGAAGCAGAGCCCACAGAGAAGCTGGTAGGGAGCTAGCCAGACAGTTCGAGACAGTTGGGACCAGAGGAGCTTAGGCAAGGAGAGGGTTTTGTGCGTAAATATTGATCTTATATTGGTCTGTGGGAAGGCTAAAGGATGCTGTGGCTCTCAGTGAATATCTTTGATACTTTGGCTTACTGGTTTGGGGATTCAGTTTTCTGGTGGTTGAATAAATCCTTCAACTTTATCCTCTATCTGGAGAATTTGACATATGTTGTGATTGAAAGTCAGGCAATAGTTCTAGCCACAGTTTCTATCATGATCGTGGGTGCTGTAAATATTACATTGGCGCTACACCTGCTTAGTGAATTCAGCAGGTTTCAATCTGTAGTCTCATTCCATGCACCAGCTCCTACAATATGACTTCCCAGAATCCCCTAATGCTTAGTATATGCCTTCCTCAGACTATCACAAATACAGGTATTTGGGCACAATTTGTGTCCTCCCTTCCTCCCAGATTTCTGATAGAATGTAGGCCTACTGAGGGCAGGAATTGTCTTTTGTTTGGTTTTGTCATTGTACGAGGCAGCTCCATGGCCCAGTGAATAGACTACTGACCTGAAATCAGAAAACAGGAGTTTGAATCCTCCCTCAGAGACTCACCAGCTTTGTGACAGGGGGCAAATCACTTAACCTTTCTCAGCCTCAGTTTCCTCATCTTTACAGCGCAGTCCCTACTTCACAGGACTGTTAAAATCCAGTGAGGTAAGTAGATGTAAAGTACTTTGGGTACCTTAAATTTCTGTAAAAATGCTAGCTAATACTATTACTGTGGCAGCAGCACCAAGCCCAATACCTTGTACATGCTAAGGTCTTAATAAATGTTCTTTGGATTACACTGCATCTTTAGTCCTAAGAAGGACCCAGGTCAAAAACCCAGGTATCAACCCACTGTTTCCTACTCTGGCTTTTACTGAAAAGCAGAACAATATCTCCCTACCTCCACAAAGAGAAAACACATTTTCTTTTGTTAATTCTTTTTCATGGGACAGAGGTATATTAGACACTCTGGAAATACCTGCTGAGTCACTGAGTGAGTGACTGATGGAGTTATAAGGTCAGGCAATTTTTTCTCCCTCTGGATCAGACAAGCACTTTTAACTGACTTTTTTTTAAAACAAAGTCATTCATAGACTTTTCATTTGGGGAACCATTCGTCTTGTCACCCCCAAAGTAGGAGGGAAAGGTGACAAGGTCACAGGTGAAGGAAACTGTTAAATGAAGCTTGGGCAGAAAGCAGGGTCCAAACTGGATTTCATAACACTTCCTTTTATTCTGTCAAACTGATGTCAGGTCAGTCGAGCCGTCTGCCTAGAGGAGCAGCTTCAGTTTCATAGGAACCTCTTGGTAGGAATCAGAAGATCTGGTGGTTGGCCTTAGATTTGTCGTGGTGTCATGTTAAGCCATTCCTCTTTCCCTCTCTAGTCCTGACTTTCTCTTGTCTGTAGCACAGTTAAAGGAAATGGGGTGCCTGTAGGCGGTGCCGAGCTGAACTCTGAGATCCACTCCAGCTCTGGGATTCTCTTTTTGTAGACATCAGTCAGTCAGTCAGTGAGTAAACTTTTATTAAAGCACCTACTATGTGTCAGGCATTGTGCTAGGCACAAGGAATAGAAAGCCCCTGTTCTCACAACCAACAGCCAGCCTAGTGTCTCTCAGATCCTAAAATGGATGAGGTCAGAGTAATGCACGATTATACTCTAAAGAAGGCAGATACTTCCTCAATCCCTTCATTCAATTACTGCTCCCCTTCCCCAGTTCCTGGAAATTATTTTGTATCTA
The DNA here is from genome assembly GCA_028646575.1 of Pseudocheirus occidentalis. Taxonomy (NCBI): domain Eukaryota; kingdom Metazoa; phylum Chordata; class Mammalia; order Diprotodontia; family Pseudocheiridae; genus Pseudocheirus; species Pseudocheirus occidentalis. The sequence goes on from CM053595.1 coordinate 92,002,163, forward strand.
CTTTGTATATGGGGCAGCTAAGAGATACAACAGCTAAGTCAAGTCAGAAAGACTCCTCTTCATCACTAGCTGTTTGCCTCAGTTTCCTCATCTGTAAAATAAGCTGGGGAAAGAAATGGCAAATCACTCCAGTATCTTTGCCAAGAAAACCCCAAATGGGGTCATGAAGAGGAGGTCATGAAGAGTCAGACATGACTGAAAAAAGAAATGAACAGCAGCTTGGTATATATTTTGTGTTTATCTCTCTGAGCACCTGTGGTTTCCCTCCACTAGAATGCAAGTTCAATTAGAACAGGGACAGGTGACTCATTTTTGTCTTCAATCCTCAGCATCTAGTGTTGGGGCTCTTGTTGGTAATGGGTTGAACTGTCCTCAGCTAACAGGCACGTGATCACCTGGGGGCAGAATGCGAAGGTTGCACCTGTTTGCGCTAAGCAGGATTATCTCTCTGCCTTTGGGGTGAATGGCTTCGCTGTGGTGAGGGCAAGACCAGGGGAGGGGCCCTAAGGGGCCCTGGAGAAAGGACTTAAATACAGACTAACCAGAGGCAGAAGGAAGTCCAGCCACGCCAAGTTTAGAGAATGTAGCTAGAGGCAAGTGTTGTGTTCTAAAGAAGAGAGTTCCAGCTGCACCAAGCTTAGAGAAGAAGAGAAAGTTCCAGCCACACCAAGCTTAGAGAATGAAGCTAGAAGCAAGTCCTGTGTCTTAAGTTTTCTGTGCAGGGAGCCGGGGACACATGAAGCCTGTTGAGGAAGGGTATAGGTGAAACCTATACAGCCTGACCCCCCAAAACTGTAACCATCCAGCACCTAGTACCCCTCCCCTCCCCAGTAAGTGTTTAACAAAAATTTCCTGAATTAAACTGAACAGAATCCTATATGGGCAAGTCAGAGGTCTCGGCAGGGACAACACTGTTGATGGCTTGTTCTACCATCCGTGTTCAAACCACTTTTAACAACAAAACTGATCCTCCTTCGCTGCATGGGTATTGCCAATGTCACTGGGTGTGTTCAAAAGACATAGCAGAAGACCTTTGTGAGCTAGAGTGGCAAAAAAGAAAGGGACTCTGATTTTTTTTAGCCACTATTGCAAGGATAATCAGAGTCTGGGTTAGAACTAGTAACCAATTCTACAAAGCAAGGGCTTAACATGCAAAAGGGAAAGAAGGAAAGGAAGAAAGGAGGCATGGTACAGAGTGAGAGAAGTCAGTTACAAAACCAGAGGGAATGCAAGTCAAGATCCAAAGAAAAGGATGTTGGAATACTAAGGGAAGGATCCAAGCATCTGAGCCAGGGGTGGGGAACCTGCAACCTTGAGGAGAGTCTGGGAAGATAACCAGCATTACATGGGGAACCCAAAGATCTTAAGTACTGATGCCAGATTGTATAACAACAACAATAACTACTACTACTACTACTACTACTACTACTACTACTACTACTACTACTACTACTACTACTACTACTGCTACTGCTACTGCCACTACTGCTGCTACTGCTACTGCCACTGCCACTGCCACTACTGCTGCTACTGCTGCTACTGCTGCTACTACTCCTACTCCTACTACAACAACAATTAAAATAAAGTTTAAGGTTTCCAGAGCACTTTCCATATACAATCCCCCACACTAACTTGCTCAGCCAGAGAGCTCCCCTACTGAGCTCTGACAGATACACAGGGACCTTTAGCCCCCTGGTATTATTTGATAGTAGGGATGATGGATGTAACAATGATGGTGAACCATTTTCGAGACCCAAGATTCTGGGATTCTAGCAGTCATGGGCAGTGTACAGATGGCTGGCTCTTATCTATCATAAGTAACCAAGGGAGAATGAGGACAATGGGGTCAAAAGTAACAGTAACTGATGGAAGCTAAAAACTATACCTTAAATGCTAAACTGGGATGGACTGGATTGAAAGGTCTTCCGATGACTGTCGGTAAAGGTCTGAGGCTTATGGCAGGCATGTTGGAACCTCATACCAAAGGGCCCCAAAGAATGTGAAACTGAGACATCATATAGGTAGATAAAAACAAAGACAAACAAAAAATACTGACTCCAACCTTAAAATCACCTAAACATGCCATGAATAATCCATTTTAGACTTCTTAGAAACAGCAAAGACTCAATTCATAGAGAATATAGCCCTTTAGAATAGGAAAATGAGATCAGGAACCTTCTATTTTTTTTCCAATGGAAGCAAGAGTCAGCAGGAAGGAGTTTGGGGCCCTGGTGCCCCAACATGGCAATATTCTATTCCTCTCCATACCTGCCCTCCCCTATGCATATTACAAACCCAATGTCCATCAACCAAAATGCAGAAGCCCCACGTATCTGGAACAAATACTGAATAGCAATGAGACATTTCAGGAAAAATCTGTTTCTAGTTATTACTCCAGGATTTAAGTCATTCTGACTATGATACTATCTTCTACAGAGGGGAAAAAGCAGGAGACGTGCACATGCACACAGGAATTCAATCTTTTCTAAAGAAACCAAAGGTAACACACTGAAAGTCACTTCCAACTCTAAACTAGGCTTCTGCTTCTCCATTTGAAAGATTACTTCCCTCTCAAGATTCTGAACCTTTAAGGAAGGAATCAGACAATATGAAGACCATAGATTTCAAGCTAGAAGGGAGCTTTGAAGCCTTCTAGTCCAGCCTCCCTCATTTTACAGTTGAGGAAACTTGAGACCCAGAGAGGTAAAGAGATTTGCCTTAGGTCACACAGGGTATAAGTGGCAGAGTCAAGATATGAACCAAAGTCCTATGCCTCTGAATCCTACCCTACCTACAAATTCCTGCCCTTTTACCACATTTCCTCAATTATCAGATGTCTTCAAAAAGTAGCCACCCAAACACATATATAGATTTAAATCATAGCATAGATTCCCATCTAGAATCCTAATGAAAATACCAAAGTCCAGAAGTCAACCACAGCCCCCAGACCCTGGAGACGGATCATTTTAATGATGCATCCAGACTACAAAATCTACACAATCCCAACTGCAGTGGCATGCCTAACTCCAAAAACCAGACAGAGAGCTTGCCCAGCCCAGGACCCTTTCAGCTGGGGCATCTGTGCCTTAGCCTAGGGTCAGACCAGCACCCAAGCTTCACCTGACACAGTGGATAAAGGGCTGGGCTCAGAGTCAGAAAGACCTAACTTCAAATCTAGTTATATAGCCTGGGGGCAAGTCACTGATCCTGTTTGCCTCAGTTTCCTCATCTATTAAATGGGGATAACAATAGCACCTACATCCCAGGGTTGTTATAAGGAAAAAGTAAGAGAATATTTGTAAAGTACCTACCACGGTTCTCAGAACTTAGGATGTGCTTAGTAAATGTTTCCTTGGAACCACGCCCCTTCCTCCTTTTCTTCTTCCTTTTTTTCACCATTTATTATCTATTAGATAATAAAGGTACTTTAACATTTCTAGGTCTTAGCTTCCTCAACTATAAAATCAGTGAGTTGGAGCAGCGAGGTGGCACAGTGAATAGAGCACCCATCTTGGAATCAAGAGTTTCTGAGTTCAAATCTGACCTCAGACACTTAATACTTAAATACCCCAACTGCCCTGCCCCCTCCAAAAATGCCCCCCAAAAATATAAAAAAATCAATGGGTTGGATTAAATGATCTCTGAGGTCCCTCCTAGCTCTAAATCTGTGACCTTTTTAGGAAAAGGAAACATTAGGAAATAAATTCCTTACCTTGTATCCTTTATCCAAAAAAGGAGGGCGGGGGGGGTGTTGAGGGAAGAGAGTGGCATCTGACAAAAAGATATTCTGCATTCACTGACCAAGCCATGCCATCTCTTTGGGAACCAGCAAAGTTTTATGCCCATTTTATGGATAGGAAAGCAAAAAAGGCATTTGGGATTAGCCTCTCTATTTACATCAGACTCTTCTTACCCAGGAATGAAAAACAGTTGTCATATTTCATCTCAGCTCCAGCCTGGATAAATCATTGTGACAATAAAAATAATGGATTATATTAGAACTCTCTTGGATCTTCTCTAAGTGAAGGACCTCAGTATTAATAGTGGAGCCAGAAGATTTGAGTTCTAATCCTTCTCTGACACTAACTTGCAATATGGACTTGGACAAGTCACCTTAATGCTCCTTAGTTCAGTTTGGTCATCTACCAAATGGAGTTTCTAATTGGAGTTTCTCTACCCATTTCAAAGTATTGCTGTGAGACTCGTTTTAGAAAAGTATGTACAATGAAGCGTGTGCTATTCATATTAATATGTAATTATTACTAGGAAGCACTGTGATGAAAGCATTATTTCAGTTTTGCTGTTCAGAAACCATGTAGATAAGAGATCAGGGAATCTATCTAACACCAATGCAATAAGCAACAAAGCTGAGAGTAAGGGTGGGAGGTGGAGTTAAAGCAGCTAAAGCTTATGGAGCAACAGCATGAGCAGAAGAAAAGGGACTGAAATGCTCCATACCCTTGCTTTGAGGAAGACAAGAGGTCACCAGGTCGAGAAGAGGGCTTGGTTAACCAGACTCAGAACCTCTTGAGTAGAGAATGCCCCCTAGCCCATTGAAAGTGTGTGCTACCACACTCTGCAAACAGACTCCAACTACAGGGCTGCCACCCCCAAAACTGAAGCTGAAAAGGGGCAGCAAGGACACAAGTCAGAAGAAATTCAGAAGTCAGAGAAAAAAGGACAGAAGCGCTGGAAGTGGAGGGGGGTGTTAAAAGTGCTGATCTGAGCTTGTCCTGACTTCCTAACTATGATCTATTCAGTCTCTTAAAGAAATCAATTAAGAAGCCAATAATTAATCTTAAGTAGACTGTCATTCGGCACTGAGGGTACCCCCCCATCCAATCCCATCCTTTAGAAGAGATGGGGGTGGGAGATTCCAAAGACACAATATTTGTATTTTGAATGTTAATTTGACATAAAGGAGTGGGCATGAGGGAATGTTTATAATCAGCAGTCCAATAAACCCACAAATGACTCTAGTATTTTATAAGCTTGTTAGGAACAAATCACTCCCTCAGCTTATATTTACTTACTGATGAATCATAAAAGGGCTCAATACACAAAGAGTAAATCCAAAAGAAACGTTTTCCTTGGTTTTATCTTTGACAACACTACCTCAAACCCTCACCATCAGGACTGGGAGTGCCATTCTGACAGGCCCCTGCCACTCTGATGCTCCACACCCCTGCTTCCCACCCCAACCCCCGGGAGACTGCAAACAATTTGAACTACATATTCTACCCCCCACCTTCCATGGAATGGCTATCCTAATCTTCGGCTCAATCCAACCAGCCCAGTTGCCTCTCGTCCTTATGTTGCTAGGAGAGTCATCTATGGGAGCGAATCCAATCGCGCTAATTTGCATAATGATGAAGCACCAGCCTGAGTGCTCAGTCTTAAGAGGGCAAGGAAGAAGTATGCCCTCTCCTTTAGTTAGGCCAAGCAAAAGGCACAGAGTAGGTTGTAAGGAATGGAACCCCCAAGGCAGATGGATTGGGGACAGAGGGAAGGGTGTGTGTGTGTGTGTGTGTGTGTGTGTGTGTGTGTGTGTGTGTGTGTGTGTGTGTGTGTGTGTAATAGTGTAATAGATGGGGAGGAGGGGAGAACCTGGCCTTGAAACCCAGCCTATAAATGCAGGAGGGAGGCACAGAGCATGCATCATCTCCTTACCCTTGTGAAGGAGCCTGGCCTGAGCTTTGGAACCCCAGTGGTATTTTAATGCTCTATAGTTCGGGGCTCAAGCGAAAAGAGAGTTGGACTGGGAACTGGAGGAGCAGGGTTCCAATTCTAGCTCTGCCATGAAACTACTTGTGTAACCTTAAGAAATTCAAATGACTTCTCTGGGCCTGAATTTCCTCATCTGAAAATAAGAAGGCTGGACTAGATGGCCTCAAAGGATCCTTCTAATTCTACATCAAGGACCCTCTGATCAAACACTCAATCAATAAGTACTTATTAATCCACAAACTATATGCCAGGAGCTGGGGGTGCAAGTAATCAGTCAATGAGCATTTAAGCACCTACTATGTGTTGAGCAATATGCTAAGGAAAAAAATTCCTGTGTTCAAGGAACTTCTGCTCTTAAGGGTAGGCAAAAATACAAAGAAAAACCAAGTAATTCAACACAAATCAGAAGGAGAGAGGAAGCACTAGCAGTTGGAGGATCAGGAAGGTTTTATGTAGAAGATAAATGTCTGAACTGAATCCTAAAGGAAGAGAAGGGCTCTGTGCGGCAGAGATAGGAAGGGAGCACAATCCTAGAGTGCCACGTGTAACATGCTGTGAAGGCCACAAAGAAACCTATGCAGAAGGACCACAGGGGTAGTGGAAAGAGCATCACACTTGGAGTCAGAAGAGAATCAAGTTCAGATCTTACCACCAACACTGACTAGCTGAATAACTGTGGGCAGTCCTTTAATTCTGTAAGTCAAGCTCTTCATTTATAAATAAAACCTGCCTCAGAAATAATGTGTGTAAAAGTGTTTTACCAGCCTTAAAGTAATGAATGCCAAGGCAGTGGATGAACTGGAAAATTCACCTGAGTTAGCATGAGAAGGCTTGAATTCCAAGTTTTGCCATTTAACTACCTGTGTGACCAAGAGTCCCTTGACCTCTCTGGGCTTCATTTTTCTAATCTGCAACATGAGGTGGTTGATCAAGATGACCAGCTCTCAGTCTATGATTCTGTATGAGATATCATTTTGGTATAATGGCTATAGAGCCAACCTTGGAGTCCAGGAGACCTGGGTTTATGTTCCTCTTCTCATACATACTGGCTAGGGGACTGCTAAGAAGTCACTTAGCCTCTTTCAAAGCAATCTTTTCAAGGGCATAAGTTGAACCCAACTATACTACAACTAGGTCTGTTTCCACCAAAGAGATCACAGACCAAAGGAAAAGACCCATATGTTCAAAAATCTTTATGGCATCCCTATGATGTAACAAAATACTGAAAGCAAAGGAGGTACCCATCAACAGGGGAAGAGTATGGTAATGTAATTGAGTGTTATAATATAAAGAAATATTCTTGCAAGGTAAAACATTTTCAAAGTGATTATTTCAGAGAAACTTGAGAAGACTTTATAAACTGATTCAGAGGGAAGGGAGCAGAACCAGGTGAAAAATTTATACAATAATAACATTTCGAAGAAGACAACTTTGAAAGACTTTAAAAAGAAAAGCAAGCTGCATGTATTAGAAATTCGTAGTGTTGGGTACAATTCTTTTTCTGATCTACTTTGTATATGGAAATGTTCACATTATTTAGTGTTTGTTATGTTTAGAATATTTTTTTAAAAAGCAGTACCAATATGCATTGGTAGCAGTTCCCTCCTAGAGTGCCACGTGTAACATGCTGTGAAGGCCACAAAGAAACCTATGCAGAAGGACCACAGGGGTAGTGGAATTTCCTTAGCATTTCCTTACCACTCTTAAGCATTTCCTTGGCACATAACATATTCACACACACACACACACACACACACACACACACACACACACACACACACATATCTCACAGTCATTGTTGTTATAATGACAAGGCCCCTGTTCTCAGGGAATGTTACCTTCTACAAAGGTTAAAACAGGACTCAGTTGGGAAAACAAGTCTTATATACATAAAACAATTTTATAAAAATCTGTGTAGAGGTTGACATAGAAACTCAAGAAGGAAGAAATTCCTATAGGCCGGAGGAGTCAGGGAAGGATTCCTAAAGAAGGTATTTGGTAAGTATTTGCTGAAAGATGGAGAGTCATATCAAAGGACAGGAGAAAAAAGGGCTTTATATGGTATGGTAGAGACAGCATAAGCCCAGAAGTAAAGGGATAATAAGGGAGACAGCCCTGGGACAGCCCCACCTCTAGAGCAGTGTGACTGAGACATAGGAACCCCAACCAAGTATGGTATAATTTGTGAATTTTCTACTTAGAAGTCACCAAAGGGAGATGGGGGTCACTCAGCTCTTCCAGAAACTTGGTTCCAAATGTCTACCTGTTGAGGTCAGAACTGAGAGATTTAAAGGGAAAAGTAAAAAGTCATGTTTGAAATTTATTTCCCAAAATATGGGGCCCCTCAAAGCATATGTTAGGAATGGGGGCTTCAATTTTCAGCTCTGAAGACAAAAACAGCATCAAGTCCACAGGGATGCAAGTCTAAAGCCCCCAGCTCCTAGACATGGTGATACATAACTATAGTCCCTAATACTGGGGAAGCTGAGACTGGTAGATAACCTGAGCTCAGGAGTTTTGAGCTACAGTGGGCTGGCACATTAAGTCAAGTACCAATACAGTGAGCCCCTGGGAGGAAGACGTAGGTAGAGGGTACAAAAGGCTGTGTAATGGGGATAAACTGGCCCAGGTCAGCAATGGAGCATATCAACACCCCTGAATCAATCAATAATAGGATTTAAGCTGGTAAATGAACTAGCCTAAACAAGACCCAGTCTCAACAATAGCAATGAGCAAAGCAAAGCCCTCAATTCAATTTCTGCTCTAAGAAGCCTCAAAGAACAACAAGAAGTATCGCCATACATTTCTCCAGCACTTATACCCTTTAAAATGCTTTTAGGCTCATGAGTACATCTGTGGACCTCAACTGCCTTATCTACAAATGAGGTACACTACCTACCTCACAGGAATACTGTAAGGACAGCATTTTGTGAAAGCAATATATAAATGTAATCTTTTCTTTAATATTATGTATTATACATGCTACAGGACAGCATTATTATCCTACAATAATTACTGGAGAAGTGGCATAAAAATATCAGAGACGGTAAAAGGGGAAAAGACAGGCCAAACTTTCAGTGAGATGGAGAGGTGACCAATGGATAGTCTGCTGTTTCACTGTATGCATCCATTCAATCAATCAAATAATGACCCCTTATTAAATGCCCACTATGTTTTCAGGCACAGTGTTAACCACTAAGGATTCAAAGGCAAAAGGGAAACAGTTCTTGCCCTCAAGGAGCTTTCATTCTATTGAGAAAGCTGTACACACTTAAATATATACTTAAGTATATGCTTAAATAAATACTTAAGTAAATACTTAGAACAACTGGGGCAGAGAGGGTAGGCACTAGCAGCTGAAGGGATCAGGAAAGGGAAGGCATAGGTCCTATACTACAGGAGATGGCATTTGAGCTAAACTTTGAAAGAAAGCTGGGATTCTAACAGGAAGGAAGGAGGGGTAAGGAAGGAGCATCAATCAGGAAAGTTGAAGCAGCTGGATTGTGGAGACCATAGAAGTCAAGTATAATAAGCCTGGAAAGGTGATGGAGATAATATTGAGGGACCTAGAAGGAGGTGCCCAGCATGTCAAGTGAGCCCCTAGGGAGGATTTTTCAAAGGATATGGACAAGAGTCTTGCAGGGTATGAAGGACTAGACAGGCTTTTGCCCCTGCAATGAAAATGGTGCCACAGTGATGAGATTATAGATCATTATAACCATAAATATGAAGGGGTAGCAATATGAAAAACTTAGAGCAAGAGAGAAATGACATACACGCCACAGTTATTGGCAGAATCCATGGCAAAGGTACATAATTTATACTTCATATTATTATTACAATATGGCATAGTGGAGAGAATTCAGAACTCCGAATAAGGAAGAGTTCAAATTCATGATTGCTGCATGACCCCAGCTGGGCAAGTCACTTACCCCCTCAGTTTCTTTATCTGTACAAAGAACAATAACAACAATAAAAAAAATCCCTCCAACCTCACACAGTTTTTATGACAATCAGGCAATGAGCATTTTTCAAATGCTTATTATAAGTCAGGCACTGTGCTAAATACTGAGGATACAAAGAAAGACAAAAGACAGTTCCTGCCCTCAATGAGCTCACAATGTAACAAGGGAGACAACAGGCAAACACATATATACAATCAAGCTACAGAAAGGAGAAAAAGGAAATAATTAACAGATGAAAGGCACTGGGATTAAGAAGGACTGGGACATGCTTCCTGCAGAAGGTGAGATTTTGGCTCAAACCTACAGGAGACCAGAGAAGTCAGGAGATATGGACCAGGAAGGAGAACATTCCAGGCATGGGGGAGAGCCAGAGAAAATACCCAGACACAAGACAGGGAGCGTCATGTTCACAGAACAAGAAGGAGGCCACTGTTACCACATCAAAGAATATGTGGTGGGGGGTAAGATGCAAGAAAATCTGAAAGGTGGGGGAAAAGGGGCACTAGGTTATTAAGGGATTCCAATGGCAAAGAAGATTTTGTATTTAGTCCTGGAGGTGATAAGGAACAAGTAGAGTTTACAGAATATATAGGTAACATGATCTGACTGGGTTTTATGAAGACTGAATGAGAAAATACAAAATGTCAGGATCTAACCTGACTCCCTCGTACATGCAAGATGCTTTGCAAATCCTTAAACTACTATATAAATGTCACTTATTACTACCATTATTACTACTGTCATAAACCACCTATCCTGACTCAAAGTACAAAGACCTATCTACTAATCCTACATACATCTTGTTTATTCAATTATCAAATCTCTGATTCAGCTTCTTGGAACAGTATTAAGATGTCTGAGGTTGTCTCTATCACAGCTCTAGGGTAAATGGTTAAAAGATGAAATCTAAAGTCACAGACTACTTACTGACAAAGAGTAAGAAAATGGTTGTTGATTTTAGTAGTTTAGGAAGGAAGATCCACAAGAGCTAAGTGCGTGGGGAGATGAAAATGGCCTTTTGGGGGGGGCTCATATTTAATCCTTACAAAAATGTATAAAATAAGTCAAATTCAGTTGAGTCCATTTAACAAATGGAGAAACTGAGACACAAGAAGGGTAAATATTTGCTGCAGGTTACAAAGAATAGCTAGTGCCAAATTTCTTATTTGTTATTCATTCCACAATGCCAAGAGAGTTTTCACAATGGAGCAGTGAGAGAGAAGATACCAAAACAGATGTATGCACTCTGCACTGCACCCTGGGCCCATACTACCATGGGAAAAAACCTACCTGTTTGAATGAGATTTGAAATCCAAGCTATCAATAACTATATAAACATGTTCGAAATCACTAATAATTAGAGAAAGAGAAATTAAAACAATTCTGAGGTCTCAACTCCCCCATAAGATTGATAAGGTTGACAAAAAAGAAAAATCACAAATGCTGGAGGGGCTGTGGGAAAACAGGCATATTAATGCACTCACTGTTGGTGGAACCATGAACTGGTCCAGTCATCCTGGAAAGCAATTTGGAACCATGCCCAAAAAGCTACTGAACTCTGCACACCCTCTGACTGACTAGTAGCAATATTACACTAGTATACCCCAAAGAGATCAAAGAAAAAGGGAAAAACAGAAATCTGCAAAAATATTTATGGTAGTTCTCTTCATGGCCTCAAAGAATTGGAAACTGAGGGAGTGTCCATCAAACTGGGGAACAGCCAAACAAGCTGTGGTATTAAATGTAGTGGGAGACTATTATGCTCCTAAGAAACGATGAATGGCCGGGGGGGGGGGCGGGCTTCAGAGAAATACAGAAAACATATATGAAATGAAGTAAGCAGATATGGGAGAATAATTTATGCATTAAGAGCAATATTATAAAGAAGAACCAACTTCAAAAGACTTAGGAACTCTGATGAATACAATAACCAAACACAATTTCAGAAGCCTCCTGAAGAAACTCCGAGCCTTCCTCTTTCAGATAAAGTAATAGATTAGAGTGTAAACAGGTGTGCTTCCTGTGCCTGAGAGTTAGATAGACACAGAGATAGATGCAGATGAAGAGATTTTTGACATGGTCGGTGTAGGAATTTGATTTACCCAACTACATATTTTACAAGTTTAATTTTTCTTGCTTTCTCAACTGGTAGATGAGGGTGGGAGGAAGAGAATGCAGTCATGAAAATAAAATAAAATGTTAAAAATGTGTAGAGATACGTCAAGTGACTTGCCCAAAGCTACCTACTGTTACAGTAAAAAGTACTACTGACTTTGGAGTCAGAGGACCTGGGTTCAAATCCTGCCTTTGATACTAGCTGTCTGACCTTGGGTAAATCACCAAACTTCCCTGTGCCTCTGCTAACTCATCCATAAAAGGCAGAAGTTGAACTTTGTTGTTAGTAGTCATGTCCTACTCTTAAAGACCCCTTTTGGGTTTGTTTGTTTGTTTGTTTGTTTTGGCAAAGATGCTGGAGTGGTTTGCCAGAAACAAGGCAAAGAGGGTTAAGGGACTTGCCCAGAGTCACACAGCTGTACGTGTCTGAAGTTGGATCCAGACCCAGCACTCCATCCACTTTGCCACCTAGCTGCCCAAAGCTAGGCTAGATGACTTAATAACGTCCCTTCCAATTTTAGATCAATGACTCTTATGTAATAAATATGTTATTACAGATCCAATGCTTTCTTCTTCCCCATGATAGCTTCCCCAATATATACTGGTGTAAGGAGAACCAGTACATAGGAGGGGCAAAGCACTTACAGTTCCCACATGACACCACTCATATGTTAACAGCAAAGTAATGAAGAAACCAAATCATTAACATCCATATGATGTGTATTTGATTGACATAAGTTCTTAAAAAAAAATCGAACTTTGCTCGGCTCTTTACTCTCCCTCCCTCCCCCATCATCGGTTCTTCTACTTTACTCGAGTTACAAATCAATCTATTGTTTAATGGGCACTAAGTCCACAAGAGAAGCTATGATTCCTGCCCTCAGGGAACTTTCTAGCACACTGGGGCAACAGAAGGCGTCAAGTTAAATTATTTCATGTATTAAAGGGCAATTCAAGAAAACAGAAGAGATGGCACAAAGCAGTTTATGTCGGTCACCAAATAAGCAATGTGCAAAACACGTGGGGTTACAGGAGTCTGGGAGCGTAAAGAAAGAGATCCTTAACATTCAACTTTCTGCAAAACGTTCCAGAAGGGATTCTACTGCTCGTGTCCCCACTGCCCTGAAGACTTTCTCCTCTGCCTTAGGGAAACCAGAAGACCCTAGTTCAGAGGCAGGAACCTTTGGCTTCAAGGCCACATGCAGCCTAGGTCCTCAAGTGCGGCCCTTTGACTAAAATCCTTAATAAAAGGATTTGTTCTATAAAACTCGGACTCAGTCAAAAGGCTGTACCCAAGGACCTAGAAGGCCATATGGGGCCTGGAGGTCTTAGGTTCCCTACCCTGTCCTAGTCTTTACAAGAGTAATATTCCATCAGCAAACTAAGAAGGGATAGGATAAATTCAAGAATAGAAAAGGAACAAATTAAAAAGTCACAGCCTTCTCCCATGATAACATCAAAACAACACTAAAATCATCTGTCAGTTCCGAAGATCCAAGGGTAGGTCAGTTCCTCTGGGGGGGGGGGGGGGAACGAGAGGGGGGAGGATTTCCCATGACTTAATCCAGGAGGGTTGACCTCAGGGGGTGAGAAGTCAGTGTGGGACTCCACCAAGAGCACTGGATTCAGAGCAAGGACCGGGATTCTAGTCTGACTCTAGCTACGTGACTCTGGGCCTCAGTGTCTTCCTTCACATAATGAATAGATTGGGCAGATGACATTTCAGAACACCTTCCTATCATCCCAGCTCTAAAGTTTTTATGATTCATGAGTGGGAGTCAGGTGCTGTGAAGAATGCCCCAAGCCCTGGCCAGAAACTGGGTGAGGCTTCCCTCTGAAGCCGGTGTCATGCTTCCCCTCATGCTTCCCTCCAAACCTACACCGCTCCCTGCCTTACTCTCCACCAAGTCACAGAGGTGAATACTGTGTGCTGTCATCTGGGGCTTCCTGTACCAGGCGCTATCTGCAGTAATAGCTCTAGCAGGCCACATGGCTGCATGTTAGGCATCTGAAACAATATTTGAGGCCAGGTGTTGCATCTCTAATTATTATGGGGATTTTTTTTCCCCACACGTGGAGTTTACATAATTGAGGAGGAGCTGGTTCTCTGCTCCCCTCCTCCCTTCACTTCCTAATTGTGCTATCCTAATACTGTCTCTCCCCAATTTCAAATTTAAGGGGCAAATTAATCACATGGAATTTTTCAAAATTAATTATCGTCCTTGCTATGGAAAATTTCTCCCTTCTGTCCCTTGGGGAGATGTTGGGGGAGGGAGGGAGAAGCTCTCAGATGCCTAGATGAACACTGCCAGTTTCAATTGGTGGGTGACTCATGTCACCCATGCGACTGAAGGGAGAAAAAGACAGTATCCCCAAGCTTACAGCGCCTGTCCCCAGTTCTCTCAGCCACCTCCCATTACAATTTTAGCATTCATCAGATTTTTTTTACCACCAGGATTAATGCTGTAAAATGTCACTTGCTACAGTAAAATTTATCAACATTATTATATACCATAGAAACTGCCACTGTAGACAAATGCCCGACATTAAAATTTGGTGTAGGGCTCCCCAGAGGAAGCGTTTGCTGCAATTTGTATAACAGTTTATATATTTATGCTATTTAATGGTACAAAGCAATAATTATGACTTCATTCACTGATAAGCAACAACGTTACATAAATCTGATGCGGATTTAGAACATGCCAGCTTTGTCCCCGGCCCTACTAGTTGTAAATTATGTTGCTGTTTAAAAAAAAAAACCCTAAGCAAATATGAGGTAGCAGCAGGAAGCTAATAATGTGCCTCCAGCTGTTCCAGTTAACCTGCAAATGTGGCCATCTGCACCTCAGGAGAAAAAGAAAAGGAGAGATAGAGGGAGGGAGAGAAAGGAGAGAGGAGAGCAACCTCCTTCAATGCCAGCACAAAGCCTTCACCCAGCACCGGCAGGATGACCTTGCTCCCTGTGACCGGGCCAACACATGTATCCAATTGCCAAAGTTCCCCAAGAATAAAGGGTTCATTTTCAGCTACCCTGGGTTCCCCACTCCTATCCCCACCTCCTAAAAGCCAGGTCTTTGATAGCATCATCTTTCCCCCCTCCCCCAGTGTACCCCCAATCACAGATTTGTCGTTCACCTCTGGGGTTATTATTTACTGCATTGCAGGCATGACCAAGGTTTCCTCACAAGTTTTCTTTCTTTCTTTCTTCCTTTCTTTAAAAAAAAAAAAACTTTTAACACCTCTTCACAGATCCATCTTGCATTGTAAAAAAAAAAAAAGTAGTTATTGTAATAGATTTATTCCTGCTTCAGACAGTTCAAAATGGATCCACAGGGCACAAAGGCTGAACTATCAAACAAGACAAAAATTCTCAGATAGCAAGTCACAGATCTTCTGGTGCGCACAGTTGCTTTCGTCCTAGCTTTGGATTCGTGGGGGTGAGGTGGCTCTTAGCACCGATGACAAGCGAGCCCCACTCAGCAAAAGATGGTTTTGTGTCGGGCTTCTGTGGAATCTGGGTCAGGAGGAACAGTCTCCAAATGCTTTCTTTGACACTCATTCAGCTCTCCTCAAGCCGTAATGACTAAAAAGGGTGACCACCGTACCCTGAATATCCCTCCCCTCTGGTACTATTTGGATTGCTCAAAGGCCCGAAGACAGAATGCCACCATTAAGGTCAGTGCTCATCTATAACTATAAGGGCCCAGGAGCCCCACTGGCACCGGACAAGGGTTTCCTTCTGATAGCCTGGCCAGGTGCTGATTAGCTTAATCTCCATGCAATCTCCTCCAATACCCACGCTTTGATTTAATTGTGTTCAATGGTGTATACCACAGGCAAGGAAATGTGCTAGGTGGCAAGGTACATACCCTCAGAGTTTATATTCTTCAGACTCAGTCTGGGGCACAGTGAAGGGAATGCCTTCATTCCCCCTCACTTAGTTATCACATGAGTACAATGATCATTTGCAGGCAGGAGACTCCAGATATATCTGTCTAGCCCTTGTCTCTTTTCCCTACCTCCAGCTGCACATTGTGAACTGTCTATTGGAAATTTAGAACCGGACGTCCCATAGGCCTCTCACACTCAGTATGTCCGAGGCAAAATTTAGCATCTTTCTTTCTTATCTTCTTCTGAACTCCTTCCAGTCATTCAGGTCTCATCCATGACTCCTCACCCTCACTCAAATCTTCCCAGTCCTATTTCCACAACATCTCTCATACATACCCCCTGATCTCTGTTTCTACAGGCACCCCCCTGGTTCAGGCAACTGGTGGCACAATGGATGAGGTGCTGGGCTTGGAGTCAGGAAAGCCTGAGTTCAAACTCAACTTCAGACAACAGCTGTATGACCTTAGACAAGTCATTTGATCTGTTTGCCTTTTTCCTAAACTGTAAAATAGAGATGATAATGGCATCTACCACCCCCACCCTGGGTTGTGGATCACATGAGACGTTATTTATGGAGCTCAATGCCTTCCAGTGCAGCCCACACAATACTGACAATGCCTCGCTGTGGCAGCTAAAGGACCCGAGATCTAATGCCTCCTAGAGCTTCGGACTTGCCAAAAGCTGTCATTGGTCAAAACTAGAGTTACAGAAAAAGGTTGGAAATAGGAGAATTTCCTCTTAGAAGGATAATCTGACATGGTAGACAAGAGCACTGAGCAGGAGGTCAGGACTGACTTATTCAGGTCTTCCCTTTCTCCACCTCCGCCCCACCCCCACCCCCATTACAGCTCACCTGGACCACTGCAACGGCTTAGCTGGTCTCCCTGCCTCAAATCTCTCCCCGTTCCAATCTATCATCCATACAAATGCCAAAGTGATTTTCCTAAAGCAAAGATCTAAGTCACTCCACCACCCCCGATAAACTCTAGAGGCTTTATTACCTCTAGGACTAAATATAATAAACTTTTCTGTTTGGCTTTGAAAGCCCTTTCTAGGTTAGCCCGTTTCCCATCTTGGTAGTCTTCTTATACATCATTCCTTCTGTACACTCCACAGTCCAGCCATATTGAGCCACTGACAGGTCCTCATACACGGCATTCCTGCCCTTTACACGGGCTGTCCACCATACCCAGAAGGCTCTCCCTTCTCACCTCTGTCTCTCAGAATCCCTGCTTTCCTTCAAGACTCCCCTCAAGCACACATTGGGTACGTAGGGTGTCTTTTGGTTTCCCCACAGCTGCTAGTGCTTCCTCCTCTCTTAAGGCATCTTGTACATGCTTATAGATATACAAGGCTTCTCTCCACTCAACTGTAAGTTTCTGGAGGGCAGGGGCTATTTTCATTCTTGGTTGCATCTCAAATACTTAACATGGTATCTAGAATATGTTATTGTTGTCGAGTCATTTCAGTCGTGTCTGACTCTTTGTGGCCCCATTTGGGGTTTTCTCAGCAAAGACACTGGAATAGTTTGCTTCTCCAGCTCTTTTTACAGATGAGAAAACTGAAGCGAACTAGGTTAAGTGACTTGCCCAGGGACACACAGCTAGGAAGTATCTGAAGTCAAATTTGAACTCAGAAAGATGAGTCTTCCTGACCCCAGGCCTGGTGCTCTACCCACTGGCATACTGTGAACCCTTAATAAAAAAAACTACTGGAGTCTGAACGTGATAATAAGAGGTTAAGAGTTGCTTTCAGCACTGAAAGAATACCTGGAATCACTGAATCAGAATCTTAAGAGCAGGATCATTAAATACTGCCCCCCTTCCTCTTCACATTTAGCACAGTGAAAATAGTAGATGCTTTATAAAAATTTAAGTGAATGAAATAGCCACCTCATTGCACATTTGAAGAATTTGAGTCTAAGAGAAATTTTTTAAAAAGAAATTTACAGTTCTATAACAAGTTATTAGTGCCTCGTACACATGATCTTGTTTGAGCTTCACAAAAGCTCCATGAGGCAGCTAGTGTCAGTGGTATTATCCCCATTTTACAGATCAGGAAACTGAGGCTCAAACAGGACAAACCATTTGCTTATTGTCATACGACTAGTTATGTAAAGAGTCAATCCTGACTTCCTGCTCAGTGCTCTTATCTACCTTGTCTAAGTATCCTTCTTAGAGGAAATTTTCCTATTTCCTACCTTTTTCTGTCATTCAAGTTTTGACCAATGACAGCTTTAGGCAAGCTCGAATACACTAGGAGGCATTAAATCTCAGATCTTTCAGCTGCCACAGCAAGGCAACGGCAATGTCATGTAGGCTGCACCGGAAGTGGAGGTGAAGGGTGGCACAAGGGAGATGAGTTGGGATTCCTCAATGGGGACCTAGATCGAGAAGTAGAACTAGAAAGGACCTCTGAGATCATCTAACCCAGTTTTCTCATTTTGCAGAGGAAGAAACTGAGGTCCAGAGAAGTTACATGGTTTGACCAAAGTCAAGCAGCTAGCAAGAATCAGAGGTGGCACTGGAACTCAGGTCTGCTGCTCTAGAGCTTCTGTCCATTTTACTATCCCACAGCACCTCCTCTTCTTTAAAACTAAACCTGGAGGCCTTAATAAACACATCTTCCCTGACTTTGTGGTTTTAGGTGGCTGAAAGTTCAATTAATCAGCAGTACCAGGCAGGAAAGGAGGAGAAAGGGAGGAGAAAGAAGAGACACCTAATTCCCCCTTTGGCCACATTAACAGGGCAGTCAGTTATCTAGATGGGAAGTGTGATTTTCTCTGTCTTCTTCTTGTGGTCAGATCCCATCTAGAGTCTTGAGTTCTGAATGTCACCATTTTAGAACAGACATTGACAAACAAGATGAAAACTTCAGGCAAATGACAAGGACGGGGAGGGCACTAGAAGCTATGCTATATGGGATATAGTTGAAGCAAATGGAGATACATAATCTTGAAAAGAAAAGACTTAGAGTGGATATGACCAATGTCTTCCAGCATCTGAAGGGCTGCCAGAAAGAAAAGAGACAATTTTCAGTTAAAAGAATTGAGACTAGGGGGTAGAAGTTAAAGAGAAGCAGTTCATTAAAAGAACTTTCTAACAATTAGAGCCAATTAGCAGTGTGAAATGGGCTGCCTTTTGAGATGGTGTGGATTTAAGGGAAGCATTAAAAAAAAAAAAAGACTTGATGACAACTTGCTACATGACCATTGCAATACTAGTCTGCTGGTTAGTCTCCCTAACCAATGTCTCTCTCAACTCTGGTACGTCTCTCAGTCAACTGTCAAACTGACCTTAAAACACAGATCTGACCATGCCAGTCCCTATTCAATAAACTCCAGCAGCTTCCGATGATGAAATTCAAAGCCCTTCAGAACCTGGCCCTCTCCTACCTTTCCAGTATTCTTACACTTTCCTATCCCCCCACAAACTCTGTGACTTAATGACTCCAGCCTCCCTGCTATTCCTTGCACAAAAGCCTGGATCCCCAGATTCTAGTCATTTTCACTGCCTATTCCCAATTCTCCCCTTCCTCATCTCTGCCACCTGGTTTCCCTCAAATTCCAGCTAAGATCCCACCTTCTACAAGAAGGCTTTCCTGATCCCCTTTAATGCTAGTGCCTTTCCTCTGCTGATTTTATCCAATTTATCCTGAATTCATGTTGCTTGTCCACAGTCACTTGGATGTTGTGTCTCCCACGTTAGAGTATGAGATCTTTAAGAGCACGGACTGTTTTTGCCTTTTGTATCCCTAGCCAACAGCAGAGTCCCTTGCATATAACAGGTGCTTAATAAATGCATGCTGACCCCTCAGGGAAACTAGAAAGATTTTATTTGGAGTTGTGGTAAATTGGACTCAGATTCATTCTGATTATGCAATTCTGCCCTATGATTCTCCTACCAGGACATTCTGAAGGAGAACACAACAAATCTGAGTTTCAGATTTACAGGCAGAATCACCATCTTTCTGAATACAATCTCCACCGAGTCTAGTAATAAGATTGGTGTCCCAACTGCTTAGATGTGAGAATCATTGCATTTTCTTCTCCTCACCCACAGCCCTCAATGCGCAGAACAACAGTCAGGAAGCAGGGGAAGTTGTGACTAAAGATGGGAAGTTGTGACTAAACAAATTAAGTCTTCACTGGTCATCCCAAGGATGTAAGCAAATATAAAAGCTCCCTTCTTACTGCCTCTTATTGGTTCTGGCACCCACAAAACCGGTTATCATCATTCCCTCACAAATTTAAAAAACTGCTTCCCTCAATGACAAAAAGGTAGGGTGCCATGATAAATGCTGCACAGTGGGATCAGAAGATGAGAGTCGTTGTAGGGGTCATTAACCATACATCCCTGGGCAGGTCATTTCCCTTCTTCAACACTGCACAATGTAGAAACAACTAGATGATCTGTGTGCCTCCTACTCAGCTCTGGCCCTCTGCAAGTTTATGATTCTAATTTTCTAGCATTACAAAATGTGAGTTTCTAAGTTATGTCAATGTATACCACCATCTACCTACAACTCAATTGTGGGTAAGGACTGGACTAGATGGCCTCCCAATTCTGTGACTCCAATCCAATATTCTATGTATGTATCAGGAGCACAGTTTTGCCATCTGTACGATCTAAACATCACGAATTCTACAGAACTGGGAAGGGATCCTTTATGTGTGAAACTATTCAGTGACAAACCCAGAAAGTCACTGGGGCTGAGCCTGTGAATCTATCTACTGTGTCACAAAGGATGGCAATAGTCCTGAAGGGAGAAATTCAGGGACTCACATGTTTGTGAGGCAGAAGAAAGAATACTGTACCTGGACTTAGAAGCACTAAGTTCAAATCCTGGCTCTGCCATTAACTATGTGACAACGAGCCTCAACTTCCTCATCTATAAAATGGGGAATATAACAAATACCTTATCTGTCTTGGAGAGTTGTTGTGAGGAAGGAATTTTGTAACCAGCAAGTGTTATATTAATAGATTGATATTATTATTAATAAAATAATTCTTAGAATCTAAGATATAGACAGTGGTATAGTGGAGAGAGTGCCAGAATTGACTGGAGTCAGAATACTCATCTACCTGAGTTCAAATCCAGCTTCAGTCATTTCCTAGCTGTGTGACCCTGGGCAAGTCACTTAACCTTGTTGGTCTCAGTTTCCTCAAAATGAGCTAGAGAA
This sequence comes from Pseudocheirus occidentalis, assembly GCA_028646575.1. Lineage (NCBI taxonomy): Eukaryota > Metazoa > Chordata > Mammalia > Diprotodontia > Pseudocheiridae > Pseudocheirus > Pseudocheirus occidentalis. Next base: position 92,023,043 of record CM053595.1, read on the forward strand.
GGAAATGGCAAACCACTCCAGTATCTTTGTCAAGAAAACCCAAAATGGGGGCACAAAGTATCAGACTTGACTAAAACAACTGAACAGCAACAAAGATGAAGTGCTAGAAGGGTCCTTACAAGTCACTAGTCCAACCTCTCATTTTACGACTGCAAAAACTGAGGCCCAGAGATGATTTTCCCAGATGATTTTCCCAAGATAATACAGATAAATAAGTAGAAGTACAGTATTTGAACTCGGGCCCTCTGACTCAGAATCTAGCTCTCTACCACAACACCTAGATTATGAATTTTAAATGGAATCGAGACAACTAAGAAATTGTTTTTGCAGAGCCAGCATTTTATTTAACACTCCTCTGGAGAGAAACTCTAAATCCTATCAAAGTAGATAGAAGATATAGGAGAAATAGACTGGGTTGGAATTGATTGAGATAGGAATGGGGAGGGAAATGGCTAGGCTCAAATCTCTAAGCTAAGCCAAAATCCAAGGGAGGTGGGCATTTAAAGTAAAGGGGGAGAGGGAGCCAAAACTCTGAGCTACATAGATCTAAGATCTAGTTTCCCTCCAAATGTGGACATTTTGATATGAGAAAAAGGCAAAGACCAGCCCATAAGGTAGACTTCACCCCAAGTCCGCCAGTGAGCCCGGCTCCAAGGAACACAGGCTAGTCCTCTGATGTCATTTTAAGAGGTGAGTTTAATACAAATACTATGTCAAAGATTTGAGAGATTAAGAATGACAATGCATTATTACTGCAGCAGAGAAACCTCAAGGGTCCTAGAAGTAGAATTTCGAAAACCACAGCCAAAAATCAATAGTAATGCCCAAGAATTTATAAAAGAAGCATGTCAGTCTGCATTTGAGAAGACACATTTTAAGCTTCATTTTAAACCAAAGGGAAAAGCATAAACCCTTCAGGAGGGAAGAAAGGTAAAGAAATGAAAGGAACAAAGGTATCCCAAACTAGGAAAATGTTCTGGGAGGCAGGTCCTTCATTGCCTCTGGGGAAACTCTAAATACAAGACATGGGCCCAGCTTTGGGCAGGCCTACATTATGGCAAGGGAAGCTGTACTCTCATGGTTTGGCCCTAGGGTAACTTAAAATACAGACTCTTAAAATATCATATCTGGGTGGGAACTGAGGCTCCAAGAGGGTAAATGATTTTGTTCAGTCACACAGGACATTAGTGGTAGAGACAGGACTCAAACACATGCCATTTGGATCCTCAGTCTAGTTCTAAATATGAAAGAGGGTCACCTCTAGAGAATAGTCTATTGTTATGGACCAATTAATCAGAGAATGTGCCCTGAACTGAGGCACAGAAAACTGAGAGTTGATTCCCTATTCTTTGCCTAAATAGCTGCATAACCTTGGTTAAATTCATATTGGGTCCTTGATTTCCTTGCTTGTCAAACTGGAATAACAATATTTTTCCCATCTAGCTTATCAGGGTTACACCGAATCACCAGATAATAGCTATGAAAGTGCTTTGAAAACTACAAAGTACCAGACAAAAATAAAGTATTTTTATTTTTTTTTTGCTTATGTGTATATGTACATTTAAGTGCTTGTTAACCATAATAACGCCTCATATTTATACTGTACCCCTTCTAGCTCACTCCTTACAGTGATCCTTCAGTATCAGCTTGAAATGCCCAGCCAGAACCACAGGGAATCAATCCGTCCATCAATCAACAAGGGTTCCTTGGGATACTTGATACATCCTTGCTCTTGGGAAGCAAAGAAAAAGTCCATCACTGGCCTCAAGAAGCTTACATTCTAATGAGGGAGATGACATCTAAACAGGTACTTAGAATCCAGAATAGGTGGCAGAAAATCTCAAATAGGTGGCAGAAAATCTCAAAAGGGAAGGCAACAGGCAGCCCATTCCACTCTTTTAACTTTTTATCCAACTTTAAAAAAAATGTTTTTGAGCTGAAATCTACTTCCTTGTAACCACTACCTATTAGGCCTATTTGTATCTTTCAGAGCACACAGCCGAGGTCAAATTCCCCATGGCTACCCTTTAGGTATCTGAAGGTGTGAAGCCATGATCACAATCCCTTCTATGTCTTCTTCCCCTCAGGCTAAATATCTCTACTTCCTTCTGCTGTTTTCTCATACAACATGTCGTTGTCATACATGTGGCATCCCAAATGTCTCGGTGTGGTTTTAAGCTATAAAGTTTAAATTACACTAAGACATCTGGGACCCCCCCCCCCAATAACATGATCACTCCTGAACCATCTTGGTACCATCCTCAGTCACACCAAAACTTCACAGTCTGTGTCAAGTCTGACACTTCTTCCCGAACTTCTAAGCTCTCTGGGTTAATAGAAGATCAAAAGCACATTGTGAGAGAGGTAAAGATAAAGAGACAAACAGAGAGGCCACCACACAAATATTTTTCTACAGGATTCTTTTCCCTCCCAACTTCTAGCTAGAGGACAGGAATGTGGTTCTGTGGATGAATGATATCAGTTTATTGTTTCCTTTAGCTCCCGTTACCCAACTCCCAAACCCAAATTCGTCATGCCCTCCCCAACCTGATGCTTCCACACCCAGTCAACAGGGCCCAGGCCTCTTGGCCCCGGAATTAGAAGCTTGCAGTTAGTCCCTTATCCACAAGAGAGCACAGTATCCTGAAGCGCACACAAATTCTTTTGTAAATGCCTAGTGTACTTACAGAACACTGTATAACTCAAAAATTATAATTAAAATGTCTTAGCTCCTGTATTTATAGTAACATTTAAACTACTGTGCTTTCTTGAAGTCAGAGTCATTTACTTGAGAACAGCACACTTTATGGTGAACAGATCTTTGAAACGGTACCGCGGGGATACAGCCCAGCCACATGTAACTCAATATATGTCAACAGTTGTAAAAATATTGGTGGGAGAAGGGAGGAAAAAAGCCATGAGCACACATCAAGTGCCCTGTCTCTCACATCTGACTGTTTTCAGATTCTCCCTCCTCCTCCAAATAATTGGGCCATTTTGGTGCAAGCTGTCATGAAAGGAAGGCCTTCTTTGAGGTTGAATGATCAAAAAGGTTATAAATGAAAATGATTTCAATGTTGGAGGCCTAGTGAGTGACCAAGGCGCTCTCTGTAGCAGAAGGGCCTGTTCTAATCTCGCCAACTGCACGCTTCCGTCAGAGCATATTCCTAGGGCGCTCACAGCTCCCCTGGGCGAAGCTACAGTAAATTCCGGCTAATCCCCTCTGCATACAAATGAGCCCCTAGTAGGGGAAACCGCAGGGCCAGAAAGCTTAAACACAGCACCAAGCTCCTCCTGTTTGCTGCCTTAGCTAAACAAACAAAATGGGTCTGTGCTTGGAGGGGTGTCTATCTCTCTTTCTTTTGGTGGTACGTCGTCGGAGTGGAGAAGTGAGGGGCTGGGGGGTGGGACAGACAGGCGTTAGAAGAAATAAGTGGGAGGAGACAGAGAAATAGAGGAAATCATCCCGATGACTGGCAGGTTTCAAAAAGGGCAAGCAGAGGGAGCAGAGACTGGAGGCCACTGGAGGAAACACCTTTGCTGCTCTGGGCTCAGGCTGCCCTGGAAACAACTGATAATGCCACCCAGATGAATGGAGAAATATGAATGAGGGAAAACTTTTCCTTGACAAAGGATACAGCGGCTCACAAGGCAAGCAAAACTAAAGGGGCACCAGATCTAAGAATCATTCATTCACCAGTGAGGCATGGAAATTAGGACTACACCACCCCACCCCATCATTTTGTATTTATTTTCTATTTATGTATCTATATAAAAATATTTTCTATTTATTCATCTGTATCCATGATGTTCTCCCTGTAACCACACCCATACCCCAAAATGTGAGCTTCCTTGAAGGCAGGGACTATCTCTTTTGTGTCTTCGTACCCCAAGGTGCCTGGTACACAGAAAGTGCCTGATAAATGCTGACTTAATTGCACTGAATGGAACTGACAGTAAGACTAGAAGCTGGCCTCCCCATAGGCTGCTGCTGCCTCTGGTCCAGCCCAAGTCCCACCTCTAGCTCCCAGACTCCTGGCTTCTCTATTCACTGCCTGGCTCTATGACCTGATATCAAAATTTAAAGCCACCCAAATACAGCTTATACTCCAAGCCAACCAACAGTGACTATCTGGTCAAATAAATACTCACACACACTGGCATTTCTGATAGGCACTGCTTGTACTTAAAAAGAAAATTCTATTAATAATAATTATAATAAAATCTCTTTTTCCAGAGCATATCACATGACAGTTAGAGACCTGCTTCCCTACCCGCCATGCTGGGAGAGGCAATGTCTAGGGTCCCCAATGGTTTCTTTTGCAAGTGGGGGGAGGCTTTCTTCTTGAAGCCTCCCTGAGCTTCTCACATTCATTAACATACTGATTAGGCAAAGGCTGCTACCCTACAATTAAATGACAAGTCTAATTCTGGTGGCTAGAGAACTGTTTACAATCCTGTCTTATCCTTCTTATTTAATCTTCAGTGGGTCATGAACATTTTGTATGTTTCACTTTACCTATCAGTAAAATGGGAACAATACTTGTTTTTAGAATGAGCTCTTCATCCTAAGGTGAAGCTTTGTTCTCAGGCAGACAAGAACCTCCCCCCTCTCCATTTCCCAACACACACAAACATATCTCGTAATGGGGAGCCCAGGCATTCTCAGAGGATCACAGGCCATCTCTCATTTTGAGATTAATCTGAAAAGTTAGCCCCTACAGACTCTAAATCATCTCTAGGATGGAATTAGTTTGCAGTGGCTAACCATAGGCTAATCCTGAGGGCTTAGTCTTAACCCAAATGGACCACTATGAATGGACCCTTTATGCCTTTCCCAGGCTAAGGAGAAAAGGTCCTACTATCAAGTCTCTACCATATAAAATTCAGTGCCTAGTGAGATACAGGGCTATTTTAAAAATCTGAAATTTTGTCAATGTGGGGAACATCCAGAGTGGGAACTCATTCGACCAACACAAATACAAAGAGAGAAACCCTCCTATGACTTAGCTGTCTAAGGAAGCTGGCTAAGGAACACAACGGTTTAGCAGCTTACACAAGGTCAAATAGTAAGTTTAAGAAACTGCATTAGAACCCAGGCATTTCTGACTCAAACCCTCACACTCTAACCACTGTACCACTTTGTGAGATATTAGTATTTTGTGGGGAAAGGACAGGGATCAAGATCTTTTATTTCATTGCTGTAGGCAACTCCCAATGAGGAAACACCCCCCACACTCACATAATGCAGATCAGCAATTCCTTGGGGGAAGGGGTGCAAAGAGAAATGATTCATCTATGTGACTAGCACATAGACAGTTCAGTACAGGCAAGACTTGAACCCAGATTTTCAAACAGCCAAGGATGATCCTCCATTTACTGCCAAGCTACCTCTCTCTAATTTATTAGCAGGATTTTTCCATAACACAATAATACATTTATCAGTAAACATATATGTGCAGGGATGTCCACATACATGTGTCTGTACCTGGGCAGACATATACTTAGCTACCTTTCTCCACATTTTGCACACACAACCTCTATGATAATCAGCAGGAACTGCACATTTCTGGGGACTGAATTAGGCTCAGTGTGTATTTGACAACCTTTCAACCTCCACAAGACATTTATTTTTACAACGTTCTCCAGCTGAGAAATTACTAGGTTCCTGCCCTTGCCTGAATATTCTCATCGTCAGCAGCCGCCAAGGTGTATCTGGAGCTAAGGAAGGGGATCTGTACAAAGAGCCCTCCATGATTACTGTCATTATCTTCTAGGCTGGCTGTTTATATAGTAGCACTTTGCAGAGGCAGAAGGCTTTGTAATCATGTGGATGGAGAGCCTCAGGTCTCAGGGTGGGGCATTGGAGAAGAACACATGACCTAGAGGCTGTCAGAGGCCACTAGGCTGGCCCAGGCTACCCTGAGGTGTGACTGAGGGTCCTGAGGCTTGCATATGGTCTTTCCTTACAAAAAAAGATAACAATGAGAATAAATAATAACATCACCTTGTATTTGCTAGGCACTTCTGGACTTTTCAAAGCCCTTTCAAGTTACCATATTTCAATTCAACTAATTCAATATAATTCAATTTCCTCATTTAATTCTCCTGATAACCTTATGAGACTGGCAGTGAAAGCATCATTATCCTTATTCAACAGAGGAGGAAACACACACACACACACACACACACACACCTGCACCGTGCCCAACGTCACAAAACTAGGGTAGGGGTGGGGCAGGGCCTAGACTAGAACTCAAGTCCCCTCAGCACAACACTTTCCAATATATCAGTTTTTCATTTGACTTTCCCTTCATAGTTGGAGTGACAGGCCATTTAAACTTATTGTCAGGGAAGCAGAAGAAAAGAGATTTCATGGATGTGGGATGGAGAATAGATGGGAAGTCAGGAGACATGGGATCATGCATTCAGGGGCAAAAGAAAAAAAGATGTTTGAGGTCATCTAGTCCAATCTCTTCACATTTTATACATAAGAAGGGACAAAGTAACTTGGTCAAGGTCAGAGAAGCAGCAAGGGACAGATCTGGAATTCAAACCAGGGTAACCTGGGGCAAATCACTACCCTATTCTGGACCTCACTTTGCCCTTCTGTTAACTGAGGACGTTGAGCTGGATGATCTTTAAGATTCCTTTCAACTCTGACAATTAAAGAAGCCACCCTGAGAGCCAGCAAATACAGGAGAAAATGGTAGATAGTCACCCAAAGACTGTTGACTGTGATATTCCTGGCTCTACAGGAGAAATCATAATAATGCTCATGAACCATTTCTTTGAGCTTTCAGCTACCTCTAAAGGAGTGCCACTTTTCTATCCATCCAGCAATGGATAATTGGATCAAATCACATCTTTCATCTATCTTCCTTTCAATAATCTCAACTATTGTGAAAAATGAATATGGATGTACACATGTATGCATACACACACACACACACTTCAGATCTATTCCAAGGGAACCAAACAAACATACGTAGATAGACATATTTGTACTGAATTGTAAAATCAGACTTCTTATTTCTCGTTGATCTAATTATCTTTGTTTTAAATTGAAGTATCCTATAGCATCACTATTGCCCATAAATTTCTTACTTGAATCTCTACAAAGATATGTTTGAATACAATTGGAATTTCAAAGCAGAAATCCGAACTTAATCAATAATTTCCAAAAACATCCAAGTCAAGGCTGTCTTGACTAAGATAACATGGCTATATGGCACATTAGGAGTATTATCTATAGATTTGCTCATCGTTTTCCCATGCCTTGGGCATTAGCTCCGGTCTGATCTCTAGTCATGAAATCACCAGCACAGTAGGGATATCTAGGGACATATTATGGGGAAGAAACAGTAAAACCAAAGTGGGTTTCTGCCTGTGGCGATGATCAGGACCAAAATACTTTCTAGGGCATCTTTTCTACTCTAGAACCCCAGAGGTAACAACAGTCCAAACAGTGATTAGAAATGGCGACAGTACTGAGACCTGTCACAACTGCAATCATCATGATAGCAAGGACAGAAATCACAAGACACCTTCATGCTTTCAGATCAACTATTCTCCAGAGTGTTTCAGCGTAGGCAAGGGTTTAAAAAAAAAATAAGGGGAACTTGGCCAATCATTTCTGTGAATCTTTCCTGCTTGGACAGATTAAACCAGGGCCCCAAGTGGCTCTCCCAGTTGACAATTTTTCTTTCAAAAAGGCAGGAGTGACTGCGAGCCAAGTTCTTGCAGCCGAATTCCTGGACACAGTCTCCAAGTATTCCAATCAGCCGGCTCTGTGGTTGGGCTGGGATTTCAAGCTTGCCACAGTATGAAGTCCAGTTTGGGCTATATTCCCTTCCCTCTCTCAGCTGGATGAAGGTTTCCCCGCAAAATCAAAAGGTTTACTGTCAAGTTTTCGATTGGTCTGGGCTTCGTGCTATCATATGTGTGGTGATGGTAAGGAATATGAATGCAGCTCTGGCTCCACCACGGGGCCTTGAGGTTTCGTCCAATCCATCCAGGGACCTTATGAAAGTAGAGCGGATCTCTTTTCATGTATATTCCAACTGCTGAAATTCCCTAGATGCACCACAGTGTGCAAACGCAGTGTAGAAAAGAACAATGGCTGGGTAAAAACGGAGGCAAACCTACCGAGTAAGCCGAAGACAGACCCGTCTGGCTAATGCAGTGGGGAGACAGAGCCTGGTATCCTTGTGCATTTGGAGCTTAATGAAAATAGAGCCACCACGCTTCGGAGAGGGAGTCTGCTCCCTGCTTCGTGCAAAACGCGTATACCAATTCACCAAAGAAGCTTATCTTCATAAACTACAGATAGGCCTGGGTATCTGAGAGGAATGAAGACAGCCAAAGATAGGCTCAAGTTTCTTTTCCTTTTCCGTGTGTGTGTGTGTGTGTGTGTGTGTGTGTGTGTGTGTGTGTGTGTTTCTCCTTTCTCTTGCTCTTTAGCTCATCTCTCTTCCCCACACGACCCCTTCCATTGTTCCCAGGAAGGAATTTCCTAGAAGAAATAACCCAGATCATCTAGGAAATCATGGACTCCTTAACAGAGATGAAAGGAAAACTCACCTGCTGGCCCAAAAGAGTCAAGCAAGGACCAAAATCATGCATTCCACTGAGGGTTACCTTTCCCCTGTTGTGGAGGATTTGCTGCATTTATATTTTCTCCTAGCCTCAGAATTAAACATACTTCTAATTTCTCACTTCAGGTAGATTAAGTGCAGTGCAAGGCACAAGTGAATAATTTTATTGACAATAAATTTTACAACCCATGCAGCACTTGGTGGAAGTGGACGTGTTATGGGCTTGTTCGTTATTGCCCCTCATTTTAAAGCCACAGAATTTCAGACATGCTTACAACAGTGTCTTGAAACAATCTGTGCCTGTTTTCTACCATTTTTAGGCTTCACTTGCATAGGAACAATCTGAACCCAACACTAAAGAAACTTGTTAGAAGATTAAATTTAAAAAATGAGACCTATGTTTGTGCTTTACCTGGTTAAATAAATTTTTAGGATCTTAAACCAACAGGGAAGGGACCTTAAGGGTCAATAAGGTACATAAAGTGCTTTGGAAACCTTAAAGCATTATGTAAGTGACAGTACTTATTACTATCATTGCTATCATCTATTTAATCTAGTACCTTCATTTTACAATTTGAGGAAACTGAGCCTGAGAGGGGAAATAATTTGTTAATGCTGACCCTAGAAAGTAGTAGTGCCGAGATTCAAACTCAATTCTCCCAACTCCAAACCCAGCACCCTTTCCACTGAACTGAGTAGCCCATACCCCCACCCCCACCTCCATATAAGATCAAACAACAATTTATCTTTAGATAAATTGAATCTGTTGCACTTCTTGTAGCCACAGACTAGCTTACAAACTTCGCAAAAATAAGATGCTGGAAACAACAGTGTTCTAAAGGAATTTTACATGGCCCTTTCCAAGGATGCAGATGAAAAGTCATACAATTTAAAATATTGCATCCAAACTATATAAGCAGAATCAAAAACTGGTTGAGGCTTTTATTTTTGTTTCTGAATTTTCTATTTTTAGTCATATCTTTTGGGATTATATCACCTTCATTTGTGTGTGTGTGTGCATACACAAATATATGTATATATAACTCTCCCCTAGCAAACCATACTTCTTAACAACTGACAAAAAGAAAAATTAATTTTGTAAGACTAATCAAAATATCAGTTAGATTTAACAATATGTGAATTATTCCATACCTACAGTTCTCCACTTCTGTAGAAAAAGGAGAGAAATTAATTTTTTTCATCATTTGGGGGGGAGGGGTCAGGTTTAGTTATTATAATTACACAGGTTTCATTTGCTGGTGTTATTTTCATCTATATTGTTACAGCCATTATGCATGCTGTTTTCCTGATTCTACTTGCTGCATATCTGCTCATCTAAGTTGTCCTATACTTCTCTGAATTCCTCATACTCATCTTTCCTTAGACTGCAAAAATATTCTATTATGTTAATGTGCCAAAATCCGTTTAGCCATTCCCCACTCAATGCAAATTTACTTCGTTTCCATCTTGTTGCTACCACAAAAACTGCTCCTATGACGAATTTTGGTAAATGTGGGACTTTCTGGCTTCTTTGGGATAAGTCTAACAGTGCAATCTCCAAGTCAAAGGACATGTACATTTTAGTCACTTTCTAAAACATGCTTCCAAATTACTTTTCAAGATGGCTGGACTTATTCACAGCTTCAACAAATGTTTTTCTTTCCAAAAATCACACCAACCTTGACCGTTTTCATCTTTTGTCATCTTTGTCAATTGGACACACAGCTAAAATTGATCAAAATGTAAAAAACAATAGAAGATGTGTTCCTTTAGTACAGGTGTTATGTAATTTCTGTTGTCATGTCTCCGGTACTTAGCATAATGCCTTTGCACATAGTAGGTAGTTAATAAATGCTTTTTAAATGACTGAACAATATCAAAAGGTGGGGAAGGGAGAAACATTTTTTTTAAAGCAAGACAAGGTTCCCAAATCATCAAAGTAAAGGTGGAATATGACACTCCCCTGCTTACTTAAGCATAAGTCTAACATTGCTTTGAAAACACAGGAGACATTCTGTAAAAGTTGCCTCAAGTCAAAGTCTGATAAATGTGTTTTGTCCTCAGATCCTTTGTGTGTGCTTGTGTTACATGTGTACATAAACATGATAAATTTTATCAATGTGAAGAACACAAACATCATTGATTTCTATGTACCTACTGTATGATGAATAATCATCATCATAACTGTTTAGGATTTGTTTTCCCCAATAAAATCTCGCCTGGCAATTCAAGCAGGAAATTAAATAAATATTGTTTCATTAAAAAAATAGTACTGTTCCATATTTTTCCCTTAGTTTTTCAAATATGGGGTGAAATGGATTTGAACAATAAACCTAGAGCCCACAAGGGCTGGGTTTGAATCCTGTTTTCAATACTTTAAAATTGTGTGACATAGTTCTTCTCTTTTAGGAATGTTGTGAGGGGCAAATGGGATGGAAGGATGGATGAAAATACACTAATTAATCATTTACTATGAGTCAAGCACTGTACTAAGGACTGAAGATACAATCAGAAAAGTGGAGACAGTTAAGGCCCTCAAAGACTTTATATTCTAATTGGGGAAGTCAACACAAATGGGGTATTAGTGACCAGGGCGGAGCACAGTGCTTTGGAACATTACATGGATGGTAGATAGAGCCACAAGAGAATAGATTAATACATACTTTCAAGGAGCAATGTAATATTGATTTGGGCATGGTTCCCAAACTGGATGGGGGGTGGGGAAGAACGATCAGATAGCATACAAGACTTATGGTAGGGTGGCAGGTGAGAGAAGCACTTTATAAAATTTCAAGCGCAATACAAACGCCAATTTTTATCCATCTCACTCTTCTCATATTATTTGATATTGTTCCAATAGAAACAGTCCTGGGACAACTTGCTATCCTGCTACTATTCTCTTTTATTTACTGTTCTGCAAATTGTTGTATAGATTATTCTCTAAAATATATGCTTTTATAATTGAATGATATAGAGATGCAAGTTCATATTTAGTAAACTTACTGAAAGCATCTTTGGGCTCACTCCAGTAGCAGACAGAACAACAGGGATAAAATATTCATCATCTTGTTCCCACATGATTTTTTTTCTTCTGTTCAGTCACTATACTTTGAATTTTTGGTTACTGCTGTCATCATTACTGTTGAATGACATATCTGAAAACGAATTGTACTGGTTGCTTTCTGAGGTGTCAGTTACAATTCTAAATTTCTCCATTTCTATAATTTAAGAAATTTTGGTGTAAGTTTCTTTACCTACCCAGATCACAACTCACTCCATGCCTTCAGGAAATTACCTGCATTAGCTCCAGTGGCTGAAGAAACTTCCTCATTGGATGGCCAACCTTCATGAGCTAGTCTTCAAACGGTATACATTCAGTGGCAAATCAGCTACAGCAGGGCCCATTCTTGAAGCCTTTCCAGTTTAGAGGAAATTGTCAAAATTTGTTTTCTACTGGCTTGGACTGGAGAAAACATAGTTAACACCATCCACTCCATTAACTGTAATTAATGGAGGTGAACATATGATTCCTTGAAAATATGGCTTCCTTCCATTTTTGTCATCAAGAAATGGAGAGATATCTCCTCATCCTTATCCCCATGCCCGAATGGTAGCCACATTGGCATTTGCTCCATGGGCTGAAGATACTGCCAACCATCTTTTATTTCACAACAGGGATATTCATGACAAATTCAAATCTTTCAGGCTTCTTCTACATGCTGTGGCAGTATAAGTTCTAAGCCCTGATTTACACACTAAGAAAGGAAGGCAACACACCTTTGCTGCAACCTGTGTGTTCAAGTCAATGGCAAAGCTGAGGCTCAGTCATGAGCAAATCAATAGCTTGTGCTGTTTCAACACAGGCAAAGAAAAAACAAGAAATTGCCCCCTTCCCCAAACAAAAAAGTCAGGTTATTAGGATTTTAGATAGCAAGTCTTTGGACCTATGCAAAAATCAGTGTTCAGGGAAGTATTTACAAGTAATCAGCTTCCCCCTGCCAAGGTGGAAGCACCCAGCTATCCTACTCTAAATGGTCAGTTTTTACCTCCCATGCAGGCCTTATTTCCTTTCAGTGATATCAAGAGTAAGACCAACACACAGCAAGTAAAGATGTGAAGAAGACAGCTGCCAAGGCCAGTGATGGGGCACCATGACAGCCTTTGTGCAATGGTGTCTGAAAAGGTCTAACAGCTCATGCCTTCTCTCACCTACGGAAAAAGAGGAGAAAAAGGGGCTGTGATCTTGGCCTGGATATGAGTGTCAGTGCCCTGAGCTTCCCCAAACTCTGGTACTTCCACACTGGACCTCCTGCTCCAGCTGCTTGGTACGGTGGGAAGACAGAGGGAAAGGCGCCTGATTAATAATCGGCCACCTCATTTGGAAATATAACTTTTCTCAGAGTTCCATCCCTTTCTTCAGTTTTCGGTTGGAAACTTGGCCTAGATGACAGCTGTGTGGGCCTCTCCCCAGCTCCACTCAGCGGGAGTTCTAATACACTTCATTCTGGGGCTGGGAGCTGCTTTTAATCTATCAGCACGACGCCGCAGCTGCTGTAAGCTAGCTGAAAATTGTCTGCATACGGGGCGAACATTTTGTAACCCTTTTTGGTACAACTTGCATTGAGGCAGAAATTCAGTATCGCGGCTCCCCTGCCCCCTCTCCCCCCACCCTGTCTCTACTCCCTTTCTGCTCTGAAGTCACTGAAGATTCTTAAAAGAAGAAAGATTTGGCTTAGAGGCCATGAGAGCAAGTTTTGGAGGGCCTGTCATCCTTCCAATAGAATCAAGTGGTTACCAGCTCCCACATCCAAAATGAAAGGTCTTGACAATCTCTTTCCTAAGCTTGACCATCCCAAGTCAGGCAAGAAAAATAAAGGGTGAGTATAACGGCAGGGTGGAAGATGGAGATGGGGGAAGGAGAGAATAAATCCGTGGCTTTAAAGTATTGCCACCATTATTTGACTTCTCAAGTTATCCTGAGAGCAAGGGAATCTAGACACATAGATTCATTAGTATGTGAAATTTCTAGTGTGGAAACTCATTCTATTTGTGTGAATGGGCTCTCCTCAATAAATTCCAGCCTTAAAAGTTGACTGGGGCCCTGAGAGGTTCCTTTGATTCTACAAACAACCTTCTATTAACCACATATTATGTGCCAGACACTGTACTAGGTAATGGGAAAATAAAGACAAAAACATGCCAGTGATTTCTCCACAGACACACAGCTAGTATGTTTCAGAAGCCAGTCTTGAACCCATGTTTTCCATGATTCCATGATTCATTAGGCCACATAACTCCTAGGTCTAGCTTTTGTCTCCATGCCTTTGCATAAGCTCTCTGCCTTCCATGTCTGAGATGCACTCCCTTCTACCTCTCCTCACAGCAGGCCTAGGTCCATTAAAGACTAGTTAAAAGGACCATCTCCTAGATGTATCCCCTCCCAGCTGCTAAAGTCTCTACCACAAAATTTCTTTGTACATATTTTGTTCATGTGCATATGTCTGCTTGTTGCTTCCCCCAAGAGGCAGTGAGGGGCTTAAGGGTAAAGATTTGTGGCCTTTTTGTCTCTGTATACCCATCACCTATCACTGTGGGGCATACAGCGGTCAGTCCATGAGCATTTGTTAAGTATCTGCTATGTGTGAAGCCCTAAGTTCGACGTGTTGGAGATACAAAGAAAGATAAAAGACAGTTCTTGCTCTCAGGCAGTTTCCAGTCTAACATGAAGACAACATGAAAACAAATGTCCACCCAAGGTATATACAAATATAATATATAAATGTATATAATTAATAGAGGGGAGATGCTGGTAATAAGGGCAGTTGTGAAAGCTTTCTTGTAGAGGTGGGATTTTACCTGAGACTAGAGAGAAGCCTGGAGGTGCAGATAAGGAAGCGTGCCTAGGTGCTTAACAGATCGTGCTTGTTCCAGACTTACTGAATATCTTCCTTTGGCCAAATAAGGAATATTTCAGGACGTGTCTAACCAACTCCACTCCCCCACTCCCCCTTCCCATTAATTTATGTTAACAGTGACAAAGTGGCTCTTCTACTCAGGAAAGAAGATCCAAATATGAATCCTAAACCCAGGAACCCACACAGATCAGAGACTTCATAGGCAAAGGAAATACCACCTGAGAGCAACATCCGAGGCCATCAACAGTAAAAAATAAAAAAATGCCTACAGTATATCAGCTCAGCACCATCAGATCCAAAGGGACTCTGGGAATGGGGGGGAGGGGGGCAGGGGAGGAAGAGAGGGATAGGAAATTCTTGCCAAATATTAATAGTTATATTTCTTATGAAATAGCTCATGCCCTTAAGGCATTAACCACAATCTCAGATGTCAACAGCAGAAGAAAAACCAAAAGGAAGAATAAAAGCCCTGAAAACACCACCTCCACCAAAAAAACTTTACACTGAGCAGTAATGTTTCCTGCAGACCCTCCTT
Source organism: Pseudocheirus occidentalis (assembly GCA_028646575.1). NCBI lineage: Eukaryota > Metazoa > Chordata > Mammalia > Diprotodontia > Pseudocheiridae > Pseudocheirus > Pseudocheirus occidentalis. The sequence continues at coordinate 92,038,090 of CM053595.1, forward strand.
GGTCTGGGCTAAGAGGCCCAGAGCTCATTCCATTTTTAGCACAGAGGCTGGCCTTCTCAGAGGAGATCTGGGCTCCACTACCCCCGTGCATCCATCATCTATTGTAGAGACAGTGTCTCTCTGGCTTGTGCCCTCCAGCCACAGAACACTCCTCACAGGAGTCCACATCCCACGCATCCACACTCAGGAACAAGCACCAGAGGTCCTTTTCTTCTCAGAAGAAGGGGAAATGAATTGCCTTCCTTAAACACTGATTGTATCTCTATTTAACGAACATCTATATGGGGTATAAAACCAGCCAGGGCTGAGCCCTTTGCCCCCAACGAGTATCAAATGTGTCCTGTCAGACTTCCAGGAACCTTAACCCCTGTGACAACAATGGTAGGAGATGCAGCCAAGGCTAGGAAATAGTGCCTGTGGGGTGAGGGGAGAGGGGGAGGTGAGGGAAGCACCCCACCCAGAAAGCAAAGGCCAACACCAAACCCTTAGATTCCTCTAAGAATTGATACGGCAGCTGTATCTTTTTCATTTGAGTAATTATCATATAATTAAGTGCATGAATTACAAGAGAGCCAAGGCATTAAATTAAAATATTTAATGCTTGTAAATCTGAAAATGATTACTGTGCTGATGTGCAGCTACTGAGCAGTGAGGCTAATAGCTCCATGACTGAGCTACTGGGCTGCCGCCACCACCACCCCACTGCTGTCACCACAGTTCTTTACCTAGGAAGGTGGGGGGGGGGTTGCTGTGTGAAAGAGCAGGATTCCTGAATGGACAGAGGGGCACTGGAAGGGTGTTTGCCATCAATAATCCGAGGAACAATTCTTTCATACTGACATTCTCTCCCAGCATGGAGGACAAGGTGAAAAACTGAGATGTTAGCGTTGTCGTCACTACTCTGATCAGAAACACCTGAATGATCCTGGTTTAGGGAGCCTACTGTGCGCAATCTAAAGGGGTGGGTCTAATAAGAAAGGAAGTCATGGAAAAGTGACAGGGGTCAGGAGACAAATGGACTGGGCCAAAGGCTGGGAATACCTTACGATTATATTTTTTGTTCTTTCCAAAGCAATTGAACAATATTACTCAGAATCGTTCCTGAGAGGAAGGTAAAGTATCAGGATCCCCACTTGAGGCCCTAAGATCTCTCATCAGGTTTATGGCAAAGAGGGACAGGAGTCCAAGTCCATAGACACTCAGTCAGTTTCTCTACCTACTATGCCACACTAACATTCACAAGAGAGTAAATGGGTTGGTTAGTCTTCTTTGATTAGACCAGGGGTAGGGAACCTTTGGCCTTGAGTGCAGCTCTCAAAAGACCCTTGGATTAGACCAAAGGTAGCAGTAGCAAAAATGGATACATAGGGACACAGTAAACAGAGTGCTGGCCCTGGAGTCAGGCAAGTCACTTAACCCCAACTGCACTGCCTTCCCCCCTCAAAAAAAATGATACACAGATATTTCAAATGGAATTGAAGTCATAGGACTTAGAGATGATCTATCATAACACAATGAAGAGGATAAGACCCAGCAATACTGATTCATCCAAAGTCACACAGATCATAAGTAGCAGAAGCAGGATTTGAACCCAGTGTTCTTTCCCCTCCATTGCCCATCTCTCTTGAACTTCCAAGCCTGTCTTCCTATTCCCATTAGAAAGAAGGAAAGGGAGACGGAAGCTCTGAACAGCGATCACAATCCCAGAGCCAGAGAGGATCCCAGAGAGTATCTAGTCCAACCCCTTTTATTCCACAGATGAAACCAAGATCCAGAGGTTGCGTCTTGCCCAGGGTCACAGAGCTTTGAATCGACAGAGCTGACAGATCCAGGGCTTTTGATTCCTTTCACTGTAGTGTCTTTCCTATACCCCATGACACAGTTTCACAATACTCAAGCAGGATGTGTGCTTCTGGGGTTCTGTCCAGAAAATGCTGCCCTGCACCCCAATGCATGCCAGGCGAAACATACCTCCAGGCAAATTCAAAGGAAGAAAAATTCTCCTTCCAAAGAGTGAACACGTTGGCATATTAACCTTTCGTATTTGGTCCAACTAAAATCAGGCCACAGACTAAGCCTAAGGGAACGCTGTAGCTTAAAAGAAAAAAAGAAGACAAATCAAATATGATCCCAGGATGTTTTAACAAAAGAGTAACCAGTAAGGATGGGGAAATTCAGCTTTTAGAAATCTTGAAGGTTATACTACCAATACCCAATTCTAAAGAGAGGTAGGTCCTCCCCTTCAAGGAATTTGGAAAATCTGAAATCTGGGCAGGAAGAGCAGAAAATCAATAGTGAGGTGACAAAATAATGGGTTTGGAGTCAAAAGTTCCAAGGTCGGCTCCACCATTTGAAGCTGTGCTACTTCGAAAATATTTCCCAACCTCACTGTGTTTCAGTTTTCTCCAGGGTAAAATAAAAAAGGTAGACCAGATGGTCTCTGAGGCCAGTTAGATCTCTGAAATTCTCATCTAGGAAATCTAGAAAATGTCCTTTCATTCAATGGGCCTCAGTCGTCAATTAGGAGATCAGATATGATGTTTTTAACCTGGGGAGTGTGAATTTGAAACAAACAAAAACCCCATCAAACTACATTTCAAAATAAACTTTTTTTTAAATCCTGTGCATTTTTTAAAAATGCATTTAAAGATAGAATTCTGAGAATGGCTCCAGCAGGCAAATAGAGGTCTAGGACACACATATATACACCAGCTAAGAAATCCCAAACTAGAGGATTTCTAAAGTTCCTTCCAACTCTGACATTTTATGATATTAAGTGAGATGTCAGTAATCTAGTCTGTGAGCTAAAAGTAAAAAACTCAGAGTTGATTTCTCTTGGAGAAAAACCTGCAGAGAAAAGCTTGTACTGGAAGTTATAGCAAGTTTGCAATTGGGTAAAATAAATAACCTCAGGGTTCTTAAAAACAAAAGGAATAATTTGGAAAGTGACTTTGATCACTCCCTATCAGAATGTAAGCTTCCCAAAGGTAGGGACTTGGTCCCACTTCCTTTAGTGAGTGCCCAGGATGGAACACCATAAACTCAGAATGAGGAATGCAGTGAAGTGAGCAGAACCAAGAAGAAAACTTATTAAAAACAACAACAACTATGTTATAGAAATGAACAGCAACGAAGGGCTTCAGAACTCTGAGTTCCAGGGGATAAATGATGAACGCTCACCACCACCTGAAAGAGAGGTCATGGATTAAACATTTAGAAGGAGATGCACATTTTTAGACACAGCCAATGTGAGAATTTGGTTTGCTTGAATAGGCTTGAATATGAAACTGGTACAAGGGCTTTTCTTTTTTTATTTTTTTTCCTGGGGGGAGGGAATGGTAAGAGGGGGAGAAAATAAATGTTTTGTTTTTTTTTTTCTTTTTAGACAAAGGAGTTAAGTGACTTGCCCAGGGTCACACAGCTAGTAAGTGGCTGAGGTCAAATTTGAACTCAGTTCCTCTTGACTCCAGGGTCTGGTGCTCTATCCACTGCACCACCTAGCTACCCCCAATAAATGCTTTTTAATTGAAAAAAAAATAAAAAAAAAAACAAGAACATTGAGTGAATAAACATGAAGCTCAGGGCAATGCTATCCCACAAACCCAACCTGCAAAACCACCATGTCCCTCAACTTGCTTCCCTAAGAGTAAATACTGACATCTTTTGATAGACTACAAACTTTTGAAGCACTCAAAGCCCTCTGTAATCTGATGCCAACCTACCTAGTTCCATAGTAGGGGTACGGAACATGCAGCCTCGAGGTCACCTGTGGTTCTGTAGGTCCTCAAGTCTGGCCTTTTGACTGAATCCAAATTTCACAGAACAAATCCTTTGGGATTGTTCGACTAGACGCTGTACTGAAGAGCTTTCTTATGTCTGTATGTCTTCCCTTCTATCCCCTTAGTCTCTTGAATTCTACCCATCCCTTTTTTCCCCTTTTTAGTTAATTTATGTTTAGTTTTCAGCATTTAGATGTTGGAATATTCACTTCCATAAGTTTTAAATTTTCTCCCTCTCCCCCCCCCAAGACGGCTTGCACATGGGCTTTACACATACATTCCTATTAAACACATTTTCACGTTAGTCATACTGCACAGAAGAATTATAACAAATGGGAAAACCATTTCTTAAAGCCCAATTCAAATGCCGTCACCTCCAGGAAGCCTTCCCTCATCCCTCCAGGTGAAGGTCATCTTGAAGATCAAATAATCTAATTTCATCTGATCCTCACAACAATCCTGTGGGGTAAGTGCTATTGTTATTGCCATTTTACAGTTAATGAAACTGAGGTAAACAAGTGAAGCAACTTGTCCAGGGTCACATGGCTAACAGATTTCTAAGGACAAATCTGAACTCAGACCTTCCTGACTCCAGACCCAGTACTCTATCTACTGCACCGCCAGCCGTCTCCCAGCATCTAGAGAGGTCCCCTGAAGTCAGAGGCCTTGAGTCTACGCTATGGGTAGGCACAATGAGTACCCTGGAAACCCCACACCACACCCCAGAAAACCCTCCCCAACAGCTCGATCCTACAACGATCTTTCTCCTTTGCTTTAGCACTCCTAACACTATTCTTAGAGAACTATGCGTGGCTTTTTACTCATCCTTATTCTGAATTCATAGCATTTAACCTGTACCTGAAGAAAGTATTTTCCCCACAACATTCCTGACAAGTGAAAACCTAGGTAATGCTTGAAAGCCTGAAATGAGAAAGAAAACACTGTCTACCAAGGCAGTCCATTCCACTTTGGAGTAGTTCTCATTGTTAGAAAGCTCTTCCTTGTATCATGTCTAAACTTCTATCTGCAGCTTCAAAAAAAGAGCTTCTTCCATGTGTTGGCCCTTTAGATGCCTGAACACAGCTCTCACACCCCTCTCATGTCTTCTGTTCTAGAGTCGGGTGGGGAACCTGCAGCCTCAAGCCACGTGTAGCCCTTTGAATCCAGACTTTACAGAACAAATCCCCTTAACAAAAGGATCTGTTCATAAAACTTGGACTCAGTCAAAAGGCTGTACCCAAGGACCTAGAAGGCCTCAGGATCCCCACTTCTGCAACATTCACCCACAATTCCTTCAACTGACCCCCATGCAGCACTACTATAATAACCTCCTTCCTGGGGTCCTTCCATTGGATACTGCAGCTTATCAATGCCCTTTGCAAAATGTTTCTCCCAAAACTAAACAAAATATTTTTACCACAGCATGATGATCACCTGCTTCCTGGATGCTGCATTTCTCTTAAAAGAGTGGAAGATCTCATTAACTATCTTGGTTACCATAACACACCGCTGACTCACTAAATTGCAGTCCGCAAAAACCTCCCTGTCTTTTTCACATAAACTGAGGCTTAGTCACATCTCCTATAATTTGGTCTTGTGAAGAAGTTGACTTTTTAATATTTCTTTTACATCTAAGAGTAAGATACCACATTTAACCCAATTAAATTTTATCTTAGATTTGGACCAGTGTTCTAGCTAGTTGAGATATTTTTGAATCCTGATGTTACCAGTTGGGTTAAGTAAACCCTCCACCTCTGTGTCATTTCTGCATTTATCTGCCTTGATTTAAAGAAATAAAACAGCACAATATCAAATGAAGAAACTGAGGAATGCCACCAAAAACCTTTCTTCAAGAGGCTAATAGGTGGTACAATAAATATAGCATTAGGACCACAGTAAGGAAGTCCTCAGTTCAAATCAAGACTAGGAAGGAAGTCAGGCAGGGAAAGAAGGGGGAAAGAAGGGAAGGGAAATGGAAGGGGAAAGGAAAGGGGCAAAGGAGGAAGGAAAAGAAAGATGGAAGAAAGGAAAAATGAAGGAAGGAAGGAAGGAAGGAAGGAAGGAAGGAAGGAAGGAAGGAAGGAAGGAAGGAAGGAAGGAAGGAAGGAAGGAAGGAAGGAGCATTTATTCAAGCTTTCACTAATAGGAAGATGACCATTTCTTATTAGGGATACACAGAGGGGACTCCTGTGTGAGGTATGAAGTGAATTGTAAAAGGTTTGGAGAATATTTTTTTGGTTGCTGAAGGGTGTTCATTAATGTCTATTAAATGAAACCATTTACTTCAATTTGCTATAAAACACTATGCTTAATTACCACAAACTCTTCCCCTACCAAATAACTTAATTGAATTCACATAGCATGTTTGATGTTCTATATAATATTTTACAAGTTGGACCTCTTTAGGGAATGTATTGATTGAGGAGCAAAACAGATGTTCTGGAAGATGTTTCCAAGATCAGGGCAGGGGAGAAAGACTGCAGAGTTGAAAGGATTATGCAAGTGCAATGATTTTCCTGACACAGGGGGCAGACAGCCCACCCAGCCTCCATTCCCCTTCTCATCAAAAGGCCAACTTGCTTTTCCCCCACAATACTTTGCATTCTGAAGCTGCAGCATGTCCAGCCAGAGTCCCTGAATAAGCGACTGGCCCTGATTCAGTATGCAGTGAACATGGACAAGAGAGGAGCCAAGGGACAGAGGCCTGACAGTGTACTGTGTGCTGAGGTCCCCCTGGTGCTGATACGCAGAGCCCAGGGCTCCCAGGGAGTGCTCAGGACAGACAGACGCCCTGTTCAGTATGGAAAGATGTGATGAGTGGGCCTGATTTGGAACACACACCAGCAGCTTAGCATTGATCTAGTCAAATGCTATTTGGCACACACAAGATCATGGACAAGTGGCGTCCTCTGCCATGGACTCACTTCCCTTAATGAACCAGAAGCAAGACTGACAGCCCTACCCTGAAACAATGCAATTGCTAGGTAATAGGTTTAAGAGTCCTGCCGATGTAATTCAATTCAAAGAGCATTTATCACGAGCCTACTATGTGCCAAGTATGAAGGGAGACTAATTAGGAGGCAATTACAAGTTTAACTTGTAAATGCTATAACTGTGTGACCCTGGACAAGTCACTATGGACTTCAATGTTCTCATTTGTAAAATGAGAGGCTTGGCCTAAGGGATCTCTGAGGTCCACTAAATCACAGATCTTAGACATAGGAAGGGACACCAGATGAACTGGCCCAGCCTCCTGTCTTCAGGTAAATAAGATGGCATCATCGCTTCCAGCTCTCACACGCTACTAGCCAGTGCTGGTTAAGGTGAGGCATGAGTTCCCAGAAGAGCATCTAGAAGGGACCTTGGAAGGCAACTGGCTCCACAACTTCATTTTACAGATAAGAAATGATGGCTCAGGGAATCTGACCAACCCCGAGGTCACACAGGAAGTAGCATCCCAGCTGGGAGCTGGACCTAGCTCCTCTGACTCCAGAGGCAGGGATCTGCTCCAAGCTAGGTCCATTCCTAGGAAGCCAGGATACCGGCAGAGCATCCCTGGTCCCTCTGTGAAGCTAAAACAGCCACGACCCTCATTCTGCTTCCCCACAAGTGCCCAAGCAGAGAGCTCCAAGGGCCTTCCACAGTAATTCACGCGCTGGGATGTTCCTGTCTTCCCTTCTTCTGTCATGCTCCATCTATACTTACTACATACTCAAGGGCTCTGTGCTCTGCTTTCTAGGGTGGCAGTTACTTATCTAATTAACTAATTGTCCCACATATTATCCTGGGGATTGATGGATTAATGAAAGAGGGACTGTTCCCCCTCCCCCTCCATCTCCTCCCCTTCGGTAACCTATTCATGTTTTAGCAGGGGCCTTCTGGAGACAAGATCATGACTAAAAGAAAGGTTTCAAAGCTAGGAATTTCAGAAAACCCAAGAGACTAGTGGAAGGGGATAGAAGCATTGGAGGCAGGCAAGACTACGGGGTATCCTTGAAATTCTACCTCACAGGCAGGAAGTCACCCATTCCACTTCTGCAGCCAGACTGGTCCCCAGAATATCTGCACCCCATCCCTCTGCAATGCACTCACCTCAATCCCTGATTTTTCTCCCACTGTACTACGCATTCTGCACTTCAGCTCGTCCTGCCCCTGCCGCCCTCGGAACAGCTGTGGGCTTAATTATCAAAATAACATTTTAATAGTCTCATAACTGAACTCCCTTCAAAACATGCCAGCGGAGGAGGTTGGAAGGATGCTTTTTAGCACCTTTGCTCACTAAACTTGCTAATCGGAGGCATTTAAGCGACTGGGCTGCCCTAACGCTTGCCAGTTGCTGATGGAGACATCGCTCCCACCTTAAATTAGTGCAAATAGCTTTTCATTCCCTAAGTGTCTTTATTATATATGTGAGGAGCGGGGTGGTCAGAGCTCCCACGCACTGGACCTTGGGGAGGCGGGAAGGCCAGGAAGTCATTATAGCAGACTCATTCCTCCCTCATTATTAAAAGAAAAGTAACTAATTCATACATACCCAATCATAACTCCCAGGAAAGTGGATGTGCTAAGAGTACTTAGGCAATTCATTTGCGATCACCAGGGGCTTTACTTGCTTTTAACACATTTTTTAAATATTTGAGAAATTTTATATCACAAGCATTAAGTTGAGTTCTTCCTTCCCATTCCCAGGCCCTGTGATTTTGCACAATAAATCTATAGGGAGCCCAAGCTGGCATTTAGCTACTGAGTTAAGCTTTCACTAAACAAGTCCCATGTTAAACTCACATCCTGAATTACAGTATTTCTCCCATCCTCTCTGCAGCCCCACACCTCACTCTCAATCCTTTCTGCCCTCCCCTTGCTGCTCATGCCTCTTTTGTGCTGAAAAGGTTCCCTTCGAAGAGAGGAAGCCTATGGGAAAAAAGTGGCATCTGGTCTGTAACTACAGCTCACATTTCTGTACATCTCAATGCTTCAGAGCAAGTCCTTGCTTGGACCACCAAAAAAGGAAAAAACCCTCTGTGTGTTAAATAATGCAGGTACAATTATTCCTATTTCGCAAGTGAGGGGACTGAGGTCAGAAAAAGTGATGTAGGGGTGGCTAGGTGGTTCAGTGAATAGAGTGCCAGCCCTGGAGTCAGGAGGACCTGAGTTCAAATCTGGACTCAGACACTTAACACACACACATAGAAACTTAGCAGTGCGACCTTTGGCAAGTCACTTAACTCCAACTGCCCCGCCCTTTCCAAAAAAAAAGAAAAAGTGATGTGGCATGTCTAAAATCCTTGGATTAAAAATCTAGAAATGGAAGGGACTTCAAGCTATCTTCAGTCCTGATGCTCTCATTTTACAGATGAGGAAACAGAGGCCCAGAACTGATTTACCCAAGTTCACACAGTGATTAAGTGGCAAAGATAGGATTTGAACCCAGGCCTTCTGAAACTACATGCAGAACAGGGTTCACGTGAAGGTTGGGCAAGCCTTTGGCCCAAAAAACCAAGCCTCCTGACACTAGACCCAATACTTTTGATCAATTAATAAACATTTATTAAACACCTACTATGGGTCAGGCACTATGCTACAGAATACAAAATGATTCAAAAGACAGTCCCTGCCCAGAAGGAACTTACACTTTAATGGGGGCAACATCATGGAAATAATGCACGATGCATTAAGAAAGAGTGGAGAAGGCTTCCAATAAAAGATGGGATTTTTGTTGACAGTTAAAGGAAGGTAAGGAGGTCAGTAGTCAGAGTGGAGGAGAAAGAACATTTCAGGCAGAGGGAACAGACAGAGAAGTGAGACCACCTGAGGCAGAGAGATGGCATATCTTGTAAGTGTATGTGTTGAGGAGTAAGATTGGAAAAGTAGGGGAGAGGGAGAGGGAGAGGGAGAGGGAGGGAGAGAGAAAGAGAGAGAGAGAGAAAGAGAGAGAGAGAGAGAGAGAGAGAGAGAGAGAGAGAGAGAGAGAGAGAGAGAGAGAGAGGATCCAATCTGTCCTTTAGCAAAATCACTTTAATGACCGAATGGAGATGGACCAGAGCAGGGAGAGACTTGATGCAGGCAGATCTCCCCCCCCCCCCCAGCAGGTTACGGCAACAGTCTGTGCATGAGGCTATGGGACTCTGCTCTAGGGTGGTTCCAGTGTCAAAAGACAAAAGGTGGAAAGATAACGAGTTCCATTTCAGACACACTAAATTTAAGACTTCCACTGGATATCTAGCTTGAGACGTCTGAAAGGCAGCTGGAAATGCAAGACTGCAAGTCAGCAAAGAGATTAGGGCAGGAAGGGTAGATTCCAGAATCCCCAGCATAGAGGTTGTAATTAAATCCATGGGAGCTGATGAGATCACCTAGCAAAGTAGTATAGAAGGAAAAGAAAAGAGGGACCAGGACAGAGCCCTGAGCGACTGAGGGTATGATCTGCAGATTTCAGCCAAGAAGACGGAGATGGAGCAATCAGATTAGGAGGAGGAGAACCAGAAGAGAGCGGTGTCCCAAAACTCTAGAGAGAGGAGAGTGATTAGCTGCGCTGAAGGCCGCAGAAAGGTCATGGAGGACGAGGATTGAGAAAAGGCCGTGGGATTTGGCAACTAAGAGATCACTGGTAACTTTGGAGAGAGCGGTTTCTGTGGAAGGATGAGGTTGGCTCAGACTGTACGGGGTAAAAAGAAAGGCAGAGAAGAGAAAGGGGAGGCCACTATTGCAGAAGGCCATTTCAAGGAATCTAACTCTGCAGAGCAGAAGAAATATAAGCCAACAATTAGTGGAGATGGAAAGACTGAGGGAGGGTTGGTCTTTTTACCCCAGACTGGGGTAAACATGGACATATTTGTAAGCAACAGGAAATGAGTCCACAGAGAAGAAAGAATTGAAGAAAAGTTTAAAAAGTAGGGATGACAGAGGGGTCGACCTGTTGGGGGAGACAGGATGTAGCGGGATCACTTGAACAAGCAGAGGCATTAAAGGAGTAACTTCATGATGTCACAGAGGGATGAAGAGAGTGAAAGAAGGCACTTGAGTGAGGGGAGATGTGGAAGAGGGAGCTCACAGGAACAGTCTCAATTGTTTCTGTGAAAAATAACATCCCATTAGGAAGCAGAGCCAGGATTCAAACCCAGGTTTCCAGGTCCAGGTCCAGAAACACTCTTTCTACAATGAGAGCAAAGTAATAAGGGAACCCCAGAGAGGGCAGGAGTTGGTGAGTGGGTAGGAGCCACAGAGGAAGAGTCCTGCCTTTCCCACCTTAACTCTGACAGAGCAGAATGGCCTAGAAAAACAGCTGGGCCCACCTCCAGGCCTTCTGGCCAGGACCCTGCTGGTTTTCCCAGCTGCCCCAAGAGAGCAGCCCTAATGCGGGAAAAAGGCCTCTTTTATAAGGCCATACCTTCCACCCCAGTTCAATTAATCTTCTTCAGGCAAATTCCATGCCCCAGTCTACTTCTCTGTTCATGATCCACTCCTTTTATTCAATGCTGTGCGACAAATTGTAAGAACCAAGCCAGCTCCCCATCGCAATCCCCTTCCATGCGGTGCAACAACTGTCTATAAAAGGCTTGTGTGTCCCCAACCTTGCGCTAGGCACCTTGAGGCTGTGGGAGATGTGCTGGTGCCTGTTCTTAAAGCCTGCAAAGCTTCAGTTCAATGACAAAGAACACACAAAGAGTAGAATAACACCATGCACTAAGATGCTCGATTGTACTGAGAATGTGAAGGTAATATAAACCACAGGAGTTCAGAGGAAAGAGAGGACAAGTGACCTTTGGTCAGTGCCTTGAAGGTAGGCACTATTTAAATAGATGAAACAGGTAGGAGGGCTCTCTAAGCAGGATTAATTAAGTAAGCAAAGGCTAGAGGGTAGTAATAAGTAAGACCCACCCGGGGAGAGGAAGCTAACAGAGTGACCCTGGGCAAGTCTCTTCTCCATTCTGGGACTCAGTTTCCTCCTCTGTAAAATGGACTAGATCATCCCTAAAGTCTTATGAACTCACGACTCTGAGAGGAGCACAGCAACTGGACTGGAAGCCGTAAGTCAGAATGTAGCCAATTAAATAAAAACACAATCAGGAAGATAAATCTACCCATTAAGAAATAAGCAATGGAGGTGAATTCTGGACTGTCTTTTCTGGGTTCCCTGTGTCACTGCTACAGTCCATTAGTTCCTACTGAGAGTTGGGGAGTCCCAAGCAGCCCTTATAGAGGGATGGAGAGTTCTCTGATATGACACCAGGATCTATGTCCCTCCCTTTGTTCCTCTAAACCTAAATTTATTCCAAGCTGTTCTTGATAAAATTAACCAGTGAGGAAACAGGGTGTGTGATCTCTGGAAAGAACACCAGATGTCAAATTCAAAGGACCTGGATTCAGATTCTGATTCTGTTACCTTTGTAACCCTGGGCAAAGTCACCAACTCTCTCTGGGTCTCAGTTTCCTCATCTGTAAATAAAGATGATGGATGAAATGACCCCTCAAGTCCTTCCAGCTCTAAGATCTGCCATTCTTATTTGGAGGATTTATTTTTTTCAGTTTTTTTCCTTTATACATCCTTATTTGATTCGATTCTTTAAACCATTATTTTAAAGTATCTTAGTTAATGGAAAAAAACTTTAGACCACTGAATGTCAGAACTGTATGAAATCTTGGAGAATAACAACAAAATGCAAAAGCTAAAATGAATGATAGAATTCTGACGGCCCGTTTTAAAGATGGGAAACAACAAACATTTACTGGGTGATGGTTCTCTGACCAGTTCTGTGCTAAGGACAATAGGGACCCAAAGACAAACGGGTTCCTTCTCTCAAAACCATGAACAAGTAAAGTGGAAGAGGCAAGACCGAGGAATATGAAGTTTACACATCTCATCGCACTGCCTTGGTAGCTTGTTTCTTGAAACATTTCAACAAAAAGCATTTATTCAGTACCTACTTTGGTGTGAGACATTATACCAAATGTATCCCCAAATTTTGGGGAACAAAAAATGACGAGGGATGACAAGTAAATATGTAAGTACACACAAAATGATAACGTAAAGAGAATAAATACCAGCTAATACAAAGCAGTTAAATGATAATGGAGTTAGGGAAGGAGGGCACCAGCTCAGCCTCATCTTGAAGGAAGAGAAGATTCTATGTGGATGAACTGAATTCCAGGTGTGGGCAAACCATTATGTGTGTGTATGTGTATATGTGCATATGTGTATGTGTATATGCACATGTATGTGTCTATGTATGTATACATGTGTGCTCAGGGAAGATCTAAGAAAAGAAAATAACAGCGTGGGCTGGGGTCACCAGGGAAGGCTTCATGGAAGAACAGATAGGATTTAGATCGGCACTCAGAGTAGAAAAAGGGAATAAGCATTTTTATGACTCTATATATTTATATAATTCTATTATGTACCAGGTACTGTGTTAAGTGCTTTGCAATTATTATCTCATTTTCAGCCTCACAACAATTCTGTATGGTAGGTACTTTTATTATCCCCATTTTAAAGTTAGAGAAACTGAGGCAAGTGGAAGTAAAGTGACTTGCCCAGGTTCACACAGCCACTAAGTGTCAGAGGCAAAATTTGAACTCAAGTCATTGTGACCCCGAGTCTAGTGCTCTGTGCACTATGGCGCCATCTGGCTGCCACAGTCTGGAAGGAACAGAAGGGAAAGTGAAATAGACAAAATGAAGCCAGATTACAGAGAGCCTCCCCCTGCCTGTAGGGCCACTGGAGAGTGATCAGTAATAATTGTCTAGGACTGAGGTACCTAATTTCTGCAAATATGAGACACACCTCTGTCATGTAAAAAACTATATGGATTACTGCTCTGCCTCCACAACCAGTAACAATAATAAAGAAATATGGCAGAGGGGATAGCACCTGGCCAGAGTCAGGAAGATTAGTGCTCAAACCCTTCCTCACCTCGGGGTTCCTACGCTGGTTAACGAACTATCCAGGGCTCTATGACCCAGAGGCTGGAACAACAGGCTTAGAAACTGCTTCCAAAGCCCCAGCTGTGAGTACCTCGTCTGTCTTCACTCCCGGCCCTCTCTGTCTGCCCCACTGATCTTGGTGAGTGACCTAATAACAGTAACAAGAGCCCATGTTCCTAGAGTCCTTGAAGCTTTATAAGCACACTGTGAGGTAGGTAGTACAGGTAACATAATTCCCATTCTTCCGATAGGGAAGTTGAGGCCCAAGGAGATGAAAGAAGTAACTGCCCAAGGTTATAGCGCCACTTATCATAGGTGTTTCATTGTGACTCTCTGTTCTGCCTTCTTTGAGAAAACCCTATTACTTCTGTTTTGTTTGCTGGCTCGTTAGCATGGAGAAAGTAGACAGAAAGTGACTTTGCTGGCAGTTCTTCATGATGAACCTTCTTGCCTAGTCAAGGGAGATGCCCCATGAAGAGCTGGCACTCTCTCATTTATATTTACCTGGTGCTTTCGATCCAGTTCCAATCTACTTCACACAAGAGCCAGCTCTGAACCATGGCAACCAAGACACAATCAAGGTTGGCTACAGATGTTCAGGGCCCTGGGCCCAGATCAATAAAATGAAGGCCTGGAATTCTCCAACACTTTGGGAAGAGGCAAGAATGGGAAGTATCTTGCAGCAAGTCACACTAAAAAGCAGGTTATCGCAGGAGCTGGACAGTACTGAACACTCCCTGGTAATGGACCTCCCCCTTGGACAGCAATCATCTCAATGCACTGTGCGCTCTGTATAGGAATCCAAAATTCACTATTTACCCTTGTCCTCTGTCCTGTTCAAGAGGGAATTATCTCCCCAAAGCATCCCTACCACTGCATAATTCATAACAACTGAAGTCATCAGAGTCTCAATGTTGACCACACCTGAAACCTGCCCCTAAAATCCTGGTTCTAATCCCCATAAGCCAGGGAGCTGTCTCCATGTGATCCAGCTCTTTCACAGGGAAAAGTAGCACTGTCCTTTGACCCTCCCAGCTGGGATGCTTATCAGAAGGGCTGAAGTGGGCAAAGATGCTCGCTGGTCCTCCTAGTTCCAATTAGGAACAAAGGCTGAGCTATGTATCTGGGGCTTGGGTTGTTTTGTTTGTTTGTTTGTTTTTCATTTTAAGTCTATTCATTCTCTTCACTTTTCACAATGGCACTTTCAGAAACATGCTACTAAGGGGAAAAGAACCTAGGTTTTCCAGGTTTTTGTTGTCTGTGCTCCAGGGGAAAACAGGCACTCAGCTTTGACTGAAATTGCTTCACTCTGTGTGCTTCTGGGCCCTACTGTCCTCACTCCACATATGAACAGAAAATAGAGTTTGTTTCTTTATTTCCATTCTGCCCCCTCCCCTTCCTTCCCATTCTCTCTCTTCCCTCTCTCCCCCTTTTGCTTCTTTCTTTCTGCCTTACCATTGGTGGCTCATTTAACACTCCAAGACCCCTGTCAGGTATGAGAGGAGAGGAGATGCCGAAGGGACCCCGGACGAAGAAGCTCCAGGGGTGGGGTGGGGGTGGGGAGCAGCAGGGAGAGGAGAGCAACAGATGCTCCCCACCCCCACTTTGGCAGCCTTTGCTTGATGCCTCCTGAAAATGACCCCTGATAGAGACCACTCTCAGAAAAGGAAACCTGCTGTCCTTCAGTTCCCCGAAATGCTGATTTTTTCAGGTCATTCTTCAGTCTTGCCAGTAATGCAGCAGGCTTCAGAGTAGAACAAACTACTCTGGTGCTAAAATATTAATCTTTAAAAAAATAAAGAAACCAAAATGTATTCTTCCCTTCTTCCTCCTCCTCCTCCTCTCTACACTGCCCCTGCCCCCATACCTGTGAGCTTCTTTGCCAAGCCTGAGTTTTGCCAAGCTTGTTCCCCCCCCCCAAAGGTTAACCAGCAGGCAGGGAGAGGGAGAACTCCATCTGGATAAATTCAACCTCTCCAAGGGAAAAAGGAAGGAATATTAGATGCTTTCTTAGATGTCAATTCAACTCAGGGCTGGAGCTGGGGAACTAGTCGGTCCAAGCAATTAATTCTCTCTCCCTGCTGTCAGCCCCCAAATCCAGACAATATCTGAAGACTGACATCTTTCTGAAGGCATCTTGGATAAAAAGTCCACTGGCCAAGCTACCACTAAGGAAGGGCCAGACTCCATTTTGCCGGGTGCACCCTGGAAATGGAGGAGCATCAACATCTTTAATTATCAGTCACTCAATTTTCTTCTCCCTTCTTTCCCCAGTCACCATCACGGAAACCTGTCAAGCGTCCACCCCAAGGACTAGGGAAAAGCAACTACCTCCTGGAGATGGTCTTTAACTAAAGGCTCAAGCTCAATTATACCAGAGACCTCAGGGAGGCTCTGGAGCAGTGGCTGGAGGCAGGGGGCCGGCGATGAAGCGAGGGGGGGAACAGTTAGGGGAGAGTCCAGAAATATCATACATTTTAGGATCAGAACCAAAGGGGACTTAAAATCTCACCTCCCTCATTTTATAGATGAAGAAACTGAGGCCTAGAAAAACTCAGTAACTTTCCAAAATCAAACCGTGTGAGAGAACCAGGACACAAAGTCACATAAGATCATAGGCCTCAGGGCAAGAACAGAAACTGACAAGCATCGTGTCAGAGAAGAAGAAACTGAGGGTCAGAGAGGTAAAGTGTGACTCCAAATAGAGGGGTCATTCCACTGTACCACATGATCTCTTCATTACATTTCCCAGAAATTAAGGAATGCATAGTTAATAGAAATTTTTTTTAATCCCAATTGGAAAAAAAAAAGTTTGCTACATCTCCATACACTCAACGTTTTCCCTCTCCAACCAACCTTCTCCAAAAGTCCCCAGATGGAGGAAACTGCAAATATACCTCAAGATATTGGAGAAAAGACATAGGAAAAGGACATAGCCATTGATAAAAGACACATCTATCAAGTAGGTCAGGTCCTTTCTGAGAAAGAACCATTTCTTACGATGGAAAAAAGCACCAAATTTCTAGTCAGAGGACCCTGGTTCAAATCTCACCTCTGCAATTTACAACCTGGATACTTGGATACTATTTGGTGAACTATTTAATTTACTGGGGTTTCAGTTTCCTCATTAATAAAATAAAGATGACTTACATAATGTCTAAATAAATATCATTTGAACTTTAAATTTTAAGAAAACAAGAGACTGGGGGGGGGGAGGCTAGGTGGTGCAGTGAATAGAGCACAGGCCCTGGAATCAGAAGGACCTGAGTTCAAATCCGGCCTCAGACACTTAACACAAAAACTAGCCATGAGACCTTGGGCAAGTCACTTAACCCCAACTGCCCTACCTTCTCCTCTCCAGGAAAGAAGGATGGAAGGACAGAAGGACGGAAGGAAGGAAGAAAAGAAGGAAGGAAGGAAGAAAGGAAGGAAGGAACGAAGCTGAGATGGTCCAAACCATCCTCAGAAGAGTGCTTCCATGGGACTTGGAAGCAGAAGAGGCCTCTGAGATAACCCATAGGTCCCTTCCTTCTCTAGACCATTTATTGTTACTCTTGTTGTTGTTTGGCTGCTTCAGTTGTGTCTGGCTCTACAACCCCATTTGGGGGGGATTTTCTTGGCAAAAATGTTGGTGATTTGTCATTTTCTTCTCCAGTTCATTTTATAGATGAGGAAACTGAGGCAAAGAGGGTTAAGTGACTTGCCCAGGGTCACAGAGCTGGCAATGAAGCCAGACTGGAACTCACAGAGCTGAGTCTTCCTAACTCCATGCCCAGCACTGTGCCACCTGGCCAAGCCTCTCTCTAGACTACAGGATTCTGTGATGCAACATGCCCTGGTAGATTCCTTCATATCTAAAATCGGAATCCTCTTGCATTGCACAGAAGGAGCTCAGTGAGTGACACAGACATACTCACACCCAAAGGAGTAACTATTGCCCCATCTCATGCAATTTGGTTGGCCAGTTAGCTCAAGACAGAACTTCCCAGTAAAAGACAGGCAGAGACATAAGGGCATCTTGGGAACTGAAAACTATAGGAAGCATAAGCTTCACCAGCCTGCAATGAATATCAACTTTCCCTACGCCAGCTTAATTTCTGAGCACATTTGGATTTAGGCATTTAAGACGGCACAGAGGCAAATTTTATTCAATACCCAGGGAAAGCCCCTGAGCTTTAACATTTGAGGGAAGAAAAGTTTCACTTTCATAAAGCATAATAAAATATTGCTTAAGATGAGATGATGCAGTAGAAAGCTCATATGGCAAGTTTGCTGCTCTTGATATTGGGAGTCCAGGAAAATATGGGCTGTGACTGGAATACATGCCTTCACTTGAGCCATAGCAAGGCGAGAGGAAGTACTGGTTGAACCTAACTCCATGCATGATAGAAATGTCCAGAGAGTTCAAAAGCCGAGAAGATTTATGCCACAGCCATGATATTTTTTATTAATGTTTCATACAATTGCAAGGACCACTGCTCAGTATACTCTGCTTCAAGAATTGTGGACAAACAAGCACACTTATGTGTGTGAGCATGTGCGCACGCGCACGCACACACACACACACACACACACACACACACACACACACACACACACACACACAATCCAAGTGTTCTCCAGACCCACTGTTGTGGGCTAACTCGTTACTCCAATGTAATCACAAGAACATTAAACATTACCAAAGTCTTCTCTCTTTTCCATGGCTGATTAAGCAGTTGGGAGCAGAGAGTTTACTGTGAAAAAGCAAACAATTATATGCTATCCGAGGTAAACATTACCTTAGTAATGGAAGCTGAGCTCCAGAACCTCATTGCCAGTAGGGATTACCATTATAATACTTAAAATAACATTTATAACACTTACTGAAATTACAAGAATGAAGTCTGCAGAGACCCTGCAATGAAATCAGCTCAATGTGTTTTTATAAGAATACTGAAATCAAGGTCCCTTGGAGGGAAGATATAGACATTAACTGTTTTTGCAGGGCCTCCATTAGCTGGTAAAATTTGAATACTCTTTCTTAGGTGAGCTCTAATCTTCTTTGAATCCTCCCAACACATTTTATCTGTAAAAAATTGTAGTTAAAAATTTAGTTTGATGGAACGATATTTAAGTGCTCTTCCTCATCTGACTCCCAGAAAGTGCCCCAGAGGGTCTCCCTGTAATTTGTTCAAACGAAATAATATTTTCGTTTCCCTGCTTCTCTTTGTTGTCTTGTGTGATGAAAAGTAACATTTCTTTTCTTTCAATCCTATTAGACGAGGCTTGCAGAATGCCAGCCACTCAATCCAAATAGACTCTGGCAGGAGGCACCCAGCTTAAAAAAACATGGGCTGCCAAACAGAGTTTTTGATCAGGATGTGACATGTCACTAGGAGACGGCTTGCTATGACATTTCCAGAATGGGAACGAATGTTAGAAGCTATCTGGGTGGATTTTCTCCCTTTCCTTTTTATTTTCTTTTACAGCAGGCACACACGACTTTGGCACTGAGTTTTCATTTCCAACATTTGGTTACTGACACACTCATTGCCTTATGAGCCCCCCAGAATAGGAAGGGTTCAGTTCAGTTCTAGTCGTGTGCCCACCTTCCCACACTAGCGACCTAACCATGCTCCAAATTAAGCATAATAAAACTCTCAGGACAGTGGGCACTTAGAAAAGAGCCAGTTTTCTAACTACTGGATCCAGCCGAATGCAAAGGGCTCCTCCTCTGTCTGGTCTGTGAGGAGAAAGATCTCTCCTCCTTCTCTACCCTCCACAAAGCCCCAAGGCCCTCATTAGTGACTTTTCTCCTATCCAGCATGCCTTTTGTAGGACAGCCTTCTACCTCAGTTCAGCAACCCACACGGAGCCAAGTCTCCTAAGCCTGAGCCTCACATTAGGCATGGGGTTGTTCGAAAGACTTGGCTGACTAAGGAGCAGAGGGGAGTCCTACCACTTTCCCTTGCTATCAAACCCCAGTACAAAAGCTAGGCACATTATTGTCACTGGAGAAAAAAAGCATGGTGTGTTCATACTCGAGCTTCTGGAGCTAAGGGAAGACCGCTGTCTACTCTGCCATGATGGGTCTGCTCTATTCTATTTAAGGCCTTTTTGCCAACTTGAGTTCCCAGTGAATATGGAAAGATTTATGGTCAGAAGCTAAATCAAATTATAGAGGTGTGAGAAGTACAGCACCATCTAATGTCACTGTACAACAGTGCCCCAGACTAACTTCCACTTAAGGGTCTGAGTACCACCAAGTCTAAATTAGTTATATGTATATAGTCACACTTTCCAAGGTTATGTGAGTATCAGCACCATTTACCCCAACCTCTCCCTCACACTAAATAATGGTTCTCATTCCAATCAGCCAGGGTGCCATATGCATATGGTCTATTTCAAGAGGAGAACTCTCTCAGAAGAAAATGTACTATTATTGCTTGAGGTTCTCCTTGACAGACAGATGGAAATAAGAATTCTTTCTGTTCATTCACTTTCATTTTTATATATTCACATATATGTAATGTAATGGAGGCCCTGTAATGTATCTGAAAATAATAAGTTATGAAAGCTTGCGAACTTTTTTGTAAAACATCATAATACAGACACACATAATACCTAATCAAAAACTGTGTATGTATATACAAACAAAAAAGCATCTATTAATCATTTATTATATGAATTCCAATAAGAGAAAACAAGATAGTCCTTTCTCTAAAAAGAGGGAAAAAAGATAGAGCAGGGGGGTCAGGGTAGGGTAAGTCTTGGAAACAACTAGGAGGTGAAACAAAAGGCCTGGTATCAGTCAAGATGAGACAAAAGGTCGCCTATCAGAGCCAGAGTCACCGGGTGAGTACAGAATCTGGTGGGAAGACAATAAGGAGGATGTCTAATTCCAAACTAATGGTTTGGAAATCAGCACAAAGTATACACATACGCATATAAATACATACACACATATGAGGATGGATGGATGTGCATTATATATGTGGTATTTGAGTAAGTATACGTATTTCAAAAAAGATAAATGAACTTTAACTCATGTATTTTATTTGAAATTAAAAATGTTAAGCATAATGAATGAGGAGCTCACAAGTTTGTTTAGAGTATCACACCACTGACTATCAGAGACACCATTTTTCGCACATTTTTTCCCAGACTACTCCTAGGTAAATGAGTATGACCTGGTTCCATAGAGCATGGGGGTGGGGGGAAAGAGGTAAAGAAAACTGTATGTCTAGGTTTCAAATACTAAAGACTTTGTACTTAAGTAACATTTTCCAGTGGGAACAACTAGGTGGTACAGCAAATAGATCTCTGGACCTGGAGTCAGGAAGATCTGAGTTCAAATCCAGTCTCAAACACTTACTTAGCTCTGTGATCATGGACAAATCACTTAACCCCTACTTGCCTCATTTCCTTATATGTAAAGTAAGGGCAGGCTGGAGAAGGAAATGAAAATCACTTCAGTATGTTGGCCAAGAAAACCCCACGGACACATCCATGGCATCACAAGGGGTTAGACACGACTGAGTGACTGAAAAACAACAACATTTTCCAGTAACATCTTCAAATCCATTTCCATCATTAAAATACAATTCAGTGAGCAAAATCCAATGAAACATCACTAACAGAAAGTCCTATAATAGAGTATAAATGATTCTATTTCCACTTATTTATAAAAGTCTAGACATTAAACCTATGTCTAAAACTAGGCCTATTATTTCACTAAAAATCTGTATGTGTGTTCATTTTTTATTTAGACACATGCATGTCCTTCACCAAGTGCTTTCTCTGGTCACTCACTGAGAGAGGAGGTGGCCCTGCGTCCTTGGGGGCTCTGGCAGTGCGGCCCAGTCTCCAACAGGCGTCTGGCAAGTTAGAAAGGGTTTCAACAAGAACCCACAAACAGACTCTGTTTCTATCACCAAAGGGCAAAAAGGCTCATCTATGTACATGATACTTTCCTTCAATCAAACAGAAGTTCCTTGAGGGCAAGAAATGATTTATTTATATCTTTATATCACCAGTGTCTAGCACAGAGAGCAATCTTAATAAATGCTTGATGAAATGAATTTAACCCATACACAAATAGGAATCTTCTCAACAATATGTCCAACTAAAAATGGTCATCTAGCCTTTCCTTAAAGACCTCCAAGGAGGAGACATCCACTGCCTCCAAAGGTAGAATATTTTGCTTTTCAAAGCTCTACCAGTTAAGAAGGATTTCAAGTCTAAATTTCCCTCTACTAATTTTATTCATTGTCCTAGTTCTACCTTCAGATAAATAGACAAATGAAGAGAGGGAAGAAGGAAGGGCAGAAGAAGGAAGGGAGGAAGGGAGGGAGGAAGAGAGGGAGGAAGGGTGGAAGGGTGGAAGGGTGGAAGGAAGGAAGGAAGGAAGGAAGGAAGGAAAGAAGGTAGAAGGGTAAATAGGTAGGCAAATGGAAGGAAGGGAGGGAAGGAAAGAAGGAAGGGTAAATAGGAAAATAGACAAATGGAAGGAAGGGAGGGAGGATGGAAGGGAGGTAGACAAATGGAAGGAAGGAAGAAGGGAGGAGGATAGAGACAGAGAGGTATAGATATAAAGCTTCAGATGCCTCTTCCTGTATCCAATCTATCTTGTTTCCTCTCTCCTCCCTGAGTTTGAGCCCCATGCCCACTGCTATCCCTCTTACTTCTCCCTAGAAATCACCTTGTTTCTGTTTTGTGTATATTTTGTATATAATTTCCATATACGTGCTACTTTTCCCAACAGAGTGTAAGAGAGCAGAGATTATTCTTTTTGTTGTTGTTTCTGCATGCCCAGCTCCTTAACCAGTGCTGAACATACAGTACACCCTTAATAAAAGTTTGCTGAATAAATGAAAGAGTAAAAAAAATATCAAAATTCTGACCACCAATGATAAATCAGCAACTAATACTCCTTTGAAGTAAAACATCCTAAAATCTTTCTAGCCAAAGCCATCATTTACAACATTTGTCAAGTTTTCATCCTTTCTTCATGTTTCCTGCCTTTGGTGGCCAAGTGGCTACAATAATTACACCAACAAAGAATTAATTTATTGTAATGCTGAAAATATGGGGTGCAGCAGATAGAGCACTGGGCTTAGAGTCAGAAAGACCTGAGTTCAAATACAGTCTCAGATACTTAGTAGCTATATGACCCTGGGCAAGTCATTTAACCCTGTTTGCCTTAGTTTTCTAATCTGTCAAATGACCCGGAGAAGGAAATGGCAAACCACTCTAGTATCTTTGCCAAGAAAACCCCAAATGGGGTCACAAAGAGTGGGACACAACTGAAAATGACTGAACAACATGGTTGAAAAAGTCCACTAGTGGTGCTAGTACCATGCCTCGTGATTAATATAGAGCTTTTTTAAAAGAGGTAGAAAGTCAAAGTGGTAAACAACCAACCTAAGTGGATTTTAAAGTGCTACTGAAAAATTGAAAATGTTACTTAAGTGCAAAGATGATGTTGTGAATAGGAATTCAAAACTGAGCTCCCACCACCTAATATCTAAATCAAGATTATATGATAATTACCTGGATGGCCATTAACCTGGAAAAAGGAAAAGGTATGTGTGTATGAATAATTAGTAATGGTCTTAAAAATTCATAGAAGTCGATAATGAACATTTGGAATGTTTGCTTCCTAAAACTACGTGCCAGAGAGGCAGTCTGGTATTGGATTTACAGTTGTGGAAAGCTGGATTCAAATCCCATCCCTAACACTTACCGGTTATGTGCCTATGGGCAGCTCACTTACCTACCCTAAATCTCAGGGAGCTCTCTAAGACTTTTCTGTGTTGTTACAAGTGTGTTGTAGGGACTGTGTGGGTGAATAGCACTCCCATACCCACTGAAATCCTTGACATGTTCTAATAGTTTAACACCTTAATTTTCATTAGAAGTAAAATTACAGGCTACTAATATGTATTAAAACACTACATTTATGACACACCTTTGTCGGAGTTCAATGAAGATCTTCAGCTCAATGTCCAGCAGTCACACTCTCTCTGCATTAATCATACGCAATCCTAGCTCGTTACCTCTTTTTTAAAATTTATTTTATTGACTTGTTTACTTTTAGTTTACAAGATTCAGTTCCAGAGTCGCTTGAGTTTCAGATTTTTCTCCCCTTCCTCCCCCCCACCCCCTGCCATGGTGGCATACAATCATGTATAGGATCTGCAAACTCTTTCACACTGTACAATAGTCTGGTTGTATAGGTGTTGTAGCCAATGGAGTGAACAGTGAGAAAAGAGAAACAAAAGCCAAACATAGAAAACAATGATAGCATGCATTGCTTCAGTCTCCTTTTAAACTCTGGTCTTTCTGGATCTTTCTCTGAATCTTCTTCCATCCTGAGACTTGTAGAGTTGTCTTTTAAGTGTGCGTTGCTGAGAAGAGTCCAGTTTTTCAAAGTTGGTCGTCAACTCATTACCTCTTGATTGCATTTCCTCACCCCTCCTAGATTGTAAGCTATGTGAGGGCAGAGACCATATCAAATCTGTATTGAATAATACAGTGCTTCCTAATATGGTACTGTGCACTCTATATGCAATCAATATCATATTTATGGTTGACAATGGCTTGCATTTGGCCGATGTCCAAGAACCAGCTCCATAACAAACATCAAAGATTGTTTCTTCTACTTGTATTTGGGATGGAAAGAAACAGTGACTCCTTTAAATGATAAACTTAAATGATAAACACTGAAAATTTACACCCCTACCACTCCAGTTTGTGAGGTACTGACCTTTGCCTAGCAAATATGCCTTGTCTTCTGAGCCTAAAAATAGGCTGGTGGGAAAGAGAAGAATTATAATGAATGATTAAGCATACTGCTTCTCTGGCTCACTGATATCCCCTTTAAGGATATTGCCTGGTCCTGGCAAATGAAATTCCTATTCAGGGAAGGAGAACCCATGAGTAGTCACAATGGGTCAGCCCCACTGTCTATTGGTCCAAGATTTTAGCTTTGATAAGGTTACTGGGCAACAAAATGTGGGAGCATAAATAAATACCCATCATGATGTTATTTTCTAAAGATTAGGACATCACCCCCCTTTTTCCTTAACAGTCCAGTATGGATCTATTATCCATGAATTTCTCTGTACCTTTCTTAAATCTACTTCTGATTTCAGCTTAGGCTACTCTTAAATTAATGAATTCCATATGTTTATTACCTGCTATCCAACATAGCATGGACTTTTATTTGTCCCTAAACTACATTTTTAAAGCTTCAAGAGAGTGGGAATCTTCCTGGATCCTCTAAGATTCTGAAATCCATTGAACAGATGGGTGCTCTTTCTATGAATCCCCTTTCTGATTTAAGAATATCTGATCCCAGTATTTCCAAGCTGAAGAATCCTAATTCTTTTAGCCCATCTTCATACCACAGCAACAAAAGCATCCTACTACCCACCATACCCACAGAGGCACACATACAAGACAGCTTTCCCTGGGTCATTTCTGTTCCCCTTTTCTGGAACCTCTCTAAAATACTGTGGCCAGATCTACACACAGAACTCCTGAAGCAGATGATACACTATGACTTGCAAATGACACAATGTTTGCAAACCTTAAAATGCTATCTAACATGTAAGCTGCTGGCATTACTGTTATTAAAAAGCAACCTGGTACAACTGTTTGGGAGCATGCTTTGCAGTCATTAAGACCTGCGTACAAGTCTCCACCTATAACATATTGTTTGTGTGGCTCTGGGAAAGTTATTCCAACTCTTAGTTGCCAAACTGCATTGGTAGAATCAGATTCCTAGCTGGGAGTTCTCTATCTCAATGAAGTCACAAGTATAAGTTAAAAAAAAAATCACTGTTGTTGTTGTTAACTTTGCCTCATCATCTTTAATGGGGGTTCCCATAGAAACAGTTCAAAGACAAGTCACTATTCTACTATTATTCTTTTATACTTAATATTCTGTGAACTATTGCATGGGTCGATAAAAGGACTTCTTTTCATAATTAAATAAAAGCACTGGGATTTAAGCTCATCTTCCATAAGCTCGCTGCAAGCGTCTTCAGGACAGCTCCAGTCGCAGGCAGGATGGTGGGAAGGATGGGCAGATTCCCACAGCTCAGGCTCTGTATTCTGCCAGCTCCTTATTTCATGTAGTTTGGAAATTAAAAATATTCAGTATGGTGACATTTATTTAAAACATCATGGCTAAAGTTTACAAATCCATATTTATGTCTGGGCAATTGTGAGCAATGGTTTATCTATGACTTATTATCACTATCTCATTCTTCTCCTCGCGTTCCATGGGATGCAGATAGAGACATTCCCAGGAAGCCACTCGGCTGTTATTATTACCCTTTCATATTCAGTTTTCTATGGAAAAAACCTGGGTTTATGAATGAATAAATATATGAGGATATAAGTTATTCTTGTTGTTGTTATTTCTCAAAGGAAGTATGGCATTTTTTTTTCTTTTTCCCTTTCAAATACCCTTTCCGATGACATTGAGATCTTCACTGGTCCTTTCTGGCTAGAGCAGAGCTTCAGGTCATTGTCATAGCCTTCTACGAATCTTCCCTCCCTTCCCAAGGCTGTAAAAGCTCCAAGGAATTCATCTTCAACTCCAATCCCAGCATCAATCAAAAGGCACCTTCACACAGCTCGTCAGTACCACCAAACCCAAAACTGGGCATTGCTCCTGACACAGCCAGCCGTCTCTCATCCCCCAATTACACATGCTGACACACATGTGCAAATGTATGCAACACACCCTCACCCCTAGACGGGGAGCAACCAGTTATTTCTGAACGGGTACCTTGAGGGGGGAACGGGCAGTTGGATTTCTCTGAACTCTATTCATGAGCAAGATATAGCCGTACTTTGTCACAAAGAGTATGTTTTGAAATCTGAATCGGCAAATTTGTTAACTGACTGTTGAGTCTAATGTTAAGCTCCCATTCTGCCTCTTGTTAGCAACACAAATTACTAGCAATTAGCCGGCTGACTGTTCAAAGGCAGTTCAATTTCGTGTATAAAGAGAACTATATAATGCTTAATGTATCTATCAAATGTAATAGCCCAAACAAAATTAATGATATGAATACAATGAGTGCTTATATGGGATAATTACAAGGTGCCTGTCACAAGAGCCATACCATGTAGGCAGAGACACAATTCAGGCAAATATTCACCAAAGTTGTCGAGAGGTTGGCCTGATCTATTAGGGGGGAGAAGTGGTAATTGCAGAGTGCGCAGCTGCTGATCAGGCCCAGCTAGGGTTTCAGTCTAGGCATAGTCATTGACAAACTACAAAAGTTGAGACAGAGCAAGGCCTCTTCCTGGATTTGTTGCTGATGCCAGGGCGGCAACAGCACAATACAAATGACACTTCGATTTAATTACTGCCTTTTTACTACTGTAACTAAACATTTTCATATGCTCAGTATCCCCGGAATTGCAGGACCATTCCCAGTGTATTACTTGCATATCTATAATTAAATAATTAAGAATTGTTCAAGCCCTACCAAACACAACAAAAGGCAATGATTATTTCAAACCCACTTTAGTAAAAAGTCAAGCCCCTATCAGCTCTATTTTTTGCTAATAGTTATGCAAGACTGCACAGCGAGCATTCCCTCTTGCATGCCAGCACACCAATAAATTAAGATATTCCTGGCCGCATCTGCACAAGGGAAATTAGAGCATTACCTGTTCTTCGCCAGCGTGCCAGCTTCTGAGCTGCATGCACAGCCCATGCTGAGCGACCAGCTGTCTGGGAATGTGCCACTCCGATCAGTGCACAGGAGCCAAGGGATCTCTTAGGAGATCTGCTCTAATATCACAACTGCTTCACTGCAGGACTGTTCCCTTCATAGCACAATATTCAAACACTTCTTTCCCCCTCACTATTTCCAGCCCCAAATTAGGGGAGCTGACAGACCTGGGACTTTCTGACCAGCTCCCCGGAGGCAGGGCTCATGTGGTGGTAGATTCATGGGGTTGATTTGGGGAGGGGGCAGACAGGAGAGATACAAAAGATGGATTTTCCTTTCCTCTCCTGCTTTCTTGCCTGCTTCAAAGTCCTTAATGGTGTGGTTGAGCTCAAACATTCTGTTCAGTGAAATCACAAACCTGGCTGCCCTGGAGAAGGAGACAACTTAATGCTGGGGTGTAACATTGACATGAATGCTTCTCCTGGCCATAAATAATTGATCCAAATAAGTGCTGGGAGATGTTTTTTTTTAGAAGGCTTAAAGCCAAAATCTTCCCCAAATTGTGTTATGTGACATAGAGCCCATCAACTCCAGGCAATCAGAAGGGAGTTAAGACATTATCCTTTCCAGGAAATGGGGGGGTGAGGGGGAGGGATGGGGAGTTGAGGATGGTTCAGAGTGTGGGAGTGTGTGTGTGTGTGTGTGTGTGTGAGTGCGTGTGGTCAATACTCAGTTTCAGATATATGTTCCTTTAAACCAGAATCATTTCAGAGCTCAGGAGACTATTACTATTATAGCATATCCAGGGAAATGTTACTGTACTTTAAACAAAAAATGAAGCCAACTACAAGAGGTCAACCTCCTAGTCGAAGCACAGGAAAGATTTCAGCTAAACTAGTCCAAGCTTAACAGGGACAGTGGGAAAGTCCATCAGTCCCCTGTGATGCTGCCCCAAGATCACAGGATGTGGGCATCTGACGCATCAGCACGGACATTCCTTAGACCCTAAGCAATGCCTGGTAGCATCACCTAATCCCAGGGGAAAGACATTTCACAGAAACCCAAAGCTGTGCAACCTCAGACAATTCCCTCACTCTCCGAGTCTCAGTTCCCTCATCTGCACAATGATCCGGCTGGACTAGATGAGCTCCCAACTTCTTCTATGTTATTAAAATTCCATGAGGATTTTACACATGGTAAAATATGATACAAATGTGAAAGGCGATAATGATATCGTCCTTTGATATTATTCCATACTATGGTCTTGTCTGTTGCCTTATCCTATATTCCCTTCCCATCCCCATGATATCTGACCACCCCATCTGAACTCACCTTCTGAAGCACTCAGTGAAAGGCTCTGCACAAAGTGAATACTTGGTTTAGGATGTTTATTGATCACTAAAGGCGCATTCAGAAAAGCCCTAATTGGCATGCCTAAGCCGAGCCAATCTATCAATGACAGAATGGGAGTGGGGTAACTACTATGTAGTTCTTCTATTTTGGGAGAGTTCCTTACTCCATGAAAGAGTGACTACCAGTTGCAGAACTACAAATGGAGATTGTGACAATCATGACAATCATGACAAGGACCAGACTTGATGGAGGGTACTGCCACATGAGGAAACTTCCTTCAGTGCCATAGATAATCTTAGAGTCACCTGGAACACCAAAAGGCTGGCTTGCCCAGAGTGATACAGTCAGAATATGACAGAGGTAGGATATACAAAAACAAAGAAGAAAATTCTACAATTATTGTCCAGGAAAAGTAGGAATTTGAAAGAAATGAAAGATATTTTCAAAACACTTAAAATATTCAACTTACAAAACAGGACACAGAGGTCCAAAAATGTTCTAACCTCCGAGAAGGAAACTTAACTAGCAAGAAAAGGAACTACTAAGGGGGTGTGGGTATGAGTGGGGGAAATCTAGCTTAGATTTAGGGGTAAATTCTATCAAGTAATTAAAGTCCAATTAATATCTATTCTAGCATCCTATCCTATATATATACATATATATATGTATATATACACACCTATAATATCTATCACAAATTATTCCCCAAAATGAAGAAATAAAAACATTCTGCCAGATCAATTTTATGTGCTAAATAAATAACATAATAATATCTAAACCAGGGAAGGATAAAACAAAGAAAAAGTACTATAGACCAATGTCACTAATTGACTCAAGTTTTTAAAATAAAATCCTGGCAAAAAGAAGAGTGTAAGAGTAATAGAACCTTCCTATAACACAGAATTCAGTAAATGAGTCTTGGATCCACCTTCCTCCAACAATCCAATCCAATCCATCAAATCCTTATTAAGTGCCCGCTATATACTAGGCAAATTGAATACAAAGACAAATTGAATGGTAGTCTTTACCCTCAAGAAGGTTACAGTCACTTTGAGGGACAGTGGAATATAACATCCATCTTACTACCAAAAGTTCTAATAGAGTACTTCTTATACAAAAGGTCCTGTGTCAGTGCTATTCATTTCACTCACATGTCTGGTTCATTTTCAAGACCACCTGTACCAGATAACTCTAAACAACCAACTCAAAAAGTAGCAAGGTCAGGCACATTAAGGTGGCACAGTGAATAGAGCACAGGTCCTGGACTCAGGAAGACCTGAGTTCAAATCCACCCTCAGACACTTAACACTTTACTAGCCATATGATGTTGGGCAAGTCACTTAACCCCAACTGCCCTGCCTTCCCCCTTGCAAAAAAAAAAAGTAGGAAGGTCAGTCCCAATTCAAACCTAATAGGTAAAGGTAAAATGCCTTGTCCCCAAGATAAGAGTTCACCAGTGGGTGTCACGAGGGTCAATGAAAAAGCATATTAAATTCTCCATTTCCTGTACCTGGGTCTACAACTTCTAGGAATCATTCTCTGAATCTGTCTCATAATTGCCAAAGAATAGCCTTTCTTCCTGAAGACCTGGCTCTTTTGTTTGGAATGTAGTGGTGGGTATGCTAGTGAATGTTTAACAACTGGGCTCCCTCAAGAAGTGTTACTGACATACTTTTAAGTTTAATGTGCATTATTTAAAATTTTCTTCAATCTAGACAATCAATAAAACAACAAATCAAGCCCTGGTTTGTAGCACTTGCTCATTTCCAAGGCATAAATGCTCACACTGAAAATTTAACAATTGCTTTTTGTGACCCACTATGAGCTGGCTCCAGCACACTCGTGACTCCGAAGAATGAATATACTTATCTGTGTAATGGAAAGTGTTTACTGGACTTGTAATTAAGAGAGACCTGGGTTCAGAGCCTGTCTCCAGCATTAGTTAGCTGTGTGCCATAAGCAAGTTCCTTAAACTGCCTGAGCCTTGTTAATGATCTCTAAAACACAGATAATAATGCCTGTGGTCTTTACCTCATGAGATAACATGAGATAACATATGTAAATCACAGGATCATAAATCTAGAGTTGAAGAGGACTTCAGAGTCCCATCTAGCCCAAGTCCCTCATTTTTTACTTCCAAGAAAACTGAGGCCCAGAAAAGTGAGGTGTCCCTTCAAGGTCACAGGGCTGGCAGGCAGCAAAGGCAGTACTGGAACCCAGAGCCTTTGACCCCAGAGTCACCGATCTTTCTACCCGGCAATCCTTGATAGCTATATAAATGTCAGTTATTACGATTGCCATTCCATTCTTCTCCTCTCAGTTCAGTGGAGTTCAGATAAAACAGTAATGGGACAGGTAGTCACTCTCTTGCTACGATTCTTTTTATGTTTAGTGTTCTATAGACTGTTGAGCACGTGGATAAAATGATTGCTTTGTGTGAATGAATAAATGTATGGGACTTTTCCATCTTTTCTAGGTTCACTTTTCTAGGTTCAGGATGCTGATCACTATTAATATTATCATTATCGTTGTTGCAGTTCTTAGGGTAGGGACTCTCATCAGGATTCAGTGTTTCCCCCAGTACCTAACACAATGTTCTGTTCACAGTAGGCTCTTATTATGTTTTTTCTCTTTTTAATGAATTTACTGAAATGTTGGAATCAGAAAGACGACCCACCATGCTTCTTTGGTCCCCTGTTTCTTCACTCAAATTCTTCTCATCCAAAATGTGAGAATTTTTTTCTCCCCCTTTTCTCCCTTTAACCCACCTGACCTAACTCAAGTCTTACCTCTATGAAATCATCCTTAGTCACTCTAGACCTCACTGCTCTGAGGCCCTTCAGGCATGTCCATCTTCCTGAGACCTCCAATGGAGGATTCAGTCACTCACCACCTTGCACTCTGCTGTTTTACCTATTATGATCTCTCTCCAATTCAATTGTACACTCTTTAAAAGCAGGGACATCTTCTCTTCCATACAACCCAAGCCTAAGCACGTTTTCACCTAAATTCACATATGATTCTACCAGAATGAGGGAAAGACCCTGGATTCAGAGTAAGACCAACATTCAAATCCCCAGCCTGTGTGACCCTGGGCCAGTGACTTTCTCTCTCTGGGCCTTAAATGATGATTATTTAAGGAGTTATCTAGCTCTAGATACTGTTACCTGAGGACTCAATAAATATTTTGAGATTAGGTGATTGATTAAACTCATGTGGATCAACATTAGGACTTTGAACTTTGGGAAAATATTTCCCTTGGCTTTCCAGCTGGTGGAGAGAGACCTGATAATCCAAGAGTAAGATAAGGGATCTAGCTTAGAAGTAAAAACAGTGGAGGAAAAAGTAGCCTCCAGGATAATACAGATTTTCCAAAAGATTCACAGGAGGGGGGAGGGGAAGAAAAAGGAGGGAAGGGTCAGGGAGAAGGGAGGCAGGGCACACTTCAAGACAGAGATACTAGGAGAAGCAATATGATGATTACAATAAAAACAAAGAGCTAACATTTACATAGCATGTTAAATTCTGAAAACCACTTAAAATGTATTACAGTTCGTATTAGACCAGTACCAGCCCTCCTTAAATCTGGTGGTATCAACCTCAAACAGAAAAGGGGGCCACTAATCTGCACATAAACATCCCCTGGGGGCCCAGACTGACTTAAGTTTTAAAATGTAATGTTGTCTGAGTTTTACTGTATTTTTATTCATTTTTGTTAAATATTTTCCAATTATGTTGTAATCTGGTTTGGGATGCACTTGGGAGTATTGTAGGCTGCATGCGGCCTGCAGGTCATGTGTATGACACCTCCGTTCTAAGCAGAAGATTGGGGCTGACCCCCAGAAGAACCGACAAGGCCCTCTCCTGGTGGGAACAGAGGTGACAGCAGAATTACGGTGGTTCCAAGGACAGAGTATATACCTAAACACTGGCAAAGGGGTTCCAACTCCCCAGCATCTATGCTGAGAGCCACACTGGCCTTTATTCTCTGGAACAGCAATTCCACTCAAGATTTCTTATTTTTAGCAGCTCACATGCACTGATAAAGTCCTGTATTAAAGGAAGAAAAATATCTAATTAAGCACCATTACCCCAAGTCTTTGTGATGTCCCATCTATCAAAAGCAGACAAAGAAATAAAACAAAAGGGGAACTGGGGGTGAGAGAGAGAAGGTAGAGAAACAATGACATAGCTTTACATTTCTTTATTAAATATTAGTTTATGATTATTCTTTTTTTTTACCTTTTTGCTTTACTCTATGCTAAGAAAACTAACTCAAGACCTGATCAGAGTATCACTTTTCAAATATACCTAAATCCCTGTAAAGGTTTAGTGTCTGGCTGTGTGCATTTTGCTCAGTATTAACATGTTCAATGGAGTACTTTGATTTTTTTTTTTATCTAGACGCCAGAAGCTGGTGAATATATGCTTCATAGCTTCAGATAAACCTTTTGTTCTTTTGGGGCTGATCAGCTGGTATAGCAGCGAGAGGGAGAAGGGGAAGGAAATTCACAGGGGCTCAGCGGTTTCAAAAAGTCAAATTACCTCTGAGCCATGGCAGTGCTGATAATTTAAATGAAAAAATATATATACAGGCTGCACCACACAACATCTCTACTGTTAGGACTTTTAATGAAGCCCCAGTTGTGATGACACTGAAGCAGAGAAACGCTACGGTGGGATAATTACTTGGCTCCCTCACAGCTGAGTTTCACAGATGCATTATTAACGGCACATTCCATGCCATAACGAGCACCGAATGTAGGTGGGATTCACAAACCTCGGCATCCGCCATTAGCAGGTTGGCGCAAACACAAATGAGTGTTTTCACAAAAGCATGCAAAGGTTGTGAAATTCCAATGAATCCTTGCACTAGGAAGTGGGATGGTTTGGGGTGGGTGGAAAAGGAAAAGGCAGAGGAAGGGGAATTTTTTTTAAAAACCGTCCATGCAGCCATGACCGGATATGTCACCTCTCACGGCACAATATGCTCTGAGTAAGGCAACCTGGGAAATTACAGAGTCAGAGCACATTGATTTTTCTGTAGCAGATACAGGCACCAACCCTGATTTAGAATTAAGGAGGAAATGCAATAACCTAATTCTCCTCCAATCTGTCCCTGCCTTTCCTGTGGCTCTTTGCCTACCTGGCCTGAGCCACTGTGCGCCCATCCCCTACTGTGGGGAGACCACCTTGCCAGGCATGATGTTCAATGCTGCCACACACCTGCCCAACACAAGCCGTAGCAGTCTCTATCCCTTCTCTCTCTTCAGCCACAGCTTTACCTGAGGCCCTATTTTTAGGACTCAAAGTCATCTCCCTATACCTTTGTGGAACTGAGTGGCTCCCCCAAATAAAAGAGTTACTTGCAGGCATTCTCTTTTCATGCAGTGCCAAAGTGGCCCTCCCAAACCACCCCAGGTGAAGCCAGCAGCTGAAGTATTATCCTGCATGTTCGCAAATAAGATCGTCTATACGTAAGAAGCTTTGCAATCCTTAAAGCCATCACCTAAATGTCAACAATTATTACTATTATCACGTGATGCCAGTGTGATAAAGCTTCCCTGTTGCACCTATCTTGCAATTTGCTTGTCTGTGAGGTCAGCCAAAGGGTGGCTGCCGGACCTGCCTGGCTCTGCCTTCTGGTCCTTCTGCACAGTTTTTGCTTTCCCTGAAAGCTTCCATCTCAAGGTGACCCTGCTTTGCAAGTTACCCCCAGTGTTCCTGCCTGCACACAGAACCAGCAGCCTCCCAGTAATTAACACCCGAGCTTAATGAAGTCCAGCTGCTGCAATGGCAAACTGAAGGGATGCCAACCTTCGCAAACTGCAGAACTTGGGCAATGCCTGGGTTCCAGCAATGTGTGAACCTCCTTGGGACCTGGTTCCCCATCCACCAATCTGGACCACCATCACCCCAGTCCTAACCAATCACATTCACCTGGGTGTGAATACTCTAGCAGGCAGGTGATTTTTAAAGAACCAGGTCACCTGAATGTGAAAGTATTCCAATTATTTTAAAAATAAGCAAAACCAACCAGATAACCCTCAGTCCACCAAAAAGGAAATCGTGAATACATCAGTCCTCCAGGTGCAGTTCTCTGAGAATATGGGAGGCAGGAGTCTTCTACAGGCTCTTCTTCAACCTAGCCCAAAGGACTCAGAGTTTATTAAGACAACCCTGTTTAGTAGGTAATTATTGCTACTTTTATTAATATTATCACTCACACTTATTGATAGGACACAATGTGTTGGTAAACAGTTATGGAAAGGTGACGGGGGGGCTCATGAAACTAAAACCATTTCTCTTCATGATAAAAACAATGAAAAAGACCCCAAAAAACCATTTGTTAAAGCAAAGAAAGGTATCAGAGTTGAGATTTGTCTATGGATATCTCTTCGAAATTTCTTCACCCCTCACCAGCAGCCTTCCCATCCCAGAAGCATAATGCAAGATTCAGTAAAGATGGCTAAGCTCCCCCCTTCTCCATCAATCAATTCAAACCAGCAAGCACTTATCATGTATTTGTTATATGATTATTATTACTTATGTCCACTCTGTACAGCACACTGTGCTAGGCACATGAATTTGCCCCTGGCAAGAGGGAATGGGCAGCCAGCTGACTGCCTCTGAGAGATCTTGCAGCCAGTTGCAAAGAGTTAATTATACAGCTCAGACCAGGAACAGAGCCTCCTGCAACCACTCTAGGGCTCCCACCAGAGACCTCACAAAATTCTGGGATGGATGATCAGTAGGAAAAGTGCATCCTATATTTACTGACAACAGCTTGGCCCTGGAGGACAGAACTTGAAAACATAATCACTAAGAAGCATAAGGCAAAGACTTGAAAAAACACAATTCACTGATTTATATCTCTCAATTCTTGGGTCTCCTTTTGTACACACTATCACAATCCTTTGTTGGGGGGAAAGGGGAAGAAGAAGAAGGGGTGGGACAGGAAGGAATAAATCTGCAATTGGGAAGGACCTCAGAGTCCAGCTAGTAGAATGCCTTTTTTTTTCTTTACAGATGAGGAAAGAAGATCCAAGGAGATTCAGTGATTTGTCCCAAGATTACACATGTGGTTAGCATCAGAGAGGATTTGAACCCATGCCCTCTGACACCAGAGACAGGGCTTTCTCCACTCCAAACCAAAAATGGCCAAGTTCTCCAACCAGATTATATCAGGCATTTGGAGACCTGCTTCAAGTTAGTTTTAAAAATACTGGGTCTTTCTCCCTTCCTTACCCCTCTACTTCTTCCATGAGGTTGGTGGAATCAGAAAGAGACATAGCCCCTTCATGTACAATGTCAGTATTTGAATGCTTGCTTCTTGATCCCAGAGAGGAAACTGTCCCTGGGAGCCACTGTCCCTGCCAGAGAGGAGGGTAATCCCTCTCTCATGCACACACGTACAGTATAGGTATCTGCATGTGGGTGGAGAGTGCCAGAGAGCAAGCCTCTGACTACCTACAACAGAGGTAAGAACACTGAGACAAGCGCTCTGTGTGAATAGGCTGGGGCCATTAGGCCCACTCCAGATTCCTTAGCTCCTTCTTTTGTCCAATTTTGGGTCTCAGGCTCCACTTGGGGGGCGGGGGATTGGTGCAGCTATCCATCTAAAATTGCCTTACCGTGAAGAGGAATGCCTTCATGATGAGCTTCTGGCCCTAAGTGGGACACGTAATAAAAGCAATAAGAAGCCCACATATTACAGCTTCCCATGAAAACCTTAGAGGAGGGAAGAAAGCTGAAGTCTTGTCTTAAGAGTTTCTAGCTATCATGACATCCAGCCCTTTGTCCCTGAAGCTTTCACCAAGAAGGGTAGTGTAGCATGGTGGAAAGAATAGGAAGGGAGCTAGGTTCAAGCGTTACCTCCGACGTTTACTAGCCACTTGACTGGAAAACTCATCTACTTCTCTGAGGCTCTGTTTCCTCATATGGAAAATAGGGACCTACCTACCAGGGTTCTTGTAAGTGGCAAATAATATAATGTGTGTAAAATGCTTGGCAAACCTAAAATAAGCCTTGTGTTATCTACATGTCTATATCTATATATCTACATCTATAGATATATATCTCTATAGATATAGAGACATATATATATGTATCTCCAGATCTCTATCTCTATAGATATTAATATAGAGACCTATCTTCATCTACAGATATATATGCAGATATATAGAGACCTATCTATACATCTATAGATATAGATATATAGATCTATATGTCACTATGGATATAAATACAGACACCTATCTATATCTATAGATATATATCTAGGTCTATATCTCTATAAATATAAAGACCTATCTATATATAGAGATATATTTAAATCTATATCTCTATAAATATAAATACAGAGACCTATCTATATTTATAGATATATATCTAGATCTACATCTTTATGGATTTTATATGATATATCATAGACACATACATATATCATAGAGACATCTACAGAAATATACATCTAGATATATAGATGTGGATAGACAGATCTAGAGATATCTGAATGAAAATATCGCTAGATCTATCAATATCTACAGATATAGATATAAATACACACACACGTGCCAGCTATTATTACAAAGACTATGTCCCTGTCAAAGCCCAGTTCAAGTTGTCCATGTTACAAACAGCACTAGACATGACTCACATGTGCAGTCAGGAGAGAAGGCATGTGTTGATGGGACGCAATCCCTGTTTCTGTCAAACAAAAGCAGTACACCTGTTAAAAGAAGGAACTTCAACTGGGAACAGAAATCAAGCCCTAACAGAAAGCACAGCACCAAACCCTGATGCATTTCATATCAAAGGAAGAGGCCCCGGCAGCTCCCACTCTTGGTCAAATCTGTATTTAGGTTAAAAGACTCAGACCCACAATCAGGACCTTTTGAGGAACAAACCTATTTGGATCAATGCTGTAGAGGGGGGAAAAGGAGTTTTTGTATTGAACGCTCCATATGGAGGCAGAATTAGGAATGAGTCTGGTTAGGAGGAAGCACCAGGTTCCTTAGCCAACAAACAATAGGTTGCAAAAGGTTGCAGCTGAATTTGTCTAGAAAACCAGTTCTGTGATAGGAGGGCCAAGGGAAACCCGGAAAGGAGAGTGACTTTGTAAACACTGAAACACACACCAAAATGACACCAAACTTCTCTCACGCTCACTTCCTGGAAAGAGAAAACATCAATTGTCTTTTTAAACCTCTATAGTATTTTGTCAATATTTTTTTTTATTACAGCAGAGCATGTATAAATATTTTATTGCAAACCAAGGGCCAAAAATAAACAGTTTGGTAAATAGTTATTACATTACAAGGAAAAACATCTGTGGAAACTGTTTTCCATGTAATTATTCTAGCTATTTTACATTAGAGCTCGACGTGAATTTCGTTGGCACTAATGTTTCACTTGTTCTAAATCTTCCTCCTTGTTGCTATTATTAAAATCTTAAAAAGGTGCCAAATCTTAAATGAAGAAAAAAAATGATTCACTAGAAATTATTCATATCACAGTGAGCTGCTACTAAACCTGGCAGGGGTGCAATATTTTCGGTGAAATTAACATAAAATATACAACTGCAAATTATCCAGGAAATAGCTATGTTCTTTACGGCATGCATTTACATTTGGAAAAATGTTCTACTTATCTGTCTAGCACAAAGCTGCAAACAGTTCTTTTCCCTGCAAGTTTTAAAGGGAAAGTAATAGATTTGCTGAAGAAGCATGATCTTTAAAGATGGTCTAACAAATAGCGGGTTGGCATATCAGCCTTGGGTAATTATTGGAGACAAGATCAGCCCTGGACAGTTTGGGTCTGAAATGTAAGAAGAAAAGTCACATGGTAGATTTCTTTTCCCTCCTGATCCAGAAAATGTATTTCCTCTATCGGGGCTGAACCCTTCCTCCTAAACACAAGAAAAACTGTAATACCATGTAAAATGCAAATCTTGCTGTAAATATTTTATAAAATTGTTGCATACATCCCAAAAGCTATAGGTCTTAATTGAGAGCAGGCTATTTTTCTAGTCAATATATGGAAATGGAAAATGCTAATTCGTGTTTTTCTACTTAGGAAAAACCCAGGAGAATGGCAAACCACAAACGTACTCACTTTAATATTATAAATATAATTTGGCTCCTTCTTTGCAATCCCCATAGTCCTGGCTTTTATCTCCCAGTGCCTGCAAAAGAACCTGAGTTGCTTTCACTTCATTAGCACAGGAAAGAAACACTTGGGTGCTAGCAGGTCGGTCATAGAGGGAATTGTGAGAAGGGGGATTGGCAGAGCCATATAGACCAGGCACTGAAGAGGTCTAAAGCATCAGCAATGGATACAATGTTATCCCTTGTCGTCGCTGGGCATACATTGTGCTGTGGGGTACCATCTAGCAGGATTGGGCCCATTCTGTGACGTGGGCCTTCCACATGAAGCCACAACAAAGCTACCTGCCTCTCACAGGGAAGGAATACATCTGAATATCACCAGCACAGAGGACCGCAGAACACATTATCTCTGGTGAGGTAGCAAAGGCTCTCCGAATCCATATCTTAAATCCACCTAACATTTCTGAACATCTAAAATGTAACTAGGCCTCACCAAGAGTGGTCCTCCAGAGCAGAGTCTCCTCTTTCTCAGGAACCAGACGACAAATGTACCTGCTTTAAACATGCCTCCTGAATGTGGTCTTGTCCACTCATTGAACATTTTTATTCTGTAATACCCACACACTAACGACATTGATCCCATGTTAACAGTGTGTTCCTGTTAGATTGCAAGTACCATATTGGTACAAATATAGGCCACATTTCCTTTTTCCTAAGTTGGTTCATTTCAAAACTAAATGTGGCACATAACGGTGCTCTTAGTAAAAGAATGACTGGAAAGGTGGTGAGACAGAGGGCATAATGGTAATAAAAACAAATAAGGCAGCTTTATTTGAATGAAAAAAATGCAAAAAGAAAATCCACTTTTAAAAAAAGAGGAAGAAAGTCCACTTTCACAGCAAAATGTTTCACTATAATAAATTTTGTGTTACAGAGACAGCAAGTTAGTTTGTGTCATGGACCTCAAACTTTGGTAGTCTGGTGAAACCCTTCTCTGAAAATGTTTTAAAATGCATGAAACAAAACGCAAAAGAAACCAATTGTACTGAAACAGTTACCAAAGTATTTCTTAATCTCACAGACCCTTCCTCCCCTCCACCCAAAGATACTGAGGGTTAGTAGGTAATGTTGGACTTGACTCAGTAAGACCTGGATTCCGGTCTTCCCTCTGACACTAGCTGTGTGGCTCGAGGTGAATCTCCTAGTCTCTGTGCACTTCCATCAACTCCCTAGGGCTTAGCTACTAAGTCATGTTGCCTTCATATATTCAAGTAATATTTGCTAGTGTATACCCACCTAAATACACAAACACATAAATATGGTACTCTTACAAAAATATCTCACTCTAAGCATGATGATAACTACACAGATCAGCTCTCTGCAATTTCTAGCATAGAATGACCAGGAAATGGGTCTGGACTTGGAGTCGAGAAGGCCTAGCTTAAAATCTCACTTCAGATCCTGATTAACTATATGACTGTATGACCCTGGACAACTCACTTAATTCTTCTGTGCCTCAGTTTCCTCATCTGTAAAATGAGAAAGGTAGACCGGAAGGCCTCTGAAGTCCCTTCTAGCCCTAAATATATCATCTTAAGACCCTATCATATGCCCTCCTCCTCCATTTCCCATAACTAAACAAACCTTCTATATTAGAGCCCATAAACCTCTCACTATTCTCATGATCATCTCCATTCAATGCACTTATTTGTCATGTCCTATCACCCCTCCGAGTCTGCTTATTCATTTGTAGAACTGGGGGCAGGGGGAGGGAGGAGAGAGAGGTGGAACTTGAAGACCTCTGGGAGGATTCCTCCTATCTCCAACTTTATGATCCCATGATCCTCCCTATAATGTGGCACCATGGCGGTGAAAGGTGGGAGGAGGGAGGGCTGGGAGATGGATTTTTCCCAACCTTCTTTTTGGACACTTTCTTTGATAATTTAATTTGCAATGTGTTTATGTCTTTTCTTCTTCAATTAGACTGGAAATTCCCTGAAATATCTTATGCAGCTTTGTATCACTACCACCTAGCACGGAGCAGGTGTGCAAACTAAAAACTTAGATCTATTGGCCAATTAGGAAATCCTCTATCTTTAGAGGTGGATGAAACCAGTATATAATGTCAGTTCCAGTATCTGAGTTCTATAGAATAGTATCTCTAGGAATGGGAGAAAAATAAAACTAGGAAAGTGTATGTTGTGGGGTGAGGATTTTAATGGGGAGGAACTGTGATAGCAAAGGTCAAACTTCATCCCCTTCTTTAAGAGGAAGGCTAATAATAACAGCATTTTCTGGCATCTGTATTACATTCTGTTTTTATATAAAGCATATATTTCATAAAGCATATAGTATATGCTTTAAAAGAGATCTCTTGTCCCCTGTTTCATTCAGTCCTTATGACAATGCTATGAAAATGAACAAGGTATGATTAGCCTTTCACACATGTGAAAGAATGAAATTCAGGTGAGGTGAGTTACCCAAGGTCACACAACGTGCAAAGAGGCTCAAATCCAGGACTGACTCCAGGTCTAGTACTCTTGCCATTATACCACACTGCCTTTAAGAAAAAAGAGAAAAGTGGATGATAATGATTACTGTAGCATCTCATCCACCTACACCAGCTAGATTCTGGCCTGAAATCATCCACAACAGGCACTAAACCCTCCCAAAGTCAGACAGACACAAGATTTACAGCTGGAAAGGGACTTAAAGAGATCCTCTAAGACCAGAGCTTCTTAATGTGGGGGCCATGAACTTTAAAAAATATATAACTATCTCAATGTAATTTACTTCTTTTGTAATCCTATGTATTTTATTTTATATATTTAAAATAACAATTCTGAAAAAAAAGGATTTCACTAGATTGCCAAATAGGGTCCACGACATACAACAAAAAGGTTAAGAAGTCCTGACCTAATGCAGTCTACACATTCTACTGAAAAGAAATCTCACAGGTGAAGTGAGTTTGCCCATAGGTCATAATTAAGTCAGCCAGGATTCCAATCCAGTGCTCTTTCAAGAAAAGCATGCTGTCTCTCAAGCTGCAATGAGGTCTTAAACCACAACCTAACATACTGGGAATAAGCTTTGTTCCCAGAAGGATCTGGAAAACCAGGGAAACTGAGTTGAATTCATCCCCCTAACAAGCCATGAAATGCCATCAGGATGAGTGAGAGAATCAATGTTCCTCAGACGTCTCTGGTCAGTCCCCTAAGAATGGATGCCATTTTATCTGGTCCATTCCCCAGAGGCCAATCTCCATTCCTCACATGTAGAGCTTCTGGGACAATCTGAGTTTGTTTGGAAAATGTGGAAAAATCTTAGCGTAGACTGCAATT
Organism: Pseudocheirus occidentalis; assembly: GCA_028646575.1. Classification (NCBI taxonomy): domain Eukaryota; kingdom Metazoa; phylum Chordata; class Mammalia; order Diprotodontia; family Pseudocheiridae; genus Pseudocheirus; species Pseudocheirus occidentalis. The sequence goes on from CM053595.1 coordinate 92,080,275, forward strand.
TCTTTACTGACGAGAACATCTAGTAATTTGAACTAGACTGACCAAGCATATTAATAACCAGAAGTCCTGAGGACGCCTGATGAAAATAAAAAGAATTATTTGTAAATAAAAATTGGTTTCTATAAATGGATGTTTCTAAAGTACTTGATGGCAAAGCTTATAATTAAAGTGGTGCAAACTAGGGAGGATCTTTTAGCCTCACAATGCAGGCTAATTTGCAGGATCCATACTGCAAACCTTCCACCTGTTTCCTTGCTTGGACTTGGGCTACCACTCCCAAGGACCCCTTTTTGTTATTCAACTCACCTTCCTAGGTTTCCCAAGAGATTTTAGAATTGGGGGTTCCTTCCTGTCTTTAATTCTAACACACCAGGAAAGCAACAAGTTTATATGGTTTGACTTGGAGCTGTCCAAAGTCAAGGTGGAGTGGAGGGGTTGTGGGGACAGGGGAGAGAGGACAGGAAGTGTAGCAAAATCCTTGTCACAGTGCAGCTTTGGGGATTCTCTGAAACCCAGGTTGCAGGCCAGAGGCCTGAAAAACCTCCACAGTCCCTTACCTCCACACCACGTGGCTGCTCAAAGTAGAGAAGACAATCCAGTCCTGGTCTGTAGTACAGCAGAAGCCGTGAGAGCTTTGCCTGGGGGATTCCTGAGTGGAGGCCTCCTCCATTTTGGAAAGCCAAGGAGGGGAACATGCATGCTTTTATGACCCGCCATCAGTGAGATTGACAGCAGCCGCCCAGCGCCCACACTGAACCATTAGCCCATAATGGCCCTGAAGGGTCCCTAAGCCACAGACTAAGAATTCTGAGTGCTCGGGGCCCTGACACTACAGATACTAATGACTACCACATTGCCTAAATAAATCATCATCACTTTGAAGGGCCAGCTCCAGCCTCACCCCGGCATGAATCCAAACTTCATTTCAATAATTCCCTGTTAACGCCGCACAAGGAGCTTCCTGGGTAGACAAATCATTAGTGAGTTTTTGAGATATGATGTTTGTGAAGAAAAGAAATAAAAAGAATTGGGGAGGGAGGAAGGGGATAAGCATACAAAGGGTAAGGATTGGGAAGGCTGCACATGACCCAAAGCCAGTAACTAGAGTAGAAGCAAAATACCACTTTGAGATCCCCTTGTTGACTAAATGACAATAACTGGAAGAAAGGCGCCACAGAAATTTGAGGTGTTAACAGGGAGCAAGCTGGGCCAAAATCACAAAACCTGCAATGACTGAGTCTTCTTCCCCAGATCTCCTTTGGCTTTAAGCCATCAGGAAACTCTTTTCTTCTCTTACAAGTGTATGGATACTGGCCAAGCACTTCACTCACAAAGGGACTCTCCTAAAAATGGGTATAGCAGAATACTAGGCTCTTTCCCTGCCTTCCAGGATAGCCAATAGTTTGAGTGATAGAAGTGAGTCAGAGGGAATTAGGGAGGTAGTATTCATTAGCTCCTGCTGCTTGGTGTGCTAAGCAAGGATTAGACCAGCCATTAAGTGTCATCATTAGAGAGGTGGTCTTAAGTTTCACTGAAAGCTCCCCTTCCTTTTCTGGGTGTGATGTGAGGCCCCCTCTCTTCTAATCCGTCAGCATCCCTATTTCCCTAACCTCATTTTCTGAAAGACTACAATCACTTGGTTTTGTTCTCTCCCTCATTCTTTGTAGTCAAGATTGGGCTCACACAAAGAGTAAGTCAGACCACATTTGTAATATCATTTTTAGTTCTGGGGATATTTCTCCTGGGGACCTCCCCATCCTAAATTAAATAACAAATCCATTTTTTAAAAAAAGTAAACCAGAAAAGGCATGGCTTAGGAGATGACGTCCAATCCAGGATAACCTTGAAAAAAGTAGATTTCAAGAGACAGAAGTGAGGAGGGAGGGTCTTCTAGGCATAAGAGATCACCTAAGAAAGGCACAAAGGGAGGAAATGGAATGCCATGTATAGGAAGCAGGAAGTATCCAGACAATATGGCATGTGTCTGTCTAGACAAGGATGAACAGGATGGTGAAAGGTAGAGACTAAGTCTTATAAGGATTGGCTCAAGAAAGTGAGGGTGCTTATCCAGGGGGGAGAAGACTTACGAGAGCCATAATCCACAGGCTCAAGGAGGTAAAGGATAACTAACTATGTGAAAAGGGTATAGGTGGGGCAGAATGAGGGCTAATGTGTAAGAATGACAAATAGAGAGATTCAAGCTAAAAATAAGGAAGCACCTGTGGACAATTACAACTATATAATACTGGAAAAAGTTGTTTCAAAAAGCAGTGGAGTCCCCTTCACCAGCAAGGTTCAAGTTGGGGCTGAATCTGTCAAGTATGCTTTAGAGCAGATGGATACTACATGAGGTAGAAGAATGTAGTACATCAACTCTAATTATAAGTCCAAGTCCTTTTCCCATAGTCAATGAGAAGGTTAAACCACTTTAAAGTCCAAAGAATTCATTCATTTATTTAACAAGAAATAATTAAACACCTACATAGTACCAAACTGTGTATATGTGTGTGTGCATGCGCGCACGTGTGTGTGTGTGTGTGTGTATGAGAGAGAGACAGAGAGACAAGAGATGGGCATGCATATTAAGTGCTAGAGATACAAAGATCAAAAGGAAAACCAGTTCCTGCCTTCAAGGGGCTTACATTCTATTTGGAAGAAAGAATATGTACACAAGTAAATACAATTTATCTATTGAGTAAATATTTACAAAATATGTATATACCTTGAGATAGCTTGGGTTAGTGGCTGGGGCAAGAGTGAAAGGGGCAGGGAGGAAGACATGCATTCTGCAAACCCTACCTTTTGACACACACCGGACAGTCATTGAATCTCTCAGAGCTCTAGGCAACTAAGACTTTAAGTTGCACAGAAGGAAGTGATTTGCTTTGATACAGGATGTTTCTCTCAGGGAGCTCCCCATGCTAATGAAATTACAAGTCCAGTTTGAAAATAAAATGTAAATTAGGAAAAGTCTTGCTTAGGAGACAGCATTTGAGTTGAGCCTTAAAGGAAGCAAGAGATTCCAAGACATGGAAGTGAGGAGGCTGGGCCTTCCAGGCATGAGGGACCATCTATCCAAAGGGACAACAGGAAGCAGCAAGTAATACAGTTTTACTGGGACATGAAGTGTGTGAAAGGGAGTAAAGTACAATAAACCTAAAAAGATAAACACCTCTCCCATAAAGTGTTCTTCACCTATTCCTTCTCACATTCTCCCTCATCTGGCCAAAGAGTCATAAGACTCCCTGACCTAGAACATACTATTGCTATATAATTTTTTTCATGTCTTTTTTTCCCTTTAGGTAGATGCTTAAAGAAAGGAGCCTGACCATATTAATCTCCTGTATTTCTTACAGCACACTGAGCTAGGCACAAAGAAAAAGGTGAATGAATGCTTCTTGAACTTAATCCAGGTAGTTACCAAGGCAGGCAGTTCATGGGGCAAAACAACATGCCCAGGCCAGCTCATATCAAGTCATTTCTAGGCATCCTGTAGTTAAACCTATTGCCTTGGTTTCCCTGTATAATCAGAACAAAATTCAAGGATGGCTTCTGTATCATAAGACTGAAAGTTCCTGTGCTTTTCCCCTAAATATAGTAGAGCAGGAAAAATTCAGTGGTAGACTTAAGAAAGAAGAATGGATGCTCAGTGGGAAAATATACTGGTCCTGTGAATAAATGAGGAATACAGGAATGAAATACTAAGAAAAAGAGGGTGATGAGCTCTGGTAATAGAAAAGCATTAGTATGACTCACTACCTAGGGGAGACTGAAGGAAGGTCCAAAAGGACTTCTAGAGGAACTGTATGATGACCAATACCCAAAGTCCAAACAGAAGTCAACCACTGGGCAAGAACAAGTGAGGAAAACAGAAGGGCCCCGATGCAGGTCCAAACTGCAGGGGTTTCCTGACTGAATTCTTTCTTTCCAGACATGAATTTCTAATATGATTTGGAGAAGTCATGAAGGAATAGCTACTTCCAATTCAAAACCAGGTCAGACAGAACCATATCTAGATACCAGTAGGGGTTAACTTTTCTCTTGGGGAAAGACTAAGTAAAATTCTCTAAACCGAACAGCATAGACAAGGGGGAACCAAGCCTCATTCCCTTGATAGCCCCATGGCTGCCAAAATTACTGACAAAATGACCTACAAAGAGAGTTTCTATTTCGTGAGAAGTCGACTCAAACCCCAAAGGTTAACAAGGAAAGAATTGTCAGCAATTCGATTTGTACCATGGAGAGGAAACCTTCCCATTTTCTTCCCAGTGCCTGGGGCCCCCTCATTCTCAGCAAGATATTTTCCTGAAACTCTTCCAAGGAGGGGAAGAAAGGTCAGGAGCCATCCGAGAAGAAAATGATGAGCCCCGGGTCAAACCAGAAGGCCTCTGAAGCATGGAGAAAGGTACAGATGACAGAGAGAGCACATCATGATCACCCTATGGTAACTTTGGGCCCTGGAAAAAGGCAAGGGTTCCAGATCGCTGCCAGATTTTTGCAAAGCAACTACATCTGAAATCATCAGGCCCTTTCAAAGAGCCTGGGCAAGGTGAAGAACAAAACTGAGCAATTGTATCCAATGTATTCAGTTAGTGAGCAGAGAAGACTGGTAATCCAGACCCTTACTCCTCCTCTTCTCTGCAAAAAAAAAAAAAGGAAGGAATGAGAGGAAGGAGAAGAAGGAAGAGAGGATGAAGAGGGAAGGAGGGAAGGAGGGAGGGGGAGAGAGACAGAGGGAAAGAGAGAGAGGGGGAGGAAGGAAGGAAGGAAGGAAGGAAGGAAGGAAGGAAGGAAGGAAGGAAGGAAGGAAGGAAGGAAGGAAGGAAGGAAGGAAGGAAGGAAAATATGAATATACAACATATAAGGAGATAATGGTGAATTCTTACCACAAGACAATGGGGCATAAATAGACATGGGAAGAAGCTGAGATCTCCTTCAATGGAGCCCTCT
>CM053595.1:92092611-92153120 GCA_028646575.1 Pseudocheirus occidentalis
AAGGAAGGAAGGAAGGAAGGAAGGAAGGAAGGAAGGAAGGAAGGAAGGAAGGAAGGAAGGAAGGAAGGAAGGAAGGAAGGAAGGAAGGAAGGAAGGAAGAGAAAAAAAATAAGAAAAGAAAGAGAAAAAGACATGTATACAAAGGACACCAGAGAATGGAGTACAGATAGAAGTCTGAGAAGAAAAACGCATAGGCAAGGTACTTCCGTGCCTCTGCATAATATTTCCTAGGTTTCTACTTGTGCTAAATGCTGATAAGACATTTCTCGCAAAAACAGAGATCTTGTTCTACTGTTCAAGGGCTGAAGGGTCTGTCTGGAATCACTTGTGCATTACCTTGCCACCTTCTCATCATAGAATCCCTAGTTTGACCCTAAGCCTTGAGTCAGAGGCTACCTCTTACATATATCCTGTCCTGATGCCTCAAATTGGCATCCCAATCCCCAGAGTTCCTTGGAACTGATTATGTATGTATTTCCTTCTCTGTGTATACCTTATTCAGGTTGTCTCTCCCTCTCCCCAGATAACAACAATCTCTGACTCTAGAACTAATGATCTTTCTACTATATCACAATTTTACTGAATTGTTTGTCTTTATTTTTCTTCTCCCAGGAGGGGTAGAATAATTTATTGGAAAATTTAGATGACATAGAAACAACAGAAATTTTTAAAAACTTTTAAGCCTGTCAAACAGGAAAAAGTCTTCACCCTTTCCCCTATTATGAGAAACATAGGAAGACTTGAATGAATTGATGGACAGGAAAATGAGTAGAACTAGGAAAACAATCTGCACAACGACTACAGTAATAACAAAGGAAAGCAACTCTAAAAGACTGAATAACTCTAACTAATACAGTCACCAATCATGACCTTCAAATATTGATACTGACAAATTAGCAGAGGCGATGGACTAGACTAGGAGGGGAACCTGCAGCCTCGAGGCCACACGTGGTCTGCTAGGTCCTCAAGTGAGGCCCTTTGACTGAATCCAGACTTCACAGAAAAAATCCCCTTGGTAAAATGATCTGTTCCGTAAAGTTTAGACTCAGTCAGAAGGCCGCATCCAAGGACCTAGAAGGCCATTTGTGGCTTCTAAGCCACAGGTTCCCCACTCCTCATAGAGGTTCAGAATGAGACCATAAGTTTTTTGAGGTTTGGGGTCTTTTTTTTTTGCTTTTTTGAGGGGGGAGGGCAGGGCAATTGGGGTTAAGTGACTTGCCCAAGGCCACACGGCTAGTAAGTGTTAAATGTCTGAGGCCATATTTGAATTCAGGTCCTCCTGACTCCAGGGCCAGTGCTCTATTCACTCCAGGGCTAGGTGCCACCTAACTACCCTGAGACCATAAGTTTTTAAATATGACCAGTGTGTCCATTTACCTTCCTTTACTATACTCAAGTTAGGTATCTGTGGAGAAGGGAGAGGTCCAATTAGTGGGTAGTATTAAAAATTTGAAAAAAAGAATTTTTAAAATGTGGATATGAAAACAAAAAGTTCAGAAGGAAATGAAAACAGTGATTTTGTTACTACTATGTTGTTTAATGTATACATTTTGTGTGTCTTTTTAAAAAAGTTTTGTTGGGGTGGCTAGGTGGTGCAGTCAATAGAGCACTGGCCTTGGAGTCAGAAGGACCTGAGTTCAAATCCAACCTCAGACACTCTACCTAAAAACCAGCCATGTGACCTTGGGCAAGTCACTTAACCCCAATTGCCCTCCAAAAAAATTTTTTTTAAAGTTTTGTTGATGTATAAATAAATATACACATATGAAAATGAATACTTTTTAAAGACAAAAACTATAACAGAGGTTCCTGATTCACCTAGCACATAGTAGGTGTTTAATAAATGTTGATTATTGACCATCTACCATGCTCTTTTTAGTTTTCTTTGTATGCCAAAATGTCCATGTCTGCTAACGATCATTAAGTCCACAAAAAATGTAAACTTAAAAACTTTTTTTAATTCAAAATTTTTAAAAATTAAAAAAAATGAACTGCTTCTTGACCATTTACTAGCAGTATGACTCTGGGCAAGTGACAACCTCCGTGGGCCTCAATTCCATCATCTGCAAAATGGAGATAACAGTAGCAGCCACCTCTCAGAGCTATTTTAAGATCAAAGAAAAAATATATACATGAAGCATTTTGCAAACATGAGCTATTACTATTACTGATCATTGTGACTCCTAACTACTGTGCCTTAGGTTGGCATTTAACTTTTGTCTGTGTGTCCTGTCTCCCAGTAGGTCTCCAAGATGAATGGGCTCTTACAGCTCACTCCCCCTCCGAACCTCTCCCCCCCCCTCCAGGTCCCCCAAACAACTAGTGCAATGCCTCGTGCACAAAGAACATCAATTCAACTCAACTGAAGAGGTCTGTACTGGATTCTCACTACATGCAAATATCAAACAAATATTAAATATCAAACTGAAACTGTGCTTAGGCCATTTAAACAAATAAATAAACACTAAAATGTGAAGGGGGTTGCGTGAGTAACCGCTAAGGGAATGAGGGAAGGCTTCCTGCAGTAGGTGAGCGTCTGAGCTGAGCTTTGAAGGAGGGGTCCAGCAAATAGATGTTAGCTGAATAAATGCCTAAACAGAAGGCTGAATGCCCAAGTCCAACACTGCTCTGTGTTTCTTCCAGCCCTCACTCACTTGAGTACTCCTCTGCTCCACATCTATATGGAAGAGACCATAAAATGGGCACCAAAAAAATACACCACCCAAGATATGAAAAGGTTGGAAACTGAGGGAGGGAAAAAAAACTCAGTGGATCTATTTGCGATATTTCATGTGAGAACAATTACTTTTGAAGTTTTGTAGTCAATTATAATAGAGAACAGATTGAAATCATAAAACATACATCTAATTGTGAGTGTACTTATGTGCTCATCACACTCACACACACACCAGAACTGAATAAAAGAATTTTAGTCAGAAATCCAGGACAGGATTTCACCGCCCCCCACTGACACTTTGGGATAGGTAACCCAGCACTTGGTTCAACTTGATTTGAAGGCATGCATGTTCCTCTCTTTGTTGAAGCCATGAGGCTAAATGAGATGACCCCTTTTCAGCATCAGCACCCTAGGATTCACTCGTATCACGGTACGCTAGTTACACTGAGGCAAGAATAAAGAAAAACACAACATTCCAACTTCTCCCCCAAAGCCAACCTATCCATGTTTCCAAAAATGGACACAGGCACCATCATATGCCTGATGCAAAGATTCTACAGAAAGAAGAAAAGGCAAAATCTGAGTCTGAATCCCAACTCTGCCGCTAGTTTCCTAAGTGACCATGATCAGGTCACTTAACTCCTCTGGATCTCAGTCTCTTCATCTTGAAAAATAATGAGGGAGCTGGAGTAGATGATGACCTCTAAAGACCCTTCCAGCTTTCAATCTATCATCTCATGGATTCTAAGTTTATAGGCTGCAGGAAACCCCACTTTCAAAATTTTGGCTTATTCCACCCACCCTCATAACTTTCAAAAACATAACTACATTAGTTCTGATTCTGTCATTCAAGATGACAGTCCCCTTAATTTTCTTAAACAAGGATTTTCAGGATTCTCCAGACATCAACCTGCTAGATCACTAGCTCTCCTCAAAGAAGACTATTGCTGGTTGAGTCGAGGGGAACTGAGGCCCTTAGTCACAAGCTTTCCATCTATATTTTCAATGGGAGAAACAGACGCCTGGGCTCTGATTTTCCTGAGCTGGCTAAACTGGGAGGGGGGGGGGTGCACGGGGAGGGTAAGAAGCTGGATTACAGACCCTCTGTACATGCTTGTTATTCCGACAGAACAGTTCCTGGACTTGAAACATGATCTCCAGGGGGGACGAGAGAGACATTTTTATCACATATTAAGGTTAGACAGATGTTTTGTGTCTTGTGTTACCTGAATCAAAAGTACCATTAAAGCACATAACACTGCATTGTTCAGCAACAGATGTTCCTCTAAGAAAGTAAACAAAAATCTCTCTCTCTCTCTCTCTCTCTCTCTCTCTCTCTCTCTCTCTCTCTCTCTCACACACACACACACACACACACACACACACACACACACACACTCACACTGAAGCTGGACCTTAGTTCATTATCCAAAATTCCAGACTCTCAATCAGCCCAATAGATCAAACCCCTCCAAAACTGCCTTCAACCTAACCCTAAACTTGGATCTAGACTCTCAATCAGGCCAATAGATCAAACCCCTCCAAAACTGCCTTCAACCTAACCCTAAACTTGGATCTAGGATGACTCAACGGTGGGGAAAGCTGATCCCAGATCTGCAAAGCTCTCTGTTGAAATCTCCAGGGGAGTGCTCCTTGGAACAGTTGGAAGGCAACAGAGTTCTCTCCCTCCCCTCTCCCTCACACAGAGTTTGGAAGTGTAGGGCCAGCTGTGACACAGATACACCCACACCCACACCCACACCCACCCACACCCACACCCACACACACACACACACACACCCCTCTACCAAGACCAAGAAATAACCAAGGGAAAGATCACTTTGCTCCATGAGCAGCCAAGAAGGAAGAGAAGTAGGGTACACGAGAACATCACTTTGGTGCCAAGCAGTGGAAGGGAAAGAGATGGTCTATTCCCATTTGTCTTTCACACATTGTTCAAAAGACCCCTTGACTTGGGGCATTTAGGTGACACATTAATCCTGGAGTCAGGAGGACCCAAGTTCAAATCCGACCCTAGATACTAGCTATGTGACCCTGAACAAATCGCTTGATCCTGACTGTTTGCCCCCAACCCATGGGGGGGGGGGAAGAACCCTCTACTGCCTTTCTCTCATTGCTTCCACTGTCCCCGAATTCAAATATCAGCCCCTAAAGAACAACTAAGCAGACACAGAAAGAAGCAGCCAACAAAATGGAGAAAATAACTTTTTTTGAATGACTAATGTCCCATCGGGACACTCCTGGCTCTCCACTGCCCGTGGCCATCAGCCAGATATTCCCAGAATCGCTTTCCAAGGACATCAGGGGCAAACGTCCCTGACGAAGTTCCCCAAGGACTTTCCCAGCTCAAACCCCTCCCTCTGCATTTCCCCTAGGGAACTGGGAAGCCTCCACAGTTAAAACTCTAGTCCTGTCCTTTCCAAGAGAAGGGCCTAGAAGGTCTGAACTCGGGGTCACTGTGAGCTTAGTTATTTCAAGGACAAGTTCTCAGGCCACTAAACAGACCCCAGCCCTTCCCAACAGACACCTAAGAGAAAAGCAACTCCAAGAATCAATCTGGGGTTGACCCTCTCCCTACATAGCTCCACTGCACTCCACCACTCCCACTACAAACCTATCAAAGAGCCCAGCTTTTATGTCCTATCCACTCCAGCACTTGAGGCTGCATTTCTAACATGCTTATGAGGACAGATAATTGCATTTTTTGGCATAGGATCTGAATACAGGTGCTCTTAGACATATACATGTACACATGTGATCAGAAAACACTGGTCACCCCATCATTCCATATGCTCTGAGACATGTGAGGGGTCAGAGAGAAAGGGGGATACATGCAAGAACAATATTTCAAGGAAGCCTGCAGAGATTGGGGAAGGCAGTCATCTCCTGGCCAGACCTAGGCTTCTCTCAGACCGCCAGGCGTCCAGGGGCACAGTGAGAGCTTTGTGTGGCTCTCAGCGGCTAACCGGGTTGGCTCGCCTCCCGTGGAGCCATTTTCTGAGTGGGGGGCCCATCCTTTTAGGCATCTGATGGAGCCTGCACATCAGAGGCAGTAGGAGGTAGAGAAGGGGGAGGCCTTCACCAGAGCCAGGGCATCCCCACAGGGGGGCAGGCAGAACAGAGACAGCTGAACTGCTCCAAGTTTTTGATATGCCTGTTGGTGGGGAGGGGCCTGGGCTTCCCCCCAGTCTAAAAAAACATTTCAAAGGGTAGGGGGAGGCTGAGAAAGGGGAGAGCCCCATTCTTTGCAGAGGGAAATATTTCAAAGGCGACCCCAGCTGCTGAAAAGGTTTCAAAAGACCCTTCCCTTTCTATCAGCTCCAAATCACTCCCACCAACCCTCCCCCCACCCCCCAAGCAACAGCAGGGAAGACTGGGAAAGGGAGGGGAAATAATGTTTCCAAGGAGACATGTCCCTGAGTCATCATAACTCGTGGGGTCTCAGAGGCTGCAAAGGCTGCAAACCCATGCAGAGGCCCTGATATAAAAACGAAACATTTATGCTTCTCCTGGGGGAATTATCTAGCAGCCCGGATCCTCAAGGGAGGATGGCTGTAGACCCTAAGTGCCCCCTGTGTTTGCACAGAGTCTGCCAAGGGCCAGACTATGGCCACGGAGGCTCTTGTGAACAGCTCATGGGAGCCACTCTGGCTTATACTGAGGAAGTTTTATCCCAGTATGTTTGAGGCTGGCCTTCCCAACCTTGGGGGTGGGGTGGGGGTGGGAATGCAGCTGGGGAGAAGAGACTTGGCCCACCATTTATATGGGGGAAACGGCCCAGGGGGAATCCAGAGCCTTGGGGATTGGGAGAGGGGGAGAACATTCGGCAATGTCTCCCCTAACTGTAAAGGAAAGAGGTGGGAACCATTACCCAGCCCCAGAGTTCCCACCCAGGAACCTCTTCCCTCTGCTTTACATCTTCCTTTATTCCATTCTTTTCATCTGTGCCACCCAAGCCCTTACTCTTCCCCGCTCTACCACCACCTTTAACCAACAATGATATCAGATTAGGCCTGAGCAGAGAGTAGATGCTATTAATGTTCCATACCAAATGAAACACTAACCTCTCCCAATTCCTCTCCAATGCCTCCCAAATACATTCCCTCCTTTCCCGTCAGACTGTACACATTAATTCAGGCCTTTAACATCTCATGCCTGGACTGTGACAAGAGCCTCTTAACTAGTCTTATCACCTCTGGTCCCTCCATGCTCTGTTCCCTGTCCAGTGCTGGCAACCAAAGTAAGTCAACAAAGATTTATTAAGCTACAATGAGGAAGGCACTGAATAATAAGAACTCACATTTCTATAGTCTTAGTAGTCAAAAAGTGCCTTCCAAACAAGAACCTTGTAAGGATGATGGCACATGGTTTATTATCTCCATATCTGTTTCTTTTTGATGACAATATTGAGGGTCAGAGTGGTTAAACTCACTCAAAATCGACACAGCAAGTGAAGTATGAAAGCCAGAATTTGAACCCAATTATCCTAAGCCTAGCGTTCTTTCCACTGAAACATGGCTCCTTGCTATTCTCTCCTTATTGTTCTAAGAATGCCATCCCTTGTAAAACAAACAAACAAAAACTATCAAGAGCTTCCTATCACCTGGCAAATAAAATACAAACCACTCAGCCTGGCAATCAAGGTCCTCCACAATCTGGCTCCAACTCTGCTTTCCAGCCTTATCTCCTACAATTCCTCTCTCCGAACCCTTGGCTCCTGCCACCCTGGTCTCCACGTTATCCCCTAAACTCACCACGTTCATTCCCACCTCCATGCCTTTGCTCATGCCACTCCCCTCTCTGGGAATGCCCTCCCTCTCTTCTCCACCCACTCAAATCAAATCTTACCCACCCATCAAGAGTAAAATCCAAACTCATTCCTCCATGAAGCTTCCTGAGAAGACTACAGCGCACAAGACTCTTCTCTGAATTGCTTGCTACACTACCAATTATGTGTACTGCTCCTCTGACACTTGTCCCATGCTGCTCTGAGTTGTTATTATGTGTGCACATGAATCTTCTCCAACTAGCCTATATGTTCCATGAGGGCAGGGACCACGTATGCTGTTTGCATCTTCATCTCCTTGATCTGAAAAAATAGGGATCACAGTGTCATGATGTAAGCATTGCCTACTTCACAGAGTTGTTGAGAACAAGGTTCTCAAAGCACCAAAGAGATGGAGGCTGACTGGCTTTTCATATACTAGTGACTCAATCAAATTCCAGTCATGGCACTAGGTAGTGGGGTACAGGAAGGCACATGTAGGGGAGGGGCAGAATCATAAATTAGGCATGTGTGATGCCCTCACCACAGATGTTGTCAAAAGACTGACAAGGGTCAGGGATCTCAAAGTCTACCCTGATGTGAGCGTACCTCCCTACCACCTGCCACCTTAGGGGCCCCAAGCTGCAAAGTTAGGACTTCCATGTGTCCCTAAAATTATCTGACACCAGCACCACTGCAAAGGAGCAATGGTGAAAAGCGTTGAATCTATAGTACTTAGATGTTTGCAAAGTGCTTTACAAATACTGTCATCTCATTTTATACTCACAACAACTGTGAAAGGCACTATTGTTATCTGCATTTGACAAATAAGAAACCTAAGGCAGAAAGAGGTTAAATGATTTGCACAGAGACACACAGCCAGCGAGCCTCTGAGATGGGATCTGAATCTAGATACTCCTAACTCCAGATCCAGAGCTCTCACTATTGTGCCAACTGCATGACCCTGGGCAATCAATCTATAAGCATTTATAAAGCCGGTACTATGTGCCAAATATTTAACGAAAGATTTTTTAAAAGTCAAAAAAATAAAAGCCCCTTCCTTCAATGAGTTTACATTCAATTGAAGAAACAACATGTATACATTTAAGCATGCTATATACACAAATTGATTTTGGAGGTTCCTCCCAAGATGCAAATCACTATTCATTCATGCCTACCTAATCTGTGCACCTCTTGTCCAAGTCTTCCCAAGACTTCATCAAAGAAGGCCCTCCCAATATATCTTAGAAGCATTCCTTATAAAAGCATTCCTTGTTATTTCTGCGTATGATGAGATTGCCCAAGGAGCATGACACCTAGCCACCTATCCTCCTTCCCTACCATGGGACTGGGCCATCTTCTCATACAGAACAAATACAATCCCCTTTATTTCCCTGTGTCTCAATTTCTTCACCTGCAAATGGAGAACAGCTGACTTGTAATATCCCTTCCAGTTTGAAAATCTAATGATCCTCTACATCAGAGCTAAGTCAACTGGCTAGGAGAGGTAATACTATGGAGAAAAGGGAATAAAGAATGGGGCGTAAGAGATTTGGGTGTTCTCTCTAGCTCTGTCCTAAACCAGACTGTGACATTGGACAGCTTATCTCCATTCAATTCAACAGATTATTTACAAGCACCTAGAGGTAAGGGAAGGCCCTATGTCCAAGCACACAAAATGAGATGAGATTCAGGGCCACAAAGGGACCTTGTAGTCTAAGGAGGGAAAGGATCCATTTACAAGTCCGTACCTAAAGAGGCAAAAGAAGGGATGTTAGGACAAAACGACAGGAGAAATCTGAGGAGGGAGTGATCCCTTGGGTCAGAACACTATTTTATCATAAATTTCTAGTTATCTCTGAGGTCCTCTATGAGTTCTGACATTCTATGGTCCTAGTTCTACCTCTACAAGTTCACCTTTCATTAGGCAAGTCTTTTGAACACTTCCCCCCTACCTACCCAAAGCAACATGCCTCCCAAATGGATCACTAAGAAGGAGATGATTTCCATGATTTCCCAGCCTCTCCATTTTGCCATACCTCTGAACAGTACGGGAAGCACAGAAAACAAGTAACCCCAGATAGCCAAGGACTCAAGAAACAAGGAATTTAATCTTAGACCCAGATTGTATTTGGACATGGCATTTTCCTTTTTTTCTGTCCTGGCCCCTTCTTTTCCCACAGCTCAAGTTAAAAGGAAATATCCCTCCCTTTGCCCAAGGAGCCTGAACTCTTTCAGGTTTAGTAACAAAAGAGAGGGGAGAGGAGAAGAATGAAAAAAAAAACTTTGAAATCACCATGGTCCAATTAGCAAGGCTCTCACCCTTCATGCTTACAAACAAGAGATTACATTAACACCTGCTACAAAAGCAAACATTTTTAGATATCTTCATCTTCACCTCCTTGACACTCCCTTGAAAGCCCTCTGAGCAGTCTGGTGACTGACAGTGTATATATTCTTTTTCATTATACAGCCGGTGATTTAAAAAAAAAAAAGATTAAAAAAGTCACAATCTCCATGAGCAGCTCTGAGCTTTGTTGCCCGGTCTCGTCCCTGCCTGGGTTTGGCCCCCTCTTACTCCTCCACTCATCCCACTCCTCACCCCCGTCAGACATCCATGTACTTTTCCCACTACATAAAGTCCAACTGTGCAAGTAGGCAGAGAGAGACTCCAGGGGCAGGCAGCCCAGCAATTTCCAGACTAGTTCTTTTTTTTATGGGTGATAAAGACTGCCCAGGCACAGAATGGGGAGCAGAAGGCTGGCTTGAGTCTTGAAGATTCTGCAGCCTCCATAGACCCAGAGTGCCAGGTTATCAGGTACTCCCTTTGTGGTACGCTCATCCAAATAAATGGACCTCCTGGGCCATCTCGTACATTTATAACCTCTGTGCCAATAGGAAAAACACTCCTTTTGCACTGGCCAGAAAGATAACTCTGTGGCTGCAGCATGGATACAACCCTTTTGACTACAATAACACTTTATTACTGAGCTTGTTACCCTCGTGCTGAGCTGGGAAGCCATGAGGACTTTCTCTTTAAAAGCTCCCCATCTAGGAAAGCTGAACTTTCAAAAGTCCAGGACCGTTTGAAAAGAGAAAGTACTGAAATAACTTTGTAAGCATTCTGTTTTGACAATGTGCCTGAGGAATTCACCACATTTAGCTGGGAAATGCGAGCAGTTAAATCTATTCAATGTCATGACATACAAAATTGGAGCGTAATTGCCCCTAAGTGGTTGACAACCGAAAAGTACTTTTTATAGGGAGAGAGGGAAATTTCTGCTAGAAAATGGAAGATATTGTCAAAGTTAGATTGCCACATTAAGTGGCATGAGACGGTTCAGATGGAAGGAGAGAGCGCTCCAGCATGGATACTTCCCCTCCCCCTTTCCCCACTTCCCTGCCATTAGATATCTCAGAAACAGGCGCAACAATGACACCCGTCAATAGACTAAAAGTGACCCCAGAATGATTCAGATATCAAGGAAGCAAGTGCCAAGAAAGTAAGCTAAGACATGTTCTTACCAATCATATGGTTGGCAACGTGGATTTGAATTTCCCTTTCATTTTCGAAGGTCATCTGGCACTTGATGCACTGATATGTCTTTTTCTGTTTAAAAAAGAAGAGAAAGAGAAATTAAGAGTATGGCCATACCTGCAGGAAAATGCAAAGTTAATGTCCAACAATTCTCAGATGCCAGATATATCCCATCTCCTTCCTCTGCTTTGTAAATTTCTGCCAAATCACCAGCCAGGCTCTCCAGCTCTGACAGCTGTTTAGAAAGACCTGCCAGGTTCTAATGGGCCTCATGTCTTTAGGGGAACCTACTCTTCTCACCGGAATTGGTTAACTTGAGATCCCAAAATAAGATACTATTTTGAGAACCTGAGGACTGGTCCATAGGGCCTACGGTGGTATAGCATCACTGCATAAAAACAAACCCATGCTGAGAGATGCACTAGGGGAAAAGACAACCACCTAGGGAGGATGGACCACTCACAGAGAAACTAGAGTCAATGGCTTGGCCACCTTTTCTCTCTCCCAAAATAAAATGGAGAAATTCTCATCTTGGGCTCTGTGAATATTTTCTTCTAATATTTTAATAATGACATTTCATATCATTTGTTTCCTTTATAATCCAATGTTTTATTTTATGCACTTAAGTGTATTTTTCTGAGGTGCATAGGTCTTATCAGACTGCCAAAGAGGTCTATAACACAAAAGAGGTAAAGAATTCCTGCCCTAAGGCAAAGCAAATCTTCTTTCTACTGTAGCCCAAAGCATATTTGTGAAGCTGAAACAGTGACATGGCTTTCTAAGGCTGTCCTATGTTGCCTGTGTCAGTATTTCACCCCACTGAGATGATGCCATAGAAAGTGGAAGATGGTGAGGAGAAGCAGTTATATAAACCACTAATCCAAACTGGAAAAGGGGGATTGGAGGCACATTGGAGTCTTGAAGGTAATATGGGTGTTTTTTGGAATGACAATAGGGAGTCTGGCCAACAACCAAATATCCTCACATGAGAAATCCCAGCACATAGCTCCACCTCACTTCCACTCCTCAGTTTACCCTACATAGGTATGAAGAACACATTTGCATGTCCAGAGCGAGGGCACTTATAGCAGGTAGGGAAAAAGGATAGTAATCGGAGAGGGATCAAACACCCAATCTCCAACAAAGACCATCTTGCTGCAATTTTCAAGGGTCAATCCAGAGCAAATGAACTTTTCTGAGTTGCAACAGAGTCAGTCCAATGATGGTTTTCTACAGGAGAGGAGGCCTGTCTATCTTCCTTTGTGTTTTACATTTAAGTTACAGATACCAGAACCATGCTTTACAATCCCAAAATATTAATCTGTCATGGAGAAAAAGATCTGACCCTAGGAAGAGAGGTCTTTTGTTTCTTCCCAGAAATGGAAAGGGAGATGATGTGAAGAATGGCAATGAGGCAGACTGTGAATCTGAGACTCTTCAGGCTTTTTCAGGAGGGATGTCCTGTTGCAACTTCTACATTCAGTTTCCTAAGAAAGCAGGGTAGACTGAAGGGGCCCAAATGCTAAGGATATAAGCATTCCTTACCCCAGAGTCACACCCCCCACCGAATAAAGTACACAAATCAGGAAGCGTGTGCAAATGACAAAATGCTAACATTATAAACTACAGATTTCCCTGTTTGGAATTCTAATGAGTTTTTTTAAGCCTCTAAGAGGCAGTGTGGTACAATGGACAGCACAAGGTATATAAGAAGACCCAGGTTTGAATCCAACCTCAGACATGGGTGACTATGTCAGTGAGACACTTAATGCCTCAGTTTCTTCTTCTGTAAAATGGAGATTTAACAATACCCTGAGTGTCTACTTCATCAGATGGTTAGAGGAATCACAGAGTTTGAGAACTGGACAGGCAGGGCTCAGTAACCATCTCCTCCTACCCATATCCAAGAGGAATCCCTCCTGAATGAATAAAATTCCAAACAAACCATAGAATCAAGGCTAGGACTCAGTACTATTATACAGATGGCTAAACTATCAGATAATGAAGCCTTTGCCAGATACATAGCTCACAAGTCTACCCATGAGTCAAAGATCACAGGATCATAGAGCACAGACCAAGAGTGAAAAGAAAGCCCAGAGGCCACCTAGTCCAAACCCTTCATTTTACAAATAAGGATACCAAGGCGGGGAGGCTAGGGACTTGCCCAAGGACATAAAGAACTAAGTAACAGACCAGGGATTTGGATCCAAGTTTTCTGGCTCCAGACCTAAGTTTGATCCCCTCCTCACTTATTAACTACAGCTTTGAGGGTTTCACTTGCCTTCTCAAAGACTACTTCCTTATCTGTAAAATGGGTTTCATAATACCTGTACTATGTACTTCAGCAAAAGTCTATAGTACATGATTCTCTACAATCCTCCCCATCTTACACGAGGAAAGAAGCTGAGAACAATGAGGCATGACTGATGCCCAAGGTCACAGAGACAGCAAGCGACAGAGACAGCATTTGAACTCGGGTCCTTCGATGCCATAGCCATGGCTGCTGCTACAACACAATTCCTAATCATAAAGTACTATCTCTAAAGGCTTTCATTATTAGAAAGCATTTCAAGATACTCAACGTATTTCTCCTCTGTTACTTTTCTAAGTACTGTGGGACTCTCTTGTTGCTGCAATGCTGGTGAAGGAGATACTTGCATTAAGAGAAAATGGGGCAAAAGTGAGGGGCTCAGAACCAAGTCTATTTTGTGATACTGAGCTCAACGATGACTATCTACCAACTGAAGAAAAGTTGAAAGAAAGGGAGGGAGGGAGGGAAGGAAGGAAGGAAGGAAGGAAGAAGAAAATAGAGCTGGATCATGGGATCATAGATTTAGATATACAATGGACGTTAGAGAGCAGTGAGCCCAAACCTCTTATTTTACAGATGAGGAAACTGAGGCAAACAAAGGTTAAGTGACTTGCCCAGAGTAATAGAGCTTATGTATCACTGAGGTATGATTTGAACTTAGATCTTCCCAACTTTAAACCAAGTACTCTGCGCAAGAAAAAATCTTATTACATCTCAATGATCCCACCATGCCCCATGGGTCAACACGACACAGTTTTCCACTTGAAGAACATGAGAATCAGATGACTGCTCTACAACCTGCTTCTCCTTCATGACCTTGGGCAGTAAATGGCCCTCTCTGCATCTCCATTTCTATAATGGGGTTATAAACATTCACCATAAAAGTGGATATTAGCGGGGGAGGCTAGGTGGCACAGTGCATAGAGCACCATTCCTGGAGTCAGGAGGACCTGAGTTCAAATCCGGCCTCAGACACAACACAAAAAACTAGCTGTGTGACCTTGGGCAAGTCACTTAACCCCAACTGCCCTCCAAAAAAAAAAGTGGATATTAGGGCAACAGTGTGTCATAGCAGGAAGAACCCTGGTGTCAGAATCAAAAAACCAAGGTTCAAGTCCTAATTCTAATACCTATTACTCTTATAACAATGGAAAAGTCATTTAAATAAAACTCATATGTACATGTTTCCCATGTTTCTAAAGTGATTTTTATTATTTAAGTGACTTTTCCACTGTGAAGTGGGGAATGCACAAACTTCTCTTAATTTACAGATGAGGTAAGGTGCAGAGGGTAGGATGCTGGGTCTGGAATCTTCCTGGGTTCAAATCTGGCCTCAGGCACTTACTAGCTGTGTGATCCTAGACAAGTCACTTAACCTTATTTGTCCCAGTTTCATCATATATAAAATGAGCTGGAGAAGGAAACGACAAACCATTCCAATATCTTCATGAAGAGCCAGACATAACTGAAAAACAACTGAACGATAAAAACTGAGATTCAGAGAGATAATGGGAGTTGGTCACATCATACAACTAGAAAAATGTGAGAGGTAGAATTTGAACCCAGATCTGTCCTGATTCTAAGCCTTACCTCCTTACCATAATGCCCCAAGTGTCCCCTTCCATTTAATCTAAGTCACAGGTACCTTCTCCACAAAATGTTATTTTAAGGGACACCACTTTTGAACCTTAAATCACCACATGAGCATGAACTACTGCTCCCCTAAAACAATGGAAACTCCTGGTGTTAAAAAAAAAGAAAGGTTGAGTGGAAAAGGTAAGGAAGAACCAGTAAGTTCTTCAAGGCCTCACCTCAGACTGCGCAGGAACATCTCGCTGAATCGGCAGTCCCAGGAGCTGGGTCCACATCCCACATCTGATGCTTACTACCTGTACAAACTGGGCGAGTCACTTCACTACCCTGTCATCAGGTTCTTCCTGATACCTAACTATGATCCCATCACTTTTGAATCACATAATCAAGTGACTCCCTGCTTCCCTCAGTACAGCCAACACAGTCTCAACATCATACCTCATGCCTACTACTAGCTTTATGCTTTAAAAGCACTTATATTAGTTCCCTGTAGCCTCCTAACAACCCCAAGAGGAGGACTAAGTAAAATTTCCTATGCCCATTTAACAGACGAAGATAATGAGGCCGAGGAAAGGGCAATCCCCGAGTGAGTCTGTGACAAAGAAGGCAGATCTTCAGCCCTGCCTCCCCATACCACTACTGCTGCAAAATCCATCATTGGAACCCTCCGTCCAAGGCCCTCAACAGTCACGTTGTCCCCATACCAGCATCTGGAAAGAACGTGTGCCTGGGAATGAAGCAACAGGCAGCCCCACACACTGCCACCCTCACCTGGGTGGCCAGGGAACGCCTGCCCCCAACCCCACCCCACAGAGGCCAGACTCCTCGTGGCCGAGGTAGGAGCCAGGAGGGAGTCTGCTGGTCAATCCGAGCTCCCCTGGAAAGTGTTTCTGAGGAAGGCCAGGCAAGGTTGAGAGCTGTCTGGGGGGGGGGGGGGGAGAGGGGGGAAAGGAGGAAATGACTAGAAGAGGAAACCTCACGTCTGTCTCTGAGGCAGCTCAAGTGGAAGCCGAAGAACCATAAATACTGCAGGCTAGGTGCCAGTAGGGGGTAATATTCCATGACTGGACCTTATTTTATTTATCTCTCCTGGGGCAGCCCTGAGCGAAGCAGGTTCGATGTGCACTGAAAATAATTAACATAGGGAGGGCCCAGCATGGGAAAGAAGTAGCTGCCACTTCACTCTGGTAGAAGCTGGATTCTGATGTGGAAATGAAATCACTGGTGGAGAACTCGGCAATCCCTCGCGGCAAAGTGCAACTGGAGGGGAATTTCCATGGGAAGTGACAAAAGACGTTGATTGTGACAAGCAACATGTGCTCGCATACATACACACACACCAACCCTCTTAAACACGGATAAACACACAACACAAACAGCACAACCCGCTCTCTGACACTCACAATGACACAAAGGCACTGACACATGCAAGTTTGCACACACAAACTCACATAAACCCAACCTCACTTATACACAGACACAAGTACTCACATAATACAACCCCATAGAAAGGCAACAGATGTGCATCCACAGATGCCATTCACAGCTCCCCACACGCCTGCAGAGCTAGACACCCCTTCAAAAACACATACATATTCAAACCTATGCAGGCACACTCATATGTTTGCTCACACGTGGACACAGAAACACACAGACTGACACACAAACACATGGCATGAGGATCCTGACCCCAGTCCCTAGTCCTTCACCAGCTCCTCTCCATGAAAGGCTAGAAGTCCATCCTACACTTGGTACAAACCAGAAGCTTATGAGAACACTAACATATAAAAGGGAAAGGTGGATACTCATTCCTTCATTCATTCATGGAGATTCTCTCTCTCTTCTTCTGTCCCCTCCTTTCCTATTCCCCTCCTATCAATTTCCTTAATATCTACTCTCTTTCTATCCCCAGTGTCCTATTCCCAAGAGAATCCCTCTTGGTTTTCTTTTTGTGACTGGTTTTCTTTTTACTTTTATCTTGGATTTCTTTTTGCGATTTTTAGAGGTCTCTAACTGAAGAGAGATCATTGCACTCAAGGTACTTTCTCTGCTCTAGAATTTGTTTAGAGATTTGTTTAGTTATTTTTTACAGGTATTTGGAGAGGTTTGGGAAAGAGCTCAAGAGAGTCCCTGCTTTTGCTTTGCCATCTTGGCTCTGCCCCATCAAGGTGCCTTCTCATTCCTATGGGTCTCTCTCCTGTTCCCCAAGGACTGGGGCCAACATCAGGTTCTGCTTCTAAAAATATGGCCCTGATGCTTGTTACTTTGTCATCTCATGATGCTTTTCTAACCCACTATTGCTCTTTTGAGAATCAGAGACAAAATGCAAGAGTAGGGGAAGCATTCAAGTCAGAAATGAGGATATGGATAAAGAATGACGGAAGGAAGAGTGTGCAAGAGAAAGGCAACCAAGACCCTAGGAAAGGAGACTCAGAGATAGCTCTGCACACCCTGGGAAGCTTCTCCGGCAATACCTCATCAAGGAGACAAAGGGACCTTCCTGAGGTAGTATAAAGAGTTGGGAGCCCTGGGCTCTCTCATCCCAGTTCCATGACTTAGGTCTTTAACTCTTTGTGTCTCGGTTTTCCCATCTCTGGAATGGTGATGATACTACTCAGCCAATCCAACACAAAGTTGGTTTGAAAAGCAAATTTTATAATAAGATGCAAAAAGTACTCTGAAAAACATAAAACCTCGAGTGGAATACGGCATTATTATTACTTTTATGCAGTGGGTTGGAAGAGACCTGAGTTCTTTACAGGCAGCATCCATCCCATAGGGCTATATTCCCTATGGAACCTGTTGCTACAGACATGCACCCTGGGGTCCTATCAAGATTCAAGCTAGATACTGAGATTTTTTTTTAATCTCAGCCAATTTAAGCTCCTTGAGATCGAGGAACTAGGGGACCTAGGCTGAAGGGCAGTCCTATCCCAGGCCCTTTGAAGGTCCCACAGCCAAAGAAGGTAGGGCTCCAAATGGGACCTTGAAACAGCCTACAAGTGAGACTAGTTGGACAACCCACTTTTCAAAATACTCCTACAGATGTGGAATGTCCCATCACTCCTCATCACCACCTCCTCACCCTAGAGAATGTCTAGGCCACGATGTCTGAGGAACTTCTGGGCCAAATCTCCATCTAATAACTAGACACAGTCCAATTTCTGGGCAATCTTTGGTTCCCTAAGGGCAACAGGTGCCGTATGCCATGAGGAGACTAGCTTGCCAACAGTCTCCAAATATCCAGAATCATGGGGAGTCCAAAGGAGCAACCTGGTGAGTTGTTGCACCTTAGGAAGCCAGCTGTCAAGCTCCAGATGTGACTATACTGGCTAAGATTGCATCCCTCTCTCTCCAAGATTTGGGAAAACTACACTTTTTCCAAGTCCATCTGATTACGTCTCCAGCTGTCATCTTCCTATGTTTGAACTATATTTTCACTTCCATAAAACAAAGAGACTGAACGAAATCAATGTTCTCTAAGTTTTCTACCAGTGCAAACATGTTAGGTTTCTATATGAATCTCTCTCTTCACTTTTTCTCTCTCTGTTCTTCTATCTCTCTCCCCTTCCTCTCTCTTTCCCTCTGTGTGAGTGCCTCTCTTTGTTTCACACTGTCTCTCTGTTTCACTCTTTCTCTGTGTGTGTCTGTCTCTGTCGCTCTCTCTTTCCCCCACCCCTGCCCCCCCAGCATGGAGCCTACTGCCAAGTCCCAAGGCCAAACACCACCAGCAAACAGGCCCACAGCAAGCACCTGTGGCAAAAGGCTACAGCCCCAAATCCTGCCTCCCTCAAGGCCAGCAACAGTAGCACCTGGAAGAGTTTAATCTTAGGAAACATTTGGCATCTCCACCCATCTGGAAACAACACAAACCCAGAGAGAATCCTAAGGCCTACAGGTCTAATGCTTGAGAAGCAAACAGCCAGATGGAAGAGTGCAGTTCCTGTAGAATGTCCCCACTCAGCCTCCTGGACCCAAGCCCCACAAGTCATCAAGGAAAGGGCTGCTCCAACTCTGCTCCCCAAACCAGGGAGACACAGCGAAACAAGGGGTTCTTGTAAGAAACAGATGAGGATGGTGGAAAGAGAACCAGGTTTGGACTGGGAAATTTTGGTTCAAATCTTTTATCATAAATCATAGTTTTAGAACTGGATAGGACCTTGGAGCCCAGCTTACCCCTTCCCCTCATTTTACAGATGTGAAAACTTATACCCAGAGAAATAAAGAGACTGGCCCAAGGCATACAGACAGCAAGTATCAGAGCCAAGATCTGAACCCACGTCTCCTGACTCCAAATGTGTCTCCCTTTCAACCCTACCAAAGTGATGAATGAGATGTAATGAGAAGGTAGGGTCAAACCTCAAAGGGCTTTCTAGTACTAAATTCTATGAGTTTATACCCTCTCAACCCACCTCTGAAAGGAATAAACACACCTACTTGCCAGGGGACCAAAGGCAAGCCATTCTAATTATATGAGGTATATTTTTCTCATCTGCAAAGTGGGGATAATAATCCCTGTACTACCAGCCTCACAAGGATGGTAGGCTAAGTGGTCCATCAACTTGCAAACTTCTATAAATTGATTCGTTTTTATCATTTCTATTATCTGTGTGAACTTGTGCAAGTCAGCTAGTTGGGGGGGGCTCAATTTTCCTCATCTGTAAAATGGGACTAGATGAACTCTAGGGTGTTTCCCATCTCAAATCAATCAATGAACAAGCAAGCGGGCAAGCAAATACCATGGGCCCTACACCATAAATGAGGGGGAGCCCCAGGCAGAGGAGGGGAACAGAGAGCATCAGAGATACTTACTCTGGGGACAGGAGATGTCTGGGCACCTTTCCTCTGCCCACTCGTCTCAGGTGTCAGGTCCCTGTGATCCATCTGTACATGGCTCTCCAGGTCTTCCGCACTCTCAAACTTGACGCTACACTCTGGACACCGGAGGCTCCCACATGGCCGCTCGCTGGCCTCTGGTGGGGTCAGGCCAGACGCCTGTCCATTGGTGCTGCGAGTCATGCAGCCGGCGCACAGGCCGTAGGGCAAGCCGTTGACATCCAATTTCACCAGGTCCTGCTTGTTTCGAAACTCTTTGAGACAAAGCGCACATTTGTAGAGCTTCTGCAGTGACTGGCCATTGGGGGAGGAGGCGGCTGAGTTGCCCGCCAGCTTCTGCATGTGGAAGGTGCCGTGGATCTTAAGCTCTAGGGTAGAGGTGACCGTCTGCATGCAGACTACACATCGGAAGCCGGTGAGGGAGTTGCGCAGGTCGGGGTGCATCTGGCAGTGTTCGATGAACTCCTCCTCACTCTGAAGGGGCATCTTGCAGATGCGGCAAGTACCTGTGTCCAGGCTCTTACTGTGTGTCACCTTGTGCTCCGTGAGCGTTAACAGCGATGGGAACCTCTCCCCACATATTGGACACATGTAGTGCTTAGCAGGACCCCGATGGGTCTGCATGTGCTCCCGCAGTCCATTCTCCGAGAAGAAGGTCCGTGAGCAGACATTGCACTTATGGCTGCCTTTGATGAACTCTGCCTTCTTCCGGGAGCAGTCGTCCTCACCAGGCCGGATGTTGTGGTCCCTCAGGCGATGGTTCTGCAGCAGAACCTCCATGGTATAGGCTGCCCCACAAATGTCACAGCCATACATGGGCTCTGATGCATCCACGTCATCCTCGCTGGCCTCATGGCTGTTAGGAGCTTCGGGGTTCTTCAGGAGCATGTTCTGGATATCTGCTGGCTCTGCCTTCTTGCCCGCTGGCGGCATGCCATTGGCTGTGCCGTTCTCTGCCGCCGCGTCAAAGACACAGTGCTTCTCCCGGAGGTGCTTCTCCAGGAGGATGATGGCATGGAAGGCCTTGCTGCAAAACTTACAATTGTACTTCTTGCTGTGAGTGGTGATGTGGCACTGCAGCTCCACCTCAGTACTAAAGGTCTCCCCACAAAAGATGCACTTGTGTGACTTGGTGGGATTGCCCAGGTGGCTGTGCTTGACATGGATCTGCAGGTCCACCTCCTTCCGGAAGTCCCAGTTACAGGCTGTGCAGCGGTACATCTTCTTCTCGTTGCTGTGTTTCACCGCCAGATGCACTTGGATGGACACCTTGGAATCGAAGACTTCTTGGCAGAGAGTGCAGTGATACAGCACAAAAGTATGCATGTCCAGCAAATGCTTCTGCAAATCGTCCACAGATGAGAACTGCTTGTCACAGCTCTCACACACATAATGGGTCGAGGTGGTCATGTAGTGGACTGTGAGGTGCTGCAGGAGCGAGTCCTGGGAGTCAAAGTCCTCTTTACACTGAGGGCACGACTGTTTCCTTAAAAGCAGCTCCAGATGCAATTTTAAGTGGGTTTGGAAACTTTCGAAGTTGGAGAACTTGAGATCGCACTGATTGCATGGGTATTCACCATTGGAAACAGAGTTGATGCTAGCAGAGAGTCGCTGCCTTTTAGGAGATGAGACTTCTACATCAGAAGAAACTGGGCTCTGCTCTGCCTTAGACTTTTTATTGTGTGCCAATGGAATATTCTTGTGGTTTTCTTTAATATGCTTTGTAAGCTTTAGGATGGAGCCAAAAATGGGGGAGTTTGTGCAATATGGGCAGGAGTAAACTTCCATAAAAGACTGTGTTGGCTGTACAACAGGGGATTCCAGTTTTGAGTTCCCCACATTGCAGTGGGTCTGCTGGATATGTTCTGTGAGGGAGGACTCGGTGAGGAAGCCCATGGAGCATTGGTTGCAGAAGAAGGCATTGTTGCCGTCTGCAGGGTTGGCATTGGGACCACAGTGGGTGACCCGGATGTGCTCCTGGAGGCTGTTGATGTCGGCAAACATCTCAGGGCAGTAGTTGCAGTGGAAGGCGGAGATGTTACTGAACTGCATCATGGGGTAGGCATGGTTCTTGTGGACCTTCCGTACGTGCTCATTGAGGTTATACAGCGTGGGCATAGAGTCCAAGCAGACCTGGCACGTGTGGCTCTGCTGGGGCTTGTCCACATGGATCGTCTTCAGGTGAATCTCCAGGACAGCAAGGCTGTTAAAGTCTCTCTTGGAGCAGTAGGGGCAGCTGTAGGTGACCTTGGACCAGCTCTGCCCCTCCTCCCGGTCCACAGCCCGGATCTTTTTCTGGCCCCTTAAAGGCTTCAAGGTGGAGTCTGGGGTGGAGCCTCGCTCCACAGAGGCGCTAGAGTCAGGGGTGGCACTGCTCATGGACGCCACACTCCCCAGCACAGGATCGGGGCTGATGCTGTGGTTGCTGGAATCTGGCTGCCGGTGGCTGTCCAGGTGACAATAGACCTCCTCCACTGAGGAAAACTGCTCTGGGCACATGGGGCACTTGTGTTTCTTGTTGGCGTGGGCTTGGTGGATATGGGCAAGCAGTGAGTTCTCATCCACAAAGACCTCTGGGCAGTGGATGCACTGCAGGTCAGCCTTCTCTGAGAGCTGGGGGTGGCGGGTCAGGACGTGCTTCTCCAGCTCCTCAGTCTGGCTGAAGGTGTCCTCACAGTAGTCACACATGAAGTCGTCCTTCTTGGTCTCCTTCTCCGACTTGGCAACGTGCTCCTTGTTCTTCTTATGGGCCTGCATGTGGCTCTGCAGGGAGCTGGTGGAGGAGAAGCCCCGCTTGCAGACCGTGCACTTGAAGGGCTTGCTCGAGCTGTGGGTCTTGAGGTGGATCTTGAGGTGGTCGCTGCGGGAGAAGGCCGCCTCACACTCGTGGCAGTGATACTTCTTGTCACCCGTGTGGAGTTTGATGTGCCGGTCCCGGCTTCTCTTATGCTTGAAGAGACGGCTGCAGTAGGTACACTTGAAGGGGAGTTTGTCGCTGTGAATCTGTTCGTGCCTCTTAAGGTAGCTCAGGCGGATGAAGGACTTGTCACAAAACTGACACGGGTAGGGCAGGCCAGTCCCCCCTTCCTCCTCTCCGATGCCGAGGTCACACCCATCTCCTATCATCTGAGTAGGTGACGCAACATCTTTGCTGGAGGGAGATGAAGCCACCCAGGAGAGCTGTGGGTCGTCATCACCATCTGTAATGGGGAAGCAGAAAGGAGATTAGAGACGATTCCCAGGGCATCTGCGAAATAAGGACAAAGCTTCTCAACAACACTGTGCCTTCTACTGCTGCACAGCAAACCAAGTGCTCAGAGGAAAATAGGGAGTGAGGGGCAGGGGGCAGAGAGAAAACAAAAGGAATCAAAGACACAGAGAGGGAACGGGGACAAGATGCCTTTCAGATTATAAAGGATGCTGGGAAAGCAAACAGCACACAGTGTCATTTCTCAAGAAGCTTGGCCAGATGCTAACGGGAAACATCTTTTCCATTAACACACCTACCCATGGCCTTCTTAGCTACCATTGTCCCCCAAGGCCTTACATCTCCCCAAAGAGGTTAAATCCCAGGGTAAGCTCTAAGAAGCATGAGTACCTCCAGAGCACATGCCAACTTAGAAGTCGTCACTAGAGTGGGGAGGCCTCTAGGGCTAACTTCCCCCTGACAGTAAGGGGCTGGCTTTCTTTAACCTAATCTTTTGCTAGTTTGAACCAGCTGACAATCACTTAGACACCCCCAAGTCCTGATCATTGAGTCTATAATGCTCCAGTATTGAATGGTATCTCCAAGGGTCCCAGAAAATTTCCTCCAGCCCTCCAAAAAAAAAAAGAGTCTCAAAACCCAAATAAATCTCACTTCATTTTAACTGACTGCTAAATTAATAAATGCCATAGATGACTCTTTGGGAAAGAGGAGAAGAGTGGCATAATCCAAATAATATGAAAAGAAAACTCCCAAAAAGTTTGGGAATTTTGACCTTAGTACATGGAAATGAAGCAAAAACAATTTAAAGGAGATGGTTGGGTCTTTCAAGGCCCTATCACTTAAGGAGAAATTTCCTTCTCATTTGTAAATCTGTCTATGGCATACCACCAAAGGGGCTGAGGTCCCCAACAAAGTGGCTTGGCATTATGTCCTTACACTGATGTCAATCAGAAGATGTTTCTAGGACACCAGGGATCTTCATTAAGGACCCAAACACAATGTAAGGGAGGACCTATAAACCTATTAG
This sequence comes from Pseudocheirus occidentalis, assembly GCA_028646575.1. NCBI lineage: Eukaryota > Metazoa > Chordata > Mammalia > Diprotodontia > Pseudocheiridae > Pseudocheirus > Pseudocheirus occidentalis. The sequence goes on from CM053595.1 coordinate 92,116,588, forward strand.
TGACAGGCAAGGGTCAGGCAAGGCTTCATCAAAGAGCTGAGAAATCTTTATCTACCTAAGGGGAGAAGGCGCTGTCCACTCCTATCAATTCCCCAGTGGGCTCAAGACAACAAGACAAACAAAAATTGGCTGTTGAAGAAAAAACAAAACCACGTAGACTGAGAGGGGAAAAGTTAAGTTACTAAAGATACTAAAGATAAGGAGAACAGAATGAAGCCAGCCATCCTGTGTAGTCAGTTGAAAAGATCACGTTTCATGTCAAGCAGGATATAAAACTTAATAATGAATGAAATAGGCCACAGAGCTGCTGCGGGGGAGGGGAGAGACAAACAAAACATTAAATTAAGCTGCACTGACCTTTTTTGTGTGTGTGTAAACCCAGCAAAGCAGCTCTCTCTGCTCTCCTCCTCCCTCCCTCTGCTCCCTCCCAGACAAACAGGACCGTTTACCCTTATAAAACATTTAATGATCCCATTCTAACTATTTCTTAAAGCAGCCAATAAAAGTGGCCTCCCAGGCCTTTCATGTAAGGGACTGGGCACGTGCACACATACACACACACACCCTCACACAGGCATGTGTGCACAAACACACTCACACACTGAGGTAGAGTTCAGAAGCACACGTTCTCGCCTTGGAAAAGGGACAGTTCATAGCTGTGGAGAGAAACTGAATAAAGATGCACACACAAAACCTGGACTTACCCTTCACCCAAAACCAATCGCCCTTCTCCTTCCCAAGATGCAATGGGACTGACTGCCTCACTGGTACTGCCAGGATTTAAGTGCCCTACCACTCCCCTATAGCACAACCCTAACCATTTGCCCATGACCTGAAAGGCAGCACACCAATCAGACGTGTATGTCTGACAAAGACGCTCCATGTAGCTAAGTACAAACCCAGGCCCCTGTGTAGCTCCAGATTTTAATCCTCATCTTCTCCCATCACTCCTGAATGCTCCCCCAAATAGAAAAACAAATTGTCTTAAATCACATCAAGGGGTTCAGCTTCCCAAGTCTTCCTTCCTTCCTAGTAGTATGTCTCCCTCTGATACCACCAGCAAGGGTTCCTTTCCCAAGCAAAGGAGATGAGCTCCCTTGGGGGCCTCACATTACTGGGCCCCTTGGACTGGAACAATCCAGCTGGCTGCCCACTTCCTGGATGACATTCAGTGGGAAGGCACCGTGGATCACTGCCTGCTAATTCCCAACTCATGCCAGCTGGGCTTCTCCAGGGGCCAAGAGACAAAAGGGATGGAGAAGGAAGCTTAGGCTGGAACTAGGGTGATTGGTTCACTAGCACATAGTGATCCCACCCCCAACTTGTGAGTCTGGGCTGGGTTTTGTTTGTTTGTTTTTGCTTTCAGTGTTTTACTGTATCAAAATATATCTGTTGCTTGAATGCACATAGACTCTTTGGCCAATCCAATCCATAAGCCAATAGGCTAAAAGCTTTTGCTCCTCCAAGAACAGTACATATTAGAGAAAAGGTCTGAATGAAAGTAGAAGCCAAGACAGCAAGCAGGAAAGTGGCAAGAGGGTAGTAGCAAGTTATTCTTTCTCAAAAAACAGCCCGCAGCCTTTCATGCATTTTTCAGTTTGGGCACCACCAATCTTCAGTTGTCTAAACAGAGGAGGACCTCAGTAGAAATCTAAGCTCTGCTCCTTCTCTTCTCTCCTCCTCCCCAAATCTTACAAGTCTATACTCTTGCTTAAGCAATCACATATAGTCCGAGTGAGGACCTCATGCTCCCTGGAAAAAATCCTGAAAAGTCAGGTTCTCCTCAGTCCCCAAGCTCCAATTGCTTTCTGCTTCAGAGATAGAACAAGGCAGACTTGTCAACAACCTTAGAAGACAAGGCTAAGCATTTTATTGTGCGGATGGCAAAACTGAATACTTGCTGAGATGATAATTATTTGCATTCAAATGAAATGAGGTTGTTTTAAATTGAAAAAGATGAATTGGGGAAATTGGCCATGTTTACATAAAAAGTTGAGAAATCAAATTGCTGTTTGCTTCCAAAAAAAGAAAAAAGTTATTAACTTTTTGTGTCCAGCTGAATTTACTCTGCAAATGAGGGGTTCTTAACCTGGGCTCAGTGACCTTGTTTTTGTTTTTAAATAATTGCATAAATGTATTTCCATGTAATTGGTTCTTTTCATAATAATAGACATTTTCTTTCATGCATTAAGAAGCATTATTCTGAGAAGGGGTTCATAGGTTTCACTAGACGGCCAAAGGAGTCTATGTCACAAAAAAGGTTAAAAACTCCTTTTTGAAAATGGTTTGGAGATTTAGTGCATTTATCAACTGGGAAGCAGCTTCAATACATTTCAATTCAAGAACCATTTAAGTGTTGGTTAAATGGAAGAATCTCTATAAAAGGCTGGAGTACAACGACAAAAATGGAAGCCAGTTGTTGCCCTCAAGAAGTTTACATTTTACTGGGGATACAACCTGTACACAGATAAGTAAATACAAAGGATGAAGTAATAAAAAATAAAAAATAATTTCAAGAGCAACAGAGTTCTCAGAGCTGGAGGAATCAGGAAAAGCCTCATTTGGGAGGGGGAAACCCAAGCTACGCTTTGAAGGAAGCTAACAAGTCTACAAGATTGGGAGACAGAAGGAAGGGAGAGGTAAGAGATGAAAAGTGAAATCTGTAATTTGTAAAAGTTCCTAGGGCTCCATGGGGAAAGGGAGGGGAGGAGAGGGGAGATCACTATTATCATCAAGTGAGTTATCTGTACAGCACTAAGCACAATGCCTGGGCACAGTAGGCACTATATATAAAGGCTTATTCCCTCCCCTTCTCCTCTTGTATAGAGGCAAGTCAAGTGAGATTTGTCATTTCTTAAAGTTTCTGGAACCCCAAAGGGAAAGGGAGTTGGGGGTGGGGAGAGAAAGAGAAAGCGAATTTGTTATCAAATGAGATAATATCTGTAAGGCACTAAGCACAACAATCCCTGGCATACAATAGGTGCTATCTAAATACTTATTCCTTTCCCAGCTCCTGTTGTATGAAGTCGAGTCAAATTGACAAGCATTAATTAAGCACTCACTACTGTGTTAATGTCTGCTCCCAGCTCCGAGTTATTTTTTCACAACTGATAAATACGGCTCATTGCCAGAGTTCCTCTAACATGGGGAAGAGGTGGAAATTCAGTGAGCTCACCTAAAGAAAGACACACTAGAGGTGAGGACATCAGAAGATATTCTTAAGACGTGTTGTCAAACAACTGCCAATGCTGGACCCTAATTTTTCCCCTTCCTTTGAATAATAATTCTGCATTAATACAATCAAAGGAATTTAACAGAATGAGGGGGGGCGGAAATCACTTTCAAAAAGAAGATTAAAGTCATTAAAACCGGCTAATCCTGCAAAATGGGACTCTCAGAAATGGGACTCACATGGCTACTCCCAGGCTTCTGTCATCATTGAAGACAAGAACCAAAACCAGTATTAAAAGGAGAATAAAATTCAATAAAAGTTTAATTAAGAAAAAAGGAACATTAGACAGGCTTTGGAACATAAGTCATCCCTGGGATGGGATGGGATGGGATGGGATGGGATGGGATGGGATGGGATGGAACAGGACAGGACAGGAAAGGATATAGTGGCAGAGCTCAAGTGGGCAGGGAGCAGGGGCCTAATTTGTCCCCTGAATGCTCAGCACATATATTAAGTAGCTCCAGGAACATATATCATCACTGTCCCTTAGCTCCTTCTCTATCAGGTGTCCTCTAAATGCAAAGGCTCTCTCTAGGAATAGAAATGGGGATCAAATGCAAGGTGCTTCTTGGTGGAGAGTGGGGAGTGGGTGGCCACAATTTGAAGTTCTGGAATAAATGTACTTAAGTTCTTCCCAACTGGTTCAGAACAGAAAGAGGGCAGAGTGTACCCTCACCAACGTGTACAGAGAGATCAACAACTTAGCTGACTATTCCCCAGCTGTCTGGACACATTCATTATCTAAGAAAATGATGCTGGGAATGCCCTAACAGGCTATGGTATATGAATGTCACAAAATATTCCGTTGCCACAGAGAATGACAAGTATGACTAAGGCAAAGAAACATGGGAAAGCAGAGCACTTTGGAGGAACTAGCTGTAATCAACACCAAGAGGTAGTTTTGCTCAATTGTTTCCAGTGAATGGACTTTGCAGCAGAGGCTTGTTTGAAGGATTTGGGAGAAAAGTGTATATAGCGTAAAAATAAAATGTGTAACTCTTTTATAATATAAGAGAAAGCAAAGAAACATCTCTAGTTCACTCAGTGTGACCCTATGGTGACCCAATGGGGAGACATTGTCAATTTCACAAGATGGGCAAAGTATGTCCAGGTTGCTATCTGTATCATTGGAAGTAACAGTCTCATGAATGGCCTCACAGATCCATGTGAGTAAATAAGGGAATGAGACAACCAACAATGGCAGAATTCAGATTTTGACTTGTATTGGCCATCTGCTAAGACAGCTAGGAGACACGGGCCAGAGCCGCTGTATTTCCTAGTAACCCAGGGTTAAGTGAGACAACCTCCGGAATCCTGTTTCCTCAGATGTAAACATGGAAATAACAAACAACGCTTCTACCTACCCTGCCGTGTAAGGAAAATGCTTTGTGGATCTTAACCACACAACTATACGAAGGGGTAGAAAGCAGAGAAAAGGGGTTCATATACACAACCTCTGACACCTAGGACCTTGGGCAAGTCACTGAATCTCTAAGTGCCCTTGTCAGTTCCCTAAGGAAGTGAAGCTCAAAAGTAGCTGCCTCTCTCACCCATCTTTAGAGTTTCTTTGCCCAAATTTTCTTTGCTAATGAAATCACAGGTCTTGACCAAAGACTTATATTAATGCAAACTATTAATATTATCTTTCTCACCCAGAACTAGAATAAGCCTCCAAAACACCAGGGTTCTCCTTCTGAGACATATGGTGGAGCAAGAGGCTTCATGGGAAGAGCCAGTTCTTCTTTAGAGGCACCCCCCCTCCTCCAATGTGACCCAAATTCTACCCCAGAAAGGGTCATCAGTAGGCTGTCCAGATTGCTGGAGAAAGAGGCTGGGAGGAGGGGGAGGGTTGGCTGCCAGTGCCCAGTCACCATGGGGCCCGAAGGCCTCAGTGGGAAGGAGGAAGTCTGCAGGGAACGAGCCAGAAAAACAACTTGGCAAGGCCTCCGTGCTCCTCATGAGGCTTCAATGTCCAGCCATCCATCCCCAGCCACAGCACAACCAGCCCTCTTTCGAGCTCTAGACCTAGTCAATTAAGAGGCTGTCAACAATCAGCACAGGGCAGAGGCGATTGAAGATCTTATTATAACAAAGGCAAGAGCAACTTTGTGAGAACTCGAATGCAACAAGAGCATCGAGACAGTCAAGCAGATTAAAATACAGTGCAGACTGATTCCTTCACACGGCATACGGTGCCCGGGACACTAATATTCGGGTGTGAAATAATGCAAATGTCGACCAAATGTTGATGCCTCGATTTTCAGTGTACTTTCAATTCCTTTTTCTTTAAAAAATGTTCATCCCTTAGACATCTTCTCAGTTCCCCAGCTCCTCCACCTCCTCCTTCCCCCACTTAACTCTACCCCCACCTCTCCCAGCCTCCCAAACACACCCTGATGAGTTTGTCAAGTTGACTGGTTGTTGCTTTAGGTCTTGTCTCTGGAAGTCATTCATTCCACCAACTTGGTAGTGGGTTAGAAACAAAGTCTGCAAAAACGAAGGGGGCATGAAGGTGGCTCAGTGGATAGGGATGGGCCTGAGTTCAAATGTGATTTCAGACACTTACTAGCTATGTGACCCTGAACAAGTCACTTAAGTCTGTTTGCCTCAGTTTCCGCATCTGTAAAATGAACTGAAGAACGAAATGGCAAACCACCCTGGTATCTTCACCCCCCAAAAAACCCCAAAACACCCAAATGGGGTCACAAAAAGTCAGACATGACTAAAAACGACTGAACAACACAACATCTTTGAAGTACCAAAGAACAAGGTTGCAAATAACCCTCATACTGTGAAAAAATAGCACTAATAAAGGCATGGAAGATATGAAATGGATGTTGTAGTGGATAGTGCTGGTCCTGAAAGTGACAGGTCCCAAGTTCAAACCCTAACCTCAGAAAACCTACAAGCAGTGTGACCCGGGGCAAATCACTTAACCTCTCGGCCTCAGTTTCTCCGTCTGCAAAATGGGGATAATAATAGTACCCACTTCCCAGGGTTGTTGTGAAGACGAAATGAGATAAAATTTGTAAAGTAAAAATTATAAAGTGCAAACCTTAAAAGTGCTGCATAAATACTGTCATTATTGTTATTGTTATTGTTATGGGATTTTAGAGATGTTAAGAACTTGCAAGATCATCTAATCTCATTTTAAAGATGTGTAAACCCAAGCCAAGAGAGTTAAAGCAATCCATGGTCACAACAGTAGGAAATAATAATGATGAATATGGACATTTACATGAAAAACCTGCGTTGAATTTTACTCACCTGTCCTACAATCACCCTTATGAAGTATGTATTACAAATTTTATTATTCCCCACTTTACAAAGAAGGAAACTGAGGTCAAGTAGGGTTTAATCATTTGCCCAAAGTCACACAGTGTCAGAGCCAGGATTCAAATCCAGATCATCTGACTGTCGACCCAGTACCTTTTCATTACTTTGCAGACTACCTACAACTAACATAAATACCAACAGGTATACCCGGCACACATCTCGGCCACTAACAAGAGTATATTTGCCGAGAGCACAAACGCACATTAATGTTATCCTAAAGAAAATACAACAGGCAAAGTAGGTGTGACAGGTTTTTTAAAAATTATAAAGCCATTTGAATTATGTACACTAATACTCTCTCCCGGATGGTTAAAAATTGACATCTCCAAATGTAAGCAGAGAGTACGGGACAAGGTGACCTAAGTTCCATCCAGGGTCTGACTCCTAACGTTCGGTATTCAGCAGATCCCGTGAGCTCTCTGGGCTCCCATTCCCCCATCAGCAGAATTCCCCTTCTTTCCCTCCCCAGGACACTACTGGGTATAATGAGATAATGTCCATACAACAATTTGAACTCCCCAGAGGAAGGAGATAGACAAATACAAGCTGTTATTATTTCTACTAATAGTAGAATTCTAATTCAGGAGTTTACACTGAACCTGCTATGGGCTCTGGGATAGTCTTGCAAACGGATGAGAGACAAACCCGCTTGGTCTTCCAAAACAGGACCCTGTACACTGTAAAGATAGGAGGATTTAGGATCGGCATCCAATTTATAACCACTAATAATAATAGCTTGCAATTTATAATAGCTAACAACAATAGCTTGCAATTCATAATTGCTAATAATAAGAGCTTGTATGTATATAGTGCTTTCAGTCTGAAAAGCACTTAAATGTTGTCTCACTGGATCCTCACAGCAACTCTGGAAGGCAAGTATTGGCCTTCCAGACAGCACTCAAGTAAATTGTCACAGTAAGTATTTAAGGTTGGATTTTAATTCAGGACTTCCTGACTCCCAGTACAGCCCTGTCTACTATCTACTATCTACTATGCCCCCTAACTGCTACTTCCATTTCATTGAGAAGTTTGGGAAGTGGTATTTATTTATCGTAGGAGGGAAGGGAATTAGCTTTCTTCTATTACAGGGAGAGAGAGGGTATTAATATATGTATCATTGATTTATGAACTATAGTAGGAGGTAACTAAGCCAAAGTGGTTAGAAAGGTGAACTTGGAGTCATGAAATCCTGAGTTCCTTTCTTACACTAACACATAAACGGATGTGCAACCTAGATAAGTCGCTGAACAGTTCACTGCTCTAGGAAACTCTATGATCACAACCTAGAGAGAGACTGGCAGCCTGCACTGGAATTGTTTCTTCATAGGGGCACTCCCCCTAGACCTGGAGAAATCACAGATCCCCTCCCTATTCTATCATTCCAAATGCTGGCTTCTCACTTTCACAAGATGATCTCTGCCTCCTTTTTACCTCTGACAGGATGGAGTGAATGTAACAGTCATTGTGGCTTCCTGAAAGAAGTAGATGAATCAGATTTTCATCCAATCCATAGACACCTATTGCTGGTCTCTGATTCCCCAGAGATTGGCTGCCCACCCACACTCCTGTCCCACTCAACCGACCAACTTAAGTATACCTGTTGACAGCTAGAAATACCAGTGCCCCTCCCACCTCAAGTAATAAATACACGCCCTCCTGGCTAAGTATAAAATCATTTCTAAACAATCCAACTGTATTTCCCTCTTGACTTAAATGACATCACTTGACTTAAATGACTGTCAGAGGTGCTTTACTCTCCTAATTCATTCTCAGAATCATTACTATTGTGAGCAAAGCATGAAACAACTGTCTCAAGGTAGAATCTGTAAATATGAACACCAAATAGGGACTTTAATAATAAAATAACTGATGTTTACATAGCACTTTTAGGTTACAGCAAAGCATTTTACACATACTAGCTCATCTGAGCCTTCAACAGCTTTGTGAAATCCATACCACGAGGTATCATTGGCCCCATTTTACAGATGAGCAAATCGGGATGGGGGAACATAGATTGTTCCCATCTGAGCATTACCTCTGGGTCTGATAGAGGCAAACCTGGAAACTAAACCTTGCAAACTGTCCCTGTCTCTACTGTTCCTAATGGTCTATTTAACAGATGGCTGCTGTCTCCATTAAGGGGCACTTTGCACATCAAAATGGTGCTTGTTGAACCTGGTGACTTGATGTGCAGAACTGTGCTTACATTCATTCTTTTAATTGCTGGGTCTTTTAAAACACATTTTAATGTACTAACAACCTCAAATGAAAACAATTAAATAAATTATTTAGTGGAAAACAAAACTGTAACACGTATGTGTCTGATTGGTCCCTACTAGTAATACATAAAAGTATTTTTTCCCGAACAAATCAAATCCAATTTCCACATTATTTATATGAGAATGTCAAAGGTACTTTTAATGGTGAGTGAGATCATAAGCCACCAAAGACACAGGAGCATATGGCACGGAGAATGAGGAAGAATGATTTCTACTCCAAGTACTCAGAGAAGCTGGGGTGTTTTGGAAACAGTTCTATTTTTGAAGACAGGGATTCAGAATCTGATTCTGCTTCTTAGTACCTGTGTGACCTTGGACAAGTCACTTAGCCTCTCTAGGTCTCATCTGTAAAATGAGGAGTTAGATTAGGTGACCTCTAAATCCCTTAAAGCTCCAAATCATTATATAATCCTATGAATAGGACAGGAAAGGGATGGTCAGAATAACTCAGATCACAAAATCCCCTGCTGTAGTGGCATAGGATATTTCGAGATCTCTGTAACCTGAATTTATTGTTTATGATGCCAAGATTCAACAAATGAATGCTCTCACATTTCTCCCCTTCCCTTCCTTTTCCTGGGAAGTCACACTTCAGGGACCAGAGAGAGAAAGAGAGACAGACAGACAGAGACAGAGAAAGAGAGAGCGAGAGAGAGAGAAAGCGAGAGAGAGAGCGAGAAAGAAAGAGAGAGCGAGAGAGCGAGAGAGCGCACGTAGAAGTTGGGGAAATCATTAAAGATGGTCCCTTTCCCAACCTCTCTAGGGAAAAGCAAGCACCCTCAGAAGTACAGCCAAAACCAGAATAAAGAAATCTATACCACCCCTATAGCAGGGCTTGGGGCCAAATGCTAGAACCTTTGACCAAAGTTAGGATCTGACAACCTAAGCACAGCCCCAGCAAGCCCAGGGCCAATGTCCTACTGGTAAAGGCCTGGAGCCCATGGACAGGAAGGCAGGAGTTCGCCTTTCACCTTGAAGACACAGCCAACGTGACCTCAACAAACATATAAGCAGTCTGCACCGCTCTATCCCTTAGACAAATTTACTTAGTGCTGAAATTGAAAATGCAATTGAGCCTTAGTTTTATTGCAGAAATTAAACAGACCAAGAAAGAAAAAAAGCCACCCCACATTAATTTACTGGAGCATTTGCTATGGTTAAATTCTTGAAGAGGGCAGCTCAGTGGGGGGTAGGGAGGACAAACCCCAGCCATTTTGGAAAGAGCCAAGCAGGTCTCACAAGATTCCCTCCTCCTCCCACTTCATAGCCTATCCAGGGCTGAGCCCCCAAACCCCAAGATTGAGTTTGATGGGTTTTATTGTTTGTTGTTGTTTTACCACTTGGGGAAGCGGGAGGGAGGAGGGGAAAAGTTGGAAATAACACCTCATTAAATAATCTTCATCAGGCTTCAATAAATGACACAGTGAGGGTCAGCAGGACAGATGCTCTCCTCAACTCAGGATAAACGAAATGCTTTCAGGGTTGAATCACTGTTTTTCTTTACTCCCCTTGGAAATGCAGCAGAACCCATATTCTGTGGTGCTCCGTGGACTTGGGACTGAAAACAGCTGCACTCTAATTACATGTAAAGTGTACCAAAACATCCCTTTTATCACAGACTGTAAATCTGTTAGCATCTGTCTCTCCTTTGTTTCTTCCACAAGATACAAGCTTGTTTCTACATTTTTCTCACCTGTAGCGGTGATTAAAATTCATTATAAATGAAAGGAGTGAACAGTAAAACAAGTTCCTCTGTGTACAGTTCTAAACTCAAATTAGAAACAGCTGTTTGCTAATTCATGCAGTGATGTTTTGTCGTGCTCTGTGAATCAATAATAACTCACCCTATTGCTGCAGAAATTTTAGGATAATCCATATATTTACCTTGGTGGTTGACTCCCCAAGTGGGATTGCCAGGATAGAACTTCAGACCTCTTTCACAGGGGTAGGAAAGACTAGGATGGTGTGTGGGTTCATTCAGTCTCTCCTCCCAGTGAGAGGGGGCCTGAAGTCATTCAGCTCCTCCCTCCCCCTCACCCAGCCAAAAGAAATAATAATAACAAATAAGAAAGGCCCTCTAGAACCAAGTGAAAACTCCAAAACTTTTTTCCTCCACTCTCCCCAGGAAAAAAAAACCCTCCAAAAAAAATTAAACATCAATTCTGATTAGTCAAAATTCTGCCCACATCCTCACACTGCCTGAGAACGGCAAAATTAAAAGTCTGATACCCAGAACAATTTTAAAACTATTAAGTATAGGTGGAGCTTCTCTCTAAGAAACTAATCCTTTGACTGGGATTAAGCGTGTTTGGATAGCATTTTTGCCAGTCTATATGATTTTAGCCGCAGTAGCTAGAATTACCGTCTGCAAAGTCTCTCTCTGCTTTTGTGAAACTTCAAAGGCAGGGCTTGGCAATCGCTTTGCCCATTTGGAAGAAAAGTGCACGTGGCTCCCAGAGCTCAGTCCAAGCATCTCAATTCTAAACTCCCGGGTTCTGGGAACAGAAGGGCGGATTGGGAGACAAAATCTTCAATGGAGCCCTATTGTTCCCTGCGTGCAGTCCAAACTCCTCTGTCTGGCTTTCAAGGCCCTCCACAATCTGTCTCCTCCTCCTCCCCAACACATACCTTGCACTGGAGTTGAGTTTGTCTCTGCACCACCCCACAAACATGCTGTGCCCATTCATTCATTCAACAAACCTAGACTGAATGCTTACTCTGTCCACGGCCCTGGGCTTAGCACCGGGGAGATACAAAGAAAAAAAGAAGGCAGTCTCTGCTCTCTTATCCCCCTAGTAGGGGAGGGTAGGACATGTGCACACTACAATATACATGCTGCAAAGTGGACCGTAAGGCTCTCATAAGAGGGCTGATAAGTGCCAGAGGATCAGCTGAGGGAGCCTTTGTTCATGTTACCCTTGCCCAGAAAGCTCTCCTGTGTCATTTTCCACCCAGCTGTATTTTGCCAATCCTTCAAAAATCAGCCCAAGTCTTACTTCCCCACTGTCAACTTCCATCTATGTAGGGTGATACAGCAGAGAGAGCATTAGGTCTGGAGTCACAAATCTCACCTCACACTCCCTACCTGGGTGACACTGGGCAAGTCATTTAACTACACTGGGCCTGGGTTTCTTCCTATGTAAAAAGAAGGGGGTTTGGACTACATGAGTCACTGCTGTCAAACTCAAAAAGAAAAAGGGGGGCAGCTAGGTAGCACAGTGAATAGAGCACCAGCCCTGGAGTCAGGAGGACCTAGGTTCAGATCCAGCCTTAGACACTTAACACTTAACACTTACTAGCTATGTGACCTTGGGCAAGTCACTTAACCCCAATTGTCTTGCCTTCCCCCGCCCCCCAAAAAAAGAGAAACAGGGTTCATTTATCTGCACATAAGGATCCCTATGGTTGCCATATTAACTTAGTTTTAAAACATAATATCTGCATTTGACTATATTTTTATTTATTTTGTTAACTATATCCCAATTACATTTTAATCTGGTTCTGACTGTACTATGGGCTGCATGCCACATCTGACACCTCTGCATTATATGACTTTGGAGGCCCCTTCAAGCTCTAAACAATAATAGCTAGCATCTACATACAGCATTAAGGTCTGAAAAACCCTTTTCCTATGTTAACTCATTTGATCCTCACAACTACCTGGTAAAGTAAGTGCTCTGATCACCCCAATTTTACAGATGAAATAGAGACAGGTATTGGTTAAGTGACTTACCCAGGGTCACACAGTTTGAGGTAGGATAAGAACTCGGGTTTTCCTGACTGCAGACCCAATGGTCTATCAATTGTGCCACCTAGCTGCCCACAATAAATGATCCTGACCACTCCAGTCCATTGTTGTCTCTTCATTCTGTGACCAACTATATAGCACAAAACACCTGGGCCATACCACCAAGCACTTAATGAGACATTCTTCCACACTGGCTGCTGTTCTTTCTCTTGTGTTAGACCTGCCTCTCCATATTGGCTATTGGTTTGAGGAGGTCAAGAACCAAGTCTTCTCCTGGTCTTATATCTCCCACAGTGCCTAACACAAGGCTGTGGCCATAATAGGCTTTAGCAAATTTTTAGATGGATGAACAAACATATTTACTGAGACCTTGTTATGTACAAAGATTTATCTTGGGTAGTAAAATGGTGTAAGTTAACTCTTTCTGACACATCCCTTCAACTGGGGCCAATAACTGCCTTCTACAGGTTTATCCTTGCTTATGGACTAGGGAAGTCCCTAGACTGTGGATGCCTCTGGTCTCCAGGTTCTATAACTAACTTACTGTGCTGTGAGACCTTGGACAAGATACATCCCCTCCCTGGGACTCAGCTGTGTCATGATAAAATAAAGGGTTTGGGTTAGGTGATGTAGGCTCCCTTGCAGCTCTGACATTCTATCTTTTCACTATTTGGCACCTTCAGGAAGCTCTACTAAGTGGTACAGCAGGCAGAGTCAGAAAGCCTTGAATCCAGCCTCAGACATTTACTTAGTTGTGTGACTCCTGAGCAAATCACTTAACCACAGTCTGCCCCAGTTCCCTCATCTATGAAATCGGAAGAGCAACAGCATCTACTTTGCAGGGTTCGCTTTGCAAACCTTAAAGTGCTATATCAATCAAGCTACTATATTACAGGAGTATACCCTTTGCTTTCTTTTCTCTATACTGAATCACTCCAGGGTTACTTATGACAGACAACAAAAACTCAAATCATAGAATCAAATTTATTTTCTTCAAGCAGCATCAACCAGATGATACTCACCCCACCCCACACTGAACCCAGAACTGAGGGCAAGAATACTTTCCCCCTTGCAATTAAGTACCCTGCCAGCTGCAATGGATGCTGGTAACAATTTTTTTTAAAGAATAAACTTTTTTTTCAAATTTTATTTATTTATGTATTGCTTTTTGGAGGGGAGAAGGCAGGGCAATTGAGGTTAAGTGACTTGCCCAAGGTCACACAGCTAGTAAGTGTTAAGTGTCTGAGGCTGGACTTGAATTCAGATCCTCCTGACTCCAGGGTTGGTAATCTATTCACTGCACCATCTAGCCGCCCCTGGTAACAATTTTTATCCAAATATCCACAGACTTTCCTGACAATTGTTCTCAGAAGGGTATGCAACCTTGGTCTTGATACATACATATCATGTACTTGTTCCGTGGACAGATGAAATTCGTGCTAAGCAAAGTTAGAGGAAAGGAACGTTTAACAAAGAGGTTTGGGGCTGAGAGGTTTTTCCCCCCTAAACAAGATTCTACCTATTGAGGAGCTTATATGGGAAGGAACCAGGGAGAAGTATCCACCCACTGAGCACTCTTCCTCCTCTGGTTCACTCCCTTGATGGACAAATGGATTGGCTTTTTACAGTAGCTCTTGTTCTGATAAGTTTTACGTGAGGTTTTGAATATGAAAGCCCTATACTACTATTGACTTCTGTCTTCAATGTAAAATGCCTTATCTTGATTTCTAATTCTTCTTCTGTAAAAGACTTTAAGATTCTTTAGCTTCAAGGGTTTCGGTCTAATCCTGGCCCAGGACTGAATGACCACTACTTCATAAACAAATGCTTAGCTGCATTAGGGCAGCTTTTATTTCAAGGTATTCTCTGGGGGAAGCCCAGCCTCTAATTTAAAATTTATGAAAAATGGGGGAAAAGGGGGAAACCCCTCAAAAGCTAAATTCTCTTAAAGCAGAACCCACCTGCACAATTAGTTTCAGAAAATATTCTTTGCTGATTAGCTACAGCAAAGCCTTAATTGGAAGCAAAGGTCCTCCTGAGTCATACTAGCAGCCTCTCTGTCCTCACCATTTAGCCAAGTAATGTTAGCCTGAGCAAACCTTTTGTTTTTTTCTCACCTCACCTGAAACACTCCAAAAATAAAAAAGTTCTTGGGGGAACATGGAAGGTGAAAAATTAAATTTATCTACTGCTTCCAAATGTCACCACATTTGGAAAATGTGACTCTACCTCTGCTTTTCCTCAATTGATAATATATGGGGGCTGACTCTACTGTAAACAGGACAGGGCTGGGTACTCTAGAAATAAGCATCCTCTCTATCTTTCTTTACATGATACAGGTGTGGCTCAATCTCACTCCCTTGGCACTGTGAACTCACCCATGCTCTAGAGGGACAGTCCCTAGAGACTACAAGGGAGTTTCATATCCACACCCAGATCAGCTCCTGCCCCAATATAGAGGATAGCCAATTATCCACTTTGGAGGCTGTGGTTAG
This sequence comes from Pseudocheirus occidentalis, assembly GCA_028646575.1. NCBI lineage: Eukaryota > Metazoa > Chordata > Mammalia > Diprotodontia > Pseudocheiridae > Pseudocheirus > Pseudocheirus occidentalis. Next base: position 92,131,678 of record CM053595.1, read on the forward strand.
AGGTAACACCTGTCTACTAAAGTCTAGTTTTAACACCAGTTCCCCTACATTCTTCCCCTCCTTCCCCCACCTTAAAAAAGCTCAGGCTCTCATTACCTTGGAGAGCTCTCTCCCTGAAGGTAAGTTGCTGTTCTTAGCACTTGGGTGTGAGCCCTGGGGACAGATACCACAGGGTCTTTGGTTTCCTTCCCCCATACTGGGTAAGCACCCCACAGGGAGGTTACAGGTAGGGCAAAGGAGGAGACCCCTGTACTCTGCTGGGCTTCTGCATGAGCCGTGGGATCAGGAGACTGATGCTAGCTCAAAAGCTCAGGGCTGGTTCCCAGAGTCCTGTGGGAACCAACTACAGGTCTCTATAGTATTTCAAAACTCAAAACTAATCAACACCTGGTGCTGATGCCCAAAGCAGGTGATATAGGCCATATTCAGTCCCAGATAGATTCTCAAGGACCACTCCCTTCCTTCCAACCTCCCTCCCAGTCTAAGAACAAAGACCCTTTCTTTTTCTTAAGCCCAGATTTCTCACCTTAAAAACAACACTAGCAGAAGAATCAAAGGAAATCAATTCTAGTCCTAGCTCTGACACTAGTTATCTACATGACCCTGAATAAATCAATAAAATTTTCTTGGGCTCAATTTCTCCATCTTTCAAATGGGGATAATTATACTTCACTCCTTTAAAAAGCTGCTCTGAATTAAAAGAAAAATTTTTTTAAATATGCTTTGAAAAATATAAAGTCCTGTACTTATACTATTACAGGCATTTTAATGCTGACTTTCTTGTTTGTATAACCCAACTGAAAGGCAAAAAGGCACTTCACTTTATCACTGGCCTGGCTCTGGGGTCAGAGAACCTTGGTTCAAATCTTTCCTCAGATGCTTTGCTACTTTTGTGTCCTCAGGCAAGTCAATAAACCTCCCCAGGCTTCTCGATTTTTTCATCTGTAAAATGGGGTTGGATTAGTTGGCCTCAGACGTTGCCCCTTCCAGCTCTAGATTCAGGGCTCTATGACGTACCTTAATCAGCTTGAAGAATATGCCTTCCATTGGGGTGGTTGTCTTCTTGGTGGGGGAGGTATACGACTGTCGCCTCCCAGATTACAGATGTTTCCCAAACACCCCAGTGCCTTTAGTTGGCTATTATGGATCTGTCATACGGAAATTTATCCAAAATGTTTTCAGTTCTCTTAATATTATCATGTGGTACCATTAGTTGCTCTTTCCAGGAAAAAATAATACTTACAATTGCTTGCCATTTACAAAATTTTTCAAATTTCACAAAGAAGGGAATCTTCCGTAATTTTATTATGGAGTCACTTACTTCATCTTCTACTTTGCTGAGAAAAGAGAGGTCATCCACCATGGGCTCCTTCTTCAAAATACTTCTACCTCAAACCACATTGTCTCCTCCTTAGTACCCATTTCTCAGGCATTCTCCTCGCTTCAGCCTCTTCTTACACATTGGCTCCTTTTCCATCATCTATAGGGTGAGGAACCTGCTACCTTCAAAATCCTTAAGTGCAGCCTTTTGACTGAATCCAAATTTTACAGAACAAATCCTTAAGGATTCAATCAAAAGACCACACTTAAGGATCTAGAAGACCACAAGTGGCCTTAAAGCTGCAGGTTCCCCACCCTGATCTATAGACATACCCAGGTTTCCTTCATTCCTAGAAAGGCTTCACTTGAACCAGAATTTTAACAAGGAAATTTTGTATCACATTTAGTACGGAGAAGTCTGTACACCATCTCAGAGAAGAAACAGAAACAGACTCCAAGAACTACAATGCAACTGCTAGGGTAGATTCCCACCTATGCAAAGAAAGAGTAAAATTAGGTCCATCCCTAGTTAAAACAATGTTAATAACTAGTTATCAATAATAATTGGTTGTTTCTTCATATTTGGCACTCAAGAAGGTCTAATGGGGCGAAGGGGAGCAGGAAAGGCAGAGAGAATGTATAACCTATACAGCAATCATCTGCTTTGGTGACAGGGCTGAAAGTGAGCTTGGAGTCAACCCCTTCCTCCCTCCAATAAAATCTGCATAATATTAGATTTTGAAGAGACCTTAGAGATCATCTAAGCCAACTCCTTTATTTTACAAGGGAAGAAACTGAGGCCCCAGAGACAGTAAGTGACCTGCCCAAAGTCACAGGGGAGGGCTCATTCAACTCTTAATGAAACCGACACTGAGCTGACATGGAGTCAAAGTGAGTTCAAATCTCATAGACTCATAGACTGTCAGACCTGGAAGAGGCCTCAGAGACTGCCTTTTACAACTGCCTCATTTTGAGAAAAAAACAAAGATTCAGAGTTAGTGTCAGAGTAAGGACTAGAACAAGGTTCTCCAGACCCCTAGCCAGCGTTCTACACCAGGCTATGGAAATATGGCCTCTCTCTGGACCTTCTAGAACAGCAGATCCTGCTCAAAAGTAAGAGCAGCTGAGCAGAAAGAGGGTTCTGGTCCTTCCAGTTACATTCCAGCAACACCACCACAACCATCACTATTAACCACCCCGTCCTGGGGAAAGTTGAAGCACAATGTGGAGAAGAGAAAAAGTCCGGGGGATGGGTAAGGCAAAAAGAAGTTTTAAGAAGCCATGGTTCCCTCTGCAGCCTTGGAGTATTTCTAAGATGGCTCCCCTTTCTCTTTGTGGATAAAATGAGGAATCTCGGGTCCAGAGAACGCAAGTGACTTGTACAAGGCATAACCAAAATTCAAATATCAGTCCTCCAAATCAAAAGACAGTATCTTATCACAGCCAAAACCATTTGGAAAGGCCAGTTAGGAAGCAATGTGCCTAAAAACTTTTTCCCCCATGTGAATTTAAAGAGCATGTATCTTGGGGAGGAGTGGCCCACTGGCACGGCAGATAGAGCACTGGGTCTGGAGTCAGGAAGACCCAAGTTCAAATCTGTCCTCAGACTCTTCTTAATTGTATGACCCTAGGAAAGTTACTTAACCACTATTTGCCTCAGGTTCCTAATCTGTAAAATGGAAATACTAATAGTGTCTGCCTCTCAGGGTTGTAGTGAGAAGCAATTGACAAATTGATAAGTTGTAAAACAGCACATTGCCTAGCACATAATAAGCCCCATATAAATATTGGTGATTATTACTATTATGATTTTATTTTACTGGAGCATTTGCGACTCCTGATTTGCAGTATCACCCTCCAAATTCAACCACTAGGATCTAGGAATTAGGACGGTTCAAGAAGTTTCAATGGGATAAAAAAGGGATATATGTTTTCAGGATGGGGTGGCCCAAGTGTTTTCTCCCTTTCCCCCTTCTCCTTGGGTTGATCATAGAGGAGGAGAATTTCCTGGGCAAATTGGTCCTTCTGGTCCCAGGCTGTCCTGTCTCCCTGAATTCTGAGGTAGGCCACAAAGCATCTCCCTAAGAGCCCTAGGTCAGGGCAAAGTCTTTCTCTAAACCCTAGCAAAGGCGTAAGTCCCACTCACCCCAGCCTTTGCCAAAGGATTCCCAAAGTCAATCAAGGAGCTACCTAAGCAGGAGGACTGCTGCTTTTTCATGATCCAAACACCAATTCTGCCTGACCATGACTCGACCCCTGCTCTACCACCAACATCCCACTCCTGCCTTCAAGGGAAATAAAAACTTGTCAGTGTTCCTTTAAATTTTCCATCCTGAGGGCAAATCTCACTCCCCACTCCCGGGACTCCAGTCCCTGTGGCCCAGCCCTTGTTATGACTTTGACTTGACCCTGACAAGTCACTGAAGTCTTTATCTTCTACTTCTCTTCCCTTTCACAACAAAACTCTCAGTCAAGGTCATCCAGCCAAGTTGTCCTCATCTCCTCACATTCTCATTCACTTCTTAAACCCTAATAATCTGACTTCCAAAATCACCACTCTAAGGAAACTGCTGTGTCCAGATCCACCAAGATCTCAATTACAAAATGCAACGGCCTTTTCTGATACCATTCTATGCAGCTGGGGGCTGCAAAGGATAGAGCGTCAGCCCTGGCATCAAGAGGACCCGATTTCAACTCCTACCTCTTGACGCTTAGTAGCTGCGTCACATTGGGCAAGTCACTCAGCCCTGTTTGCCTTGGTTTCTTGATCTGTCAAATGAGCAGGAGAAGACAGTGGCAAACTGCTCTGGTATCTTTGCCAGGAAAACCCCAAAAGGGATCATGAAGAGTCAGACATGACTAGAACGAGTAAACACCACCACCACATCATTTTGTCAGTTTTAAACACTGCTGATCACCCCCTTCTCTCCTCCCCTAGTTTTCATGCCACTGCTCCCCTGGTTACCTTTTCAGCCTTCTCTGATGGAGTATCATTATGCTCCTGCCAGTTAAGTGGGCCTTGGGGTAGTCCTAAAGGCTCTGTCCTGGGCCTTGTCTATAAACACTCTCTCTCAGAAATCTCTTCAGCTCCCATGGGTTCAAGTATCATCTCCATGCATCTGACTCCCAAATCTATTTATCTAGCCCTAATCTCTCTTAAACTCCAGCCCTGCATTACCAGCTGCCAGTAGGCACACCTCCACCTGGATAGCCAATAGGGACCTTAAAACATGTATAAAACAGAAGTCATTACATTTCCCCAAAAATCTATCTTTCACCCAAACTTCTCTATTTCTTTTGAGGGCACATCAAGATTTGCAGTCACCTAGGTTTTCAACCTCAGAGTAATCTTCCACCTTCTCTTCGCAACCCACTATATACTGAGAAAGTCTACCTCCACAACATCTCCCATGTCTGTCCCTTTCTCTCTACCCACACAAAGTCTATCCTAGCTTGGGTCGCAATCACCTGTTGCAAGGCCTATTAGAGAAGCCTCCTTATTGGCCTCCCCTTGTTTCCCCTCTCTCCAATCCATCTTCCGAACAGATGCTAAATTGATATTCCAAAAACACAGATCAAAAGTCTTCAGCAGCATCTAATTGCCTCAAGATGAGAAGACAAATTCCTCATCCTGGCATTTAAAGTCTCCCACAATATGGCTCCCACTACCTTTTCCAGTAGGATTTTATATTACTCCCCCATACTTTCTACCTTTGTAACCTTAAGCAAATCACTTATCCTCTTCTAGGTCTCAGCTGTCTCAAGTGTAAAAGGAGGCCACAAATATTTGCATCGCCTGCCTTATACAACCACAGTAAGAAAAGCATTTTATAAACCTTAGAACAGTAGAAAGAAGTGAATTATTATTAATATCTCCCACACATGACCCCCAATTTCTAAAACATCACCAATCCTACATTTTTCAAGGATCGTGAAGCAGCTTTGTTGCCCTAAACTCAGCACTCCTGCTCTCACTAACAAAGATGTCACCCAGAATCTCATCCAGATCCCGTTACTAGAGGGGGCAGCTGGAGTGGGCTGGGCCGGTCCCATTCAACTCCAAAGATTTCCCAAGAAAAAGAAGAATCATTTTGCCACAGCAGCTAAAGTGTTCCAGTCAGCGCCACAGGCTACTCTGTGGGGCTCCCTCACCCTTTATACTCATCCAAATCTACAACTCAGCAGAGAAAATTTCCATTTCCCCGGATTTTCGTGTTCTCCGCCTAGAGAAAAATTGCTGTACTAAGCTTCATCACTAAGCTTTCAAGCCTCAAGTGTTATTAGAACCAGTTGTAGAAAAAAAAAGCATCTTGTTAAAATACAGAAAAGTAGTCAATTCCAACCATTCGGCCTGATTTGAGGGACAAAAGTAGCATCTTCCAAGTTCGAAGCTAGTCTTGACACTGTTTGGGTAAAATCTGTAGTTCTCTCAGTTACTGAAGAGCTGGGGTGGGTTTTCAGGCATAGGAACCATTGGAGTTTGAGCTAGACCTTGAAGAACTGAAACCCGCATTCCAGACAAAGAAACTAAGAACCAGAGAGGGAAGGGAAGGTATCCAAGGTGACACAACAATGAGGAACTGGCATTTGGACCTAGATCTTGTGAAATTGTTAGCTTGGAGGGAAAAACAAATATTCAAGTGGAAACACAATACCTGCCTAATTATTTCAAGAACTGCCATGTAGAATAGAAGAGAGATTAGACACGTTCTCTTTGACTCAAGGGCAGCTATATGAACAATGAGTAAAAAGGTGCCAAGAAGCCAGTTTAGATTCAAGGCAAGAAAAAATCTGGGGCTGAGCACTAGGAATCAAAAAGACTCATTATCAAGAGCTCAAATCCAGCCTCGGATACTTACTAGATGTGTGACCCTGGGCAAGTCACCTAACCCTGTCTGCCTCAGTTTCCTCATCTGTAAAATAAGCTCAAAAAGGAAATGGTAAATCACTCCAGTATCTTTGCAAGAATACCCCAAAATGGACCCACAAAGAGTCTGACATGACTGAAACAACAAGGAAAAACTTAATAATTAGTGCTTAATCAGTGATGTCCTAGAACTCAGTCTATATAGCCTACAGTTAAATTTTCAGTATATGTATTTACACCTCAGAAAAAGCAAATGCTACAAACCACGTCATGGCTTATTATTGTTGTTCAGTGTCAACACTGAAGAAAGTGATGGAGAAGATGTCCATAATGGATATTAAACTTTATTAAAAGTGTGTCGGGGGGTGGAGGGGAGGGGAGAGGGAGAGAGAGAGAGAGAGATTTTTTGAAGAGTCAGTCTTTAAACATTTAGAGCAGAGCCAAGTGGAATGGGCTGCCTTCAGAGCTGACAAGCTCCTAGTTATTCACTCTTCCAATAAAAGCTGGATGACCCATTTCTCAGATATGAACAGAACAAAGTAGCCTCCAGGATAACTTCTATCTCTCAAATTCCTGATTCTGTGACTATATATCCAGTGGCTGTTTCTATCCTATTGTTGCCATCATGGCTTTAAGGGAAGTGCCCTCAAGTTATGTCAACATGGATTTATTAAATACTCACTATATGCCAGGCACTGTCCTAAATGAGAATACAAAGAAAGACAAAAACAGTCCCTATTCTCAAGGTTGTCATATTCTGATGGGGAAGGCTACATACAAACAGCTATGTGCATACAAGAGAGATAAAAATGATGTAGAGGTAGATAGAGGCAGAGACAGAGAAAAAAATAGAGATAGAGAAGGTAAATGGGAGCTGAGCTGTACCTCAAAAGGTACAAACAAGCATTGAGGGAAAGAGAGAAAAAAGCCCCTTGCAGAAGGTAGGATTTGAGCTGAAATTTGAAGGGAGGGTAGGGGGGTAGCGCTGTGTATTGGCTGGGAGCAGAGGAGGGAGGAAAAAGGACAGGGAGAGAAAGGGAAAGGGAGACAGGGGGGAGGAGCAGAAGGAGAGAGGGAAAGGGAAGGGGGAGAGAGAAAATTCCAAGCATGGGGAACAGCAGTAAAAAGACAAAAAGTAAGAAAATGGAGGAGGGTTCTGTGAAAAGAACACCAAGCAAACCAGTGTCACTGGATTATAAAAGTATTTGCAAGGAAAGAAAATAAGACAGGAAAAAAAGGAAGAGGGCAGGCTGTACACAGTTTTAGAAATTAGTAGATTTCATATTTAATCCTAGAGGTAATAGGGAGCCATTGTAGCTTATTGAGGATGAGGGGGTGGATAGGGTCAGAACTATACTATAAGAAGATCACTTAGACAGATGAGTGGAGAAGGGAGAGACCTGGGGAAGGGAGACTACAAGAAGTGCAGCAGTCCAGGTACTCATTTTTAAGCCTGGAAAGGGGCAGGTTAAAGAGAGTATTATTAACCATATTCCCACACTAAAGCTTAGACAGACACGTATTTGTCTGTGCTTCTTCCAATAGGGACTTATCTAATTAATTTAATCATGTAATTGTGTTTATTAGAGATGCATCTTCCTCATTAGACAGTAAGCACCAGGAGGGTAGGACCTACACCTTATCTAAAACTTGAGATATTGCTTACAATACTTACTATATTAATAGCAATAATTATGCATATTGCCAACAAATTGAAAGCCATTCCTTACCCCCAGATAACCAAAAAGACCTGTCTTTTTAAAAGAACTGGTTATTTCAACTTCCTTCTTCTTTAGTGCTATCATCTGCCCAGGAACCATCTCCAAAGGTACCGTATCAATGTACAGAACCTCTTATGTTTATAAGATTGCTTAAAAGGAGGTAGGGCATTTCTGGAAAAGGTGACAAACACTCAGGAGGCTGTGTAAGGTTATTTTGTAGGTAACAATAGTGATTTCTGACAACCTCTTCCAAGAAAAGAAGGCAAAGCAAGAAAAAAACAGGACACTAGAAACACTATAAGTAAGGAGAAAAGGTGTAGATGCTATAAGAATGTAAATCGTGGCAATATAAGTGAGTGTTTCTCTCCTACTGAGAACTTACCATGTCATGACTATATATCTTTTTGTCTTAAAATGTATTTTTAAGTCGTCTTTATTAATATATATGTACTTGATGGAGACACTTGACCAAAGTAAGCTTAGAGAACTACATTGGTCCTTGCCCACTCTGAACTGACAGTCAAAGACATACTCACAGAGAAAAAGGGGAGTATTTGAGATGTTGTATTCACACCAGCTGCTTCAGGTCTGGACAGCCACATACCCCAGACCCCACACTGTGCCCTCTATTGGGAAGCAGACTCAGCAGTGGAGGCTGTGGGTGTGCTGGAACATGGCGGGGAGAGAGCTGCTCCCGCTGGAAGCTCAGGAGTTAATGAGCCTGACCGCTCCATCTGACCCTCGCCTGAGCACAGAGGGGTCCGCTCTGGCAAGACAGCCCCAGCAATCCCTAAGGCCTCTGCGCATTATGGCAGAATGCAATTAGTTCAGTCTCTGTGCCTACTGCATTTGTCATTTCTTTATTTTAAAGAATATCACAGAGAAAGAGAAAGTAGATACACTGGATGGAAGAGAGAATGCAAAGAGATAAGGAGCCCACATCCTAAGTATATGTAAACATATTTTTTCTAGACACACCAATCCACAGCCTGTAGTTATTTGTAACTAGCCTCAGAGAAATGGCATCAAAACAAAAGGAGGGAAGGGAAAGGGAGGAGGAGGGTCAATAGAAAAACCGTTGGGGTAGGGGGAGAAGAAACCTTCTGTTTATTCAAACCAGAGCAGAACAAATTGACAGATTTAATAAGATAATAAGCTGAGATTCCCTGCTCTTAAAGATACAGCCAGCAAACCATTTTCAGGGGGCATTTCTATGTTGTTGGCTGATGAAAGCCTAAGTCAGTCACTCTCTCTCCAAACACACCAGAGAGGGTCTCCTGTCGGCCACTGTTGTCTCAAAAAGAGATGTGCGTGTGTGTGTTTTTCCCAACAGAGCCCTCCCTCTGCAGCTCATGGGGGAGGTTCTCTACTGAATCAAACTCACCATCCTCCTGACACACACACATACATACACATAGCAAAACAGCCCCCTTTTAAGTTTTACTGGGAATGAGTAAGGAGCTATGATCCAGACCCCCAGGCTCAGCATACCTTCAGAGCAGAACCTTGGGCTCCCCTCCTACCCATCTTGCCCGTGGCTACAGAAGGACCTAATGATGAAAAGCTATGACCTCCTGCTGGACCCCTCTGGAACAAGTCTGGAGTAATGCAGAAGAACCCCTAATAGAAGCAGGAAGAGCCCTGTGCTGGGTAAGCACTGTAGGAGGGGTCTACAAATGAACAAGGCAGGGTCCCAAGGATTGTGGAGCTTACAGTCCATTAGAGGAGATAAGGCACCTACACTAATCGCCAGAATGCAAGGTTAAATGGGATAAGCACCACAAGAGAAGTACAAAGACCTAAGGATCTACAGAAGGTTTTTCAGATGAAGCAGCTAAGAAATGCACAGGGCCTTGAAGAATGGTCAAACTTTTAACATGTAGAAATGTGAGGGTGATACTGTTCCAGGTGGAAAGAACAAGAGTACAGAGGGAAGAAAACACACAACAATGCAAACGGAGGACATATATGGGGACAGCAAGTTCAGTCTGAATCTAGGAGAATAATGGCAAATAATAGTAACAAGATTTGTTGAGGCCATACTGTTGGCCTTGATTCAAGGCACTGATTTGAACTCAGGTCCTGGGACTTTCAACTTCAGAACTCTCCCATGGTACCTTCCTTCATTTGGACAGTTGTGTGCAGGATGGCCTGCGGAGAGTAGGAAGCAAGAGGGGAGAATGTGGAGGGAGACGGGCAGGAGAAAGTGAGGTCAATAGGGAGAGATCACAACATGCAGGTGAGAGGTGTTGAAGGTCCCAGCTAGGCTGGTGGCTGTTTGCGGAGTAGGGGGGAAGGGGGGGAGGGAAGTTGGGGATGAATATAAGGGAATTTGAAGAGATTTCACTCATTGTTCAGTGAGGGGAGCCCCAAGAAAGGGTGGAACTGGAAACTTTCTGTAAAGGCATAGAAAGATTCATGGAGTGAGCAGAAAGGAATATTATTCAAGGTCAAGGCCTAGCTCTTCCACAAACTTAGTATGTGATTCTTCCTAAGCTACTGACCCCTTTAAGGGCTTTATTTTCTGCATTCATAAGGTTAATAATAGGAAAGGAGACTGGCTCTGTGGTTTCAATGGTATTGGGGAATCCTGGAGGAGGAAACTCCTAACAATGTACGTAGCAGCACCTGGTCTTCAACTTAAGTCTTAGAGTTGCTCAGAGAAAGGAGAGGTTACTAGGCCTGCCCAAGGTGCCACAGTCAGTGGGCAGGGGCAGCACCTGAACAGGAGCCTTAATGACTCCAACGGCTGTGCTCTTTCCCCCATTCCATACCACTTCTCAATTAAATTAATGATAAAATTAATGACAGTAATAATATTAGCTAACATGTATACAGACTTTGGGCAGCTAGGTGGTGCAGTAAATAAGAGTGTTGGGCTTTCCTGGAGTAAGGAAGATTCATCTTTCTGAGTTTGAGTCTCGTCTCAGACACTTACTAGTGACCCTGGGCAAATTACTTAACCTTATTTGCCTCAGTTTCCTCATATGGAAAATGAACTGGAGACAAAAATGGCAAACCACTCCAGTATCTCTGCCAAGAAAATCCCAAATGGGGTCACAAAGAGTTGGACACAAGTACAAAACAATTGAATAATGAACGCAGTACTTTAAGCCTTGCATACAGTATCGCTTTTGATGTACACTCTATAACCATCTAAGGCAAGAATTATTATTATTATCCCAATTTTACAGCTAAGGAGACTTGAGGACTCGCCCAGGGTCACACAACTAGTATCAAATGTAAGCTATAAACCCCAGTCTTCCTGATCCCATGTCCATCTCTCAATCCATTACATCTTCTTAAATTATAAGATAAGGATGAATATAAAACCTTCAACACATCAGAGTTGCAATACAAATTCAGACTCACAGAGGAAAGTTTAGACACAGAAATCAGACAGATGTCTTCCAATATAAGTCCTAAAAAAAAGATAAAGTAAGAAAAAAGCAGGCATTTCTAGAGGGGAGTCTTTTGTATTTTTCTCCCCCTAATAAAAGTATCATCATCATTATCATCATCATCATCATCTTGTGCAATGGAATGGAAGCATCAACAGACGAGAAAACAGAGATTTAGAAGAGGAAAGTGACTCATTTTTCTCACACATCTAGGAAGCATCAGAGTCAAGATTCAAACAGAGATCTTGAGACCACAGAGTTGACCCTCTTTCCACTATAGCATGCTGCCTCTTAAGAAGATGCCCTGACTCTTCCACCACAGAGTAAGGGAAGAAGTCTGTTCTGGGAAATCCATTCTGATTTCTGATAGGTTACTATGCCTCCCCAGAGGCTCTCAATCCATCTACAGAGCTTCCCAAGGCTGACTGCCACCTCCTCTTGGTTTTCCAAAGTCAAGAGCAAGAGAATTTCCACATGACTGGAAACTGGCGAACAAAATCTCATCACTTAGGCCTCAACCTTGGCAGGTTACCCAGAACAGCTGGGCAAAAAGGATGCATTTCCTCTTCAGTACCAACTCTGAAGACCAACTCAAGCTGCCAAGGTAGAAAAAACACTGGGTTTAGGGGACCTGGATTATATTGCAGGTTCTGCCACTGATGACTTCGATGACCTTGAATAAGTCACTTTAACTCCCTGAGCCTCAGTTTATGCAATTGTAAAACAGCCCTTTTGAGATCAGCCCAATTCTATGAAGCCTTTGTAGAGTACTCTCTTTTAGATATTAGAAGGAGCAATACAAGCCAAAGGGAGAAGACTGAAAGATGTTATGTAGGATGCCACTGAAAAGACTAAACAGTTCAATCTGATGAATATTTTGGTTATTTTCACTGAACTTATTTTTTTCATTTTCTTTTATATTTTGGAGGAGGGAAGGCAAGGTAATTGGAGTTAAGTGACTTGCCCAAGGTGCTCTATTTACTGTACTCCAGGGCCAGTGCTCTGAGAGTTACTGTACCACCTAGCCCTTTTCCTTCTTTTTTTATTCCCTGCTCTGATGCAGGAGGTAGGGAGGTGTGTATGTGCTCAAATGTGTGTGTGTGTGTGTGTGTGTGTGTGTGTGTGAGAGTGAGATGGACCTCTCTGTCAATCTCATAAAGCCTATGGATCCCTGCTCATTATGTTTGCTGCCTATATTCATAACTGAAAGACATGATAAACTTCAGTTAGTGGTTAGGGAAAACAAAGACAGAATTTTTCCCACCCAAGTTCACTAAACTTCTAAAAAACTGTTCATAAACCCCACATTAAGAACTCTAGGCTCTCAGGGTAGGGAGAGGGGGAAGAGACAATATACTAGGAAATCAAAATGACAGAAAAACAAAATATATAAATAAATTTTTTTTAAGTTATGTGGCAACCATTTTTTTAGAAAACAAATAGGATCCAAATATCCCCAAAGCCTTGGTCCCCTCAGGACCATGCCTGCTCCTGGCTGCACAACAAATGATGGCATTAATCACACAGTGAGGGCCCAGGAAGCAGGAGACTACCCTCTCCCAGTCACTAAAGATACCCGGGTGTGAATGCCAGTACTAGATTCCTTTAGGCTTCTCCAATGGTACTGGGATACTGCTGGGCCCCTCACCTTCCACAGCCTTCTAGGCCAACATGCTGCCCCAGTGGGCTCTAGATAAGTTGGATTCTCCATCCCTTGCTACCACCCTTATATAGGATGCCTTACCTCTCTGCTCTGCATGCCAGAAATGTTAGGCAGTATTATTACATCAGCCAAAATAGCTATTAACCCAGTAGCCAATAATAACACGTTATCCTATCAATTTGCTTCTTAAATACCATGTAATTACAGAACAAAAGTTCGCTATCTGGGTAGCTTAGTTGCGTAATACAAAGAAAAGAAACTCACCAATCCTCTCCCAAAACAAAGAAAGGTATTCATAATGCAAAGTCCATATTCACTACAGGTCCCTCAAACGTCATCCCAGGGGACCAAGGCCCTAGAATCTTCCATCAAGAAGCCTTTTTCTAACTTCTAACTAGTCCAGATCTATAGACTGGCAAGCTCTTTATAGACTGATCAGCTGCTTGGCTGTGGTAAAAGCCATCTCTAGATGATACCATGGGGTGATTAAAAGGAGGACTCACCATACCCTCACCATGGAGACCTGAACCTTCTTAGTTGTGTCCAGTCCAAAGTCTGGCACCAGAACCCAGTCATTAGAATGCTTTCTAACCTCACCCAATGGATAGCAGAGAGGGAAAATCTGAGCCACTTGAAAAGAAAGGCAGGAGAGAGAAAAATCAAATCAAGTCAACAAGTATTAAGCACTTGCTGTATACCAGGTACTAGCAAAGGCACAGAATCTGTGGAAAGAAGACCCAGAAGTTACCAAGAACAAGGGCTGGGAAGGAGAAGAATGAACATACTTTCTCACAGTTTAGAAGCCAAGGAGTGAGAGGACAGAGACAGGTGAGAACAAGAGGGGTTTGAGGACCAAAAAAGAAAAAAATGAAGGGGAGAAAAGATAGGAAGGACCGAGCAAGGCCTAGAAGGAGAAGGAATGAAAAAGGTAGTTCTGGGGGAGCTGAAGTTATATTGAGAAAAAGGAAAGAGAAAAAAAGTTAAAAAAAAAAAAAAGATATTCTAAACCCAAACCTGAAAGTGTTCCAAAGACCGCTGCTAAGGGAAAAAAAAAAAAAAAACATGCTCACCCAAGGTCACCCGGTGCTGGACAGCATCCCTCACACACCCCTGAAGGACTAAGGTATCCTCATGCTGGGGAAAGGAAGGGAGCAAGATTGTTTCTGTCTGATGGGCAGCTCCTTTAAGGGGCCAGTCCCGTGTTCCATTCACATCCCTGGAAAACATTTTTTCCTCCTTCTGGATTTGATTCCCCTCTGAGGAAACATTCTGCTTCCCAACAAACCAGGAGTTTATAATGCAACACTTGGCTGTCAGGAGGCATGACTTCTGCTCTATTCATTTTTTCCCCCACCAGCTCTGGCTTGGGATTTCCACCTCCCCACTACCCCCACCCATACCCCTTCATCTTACCTTTCCCCCCTCCTCCCCAATCCTTCCTGAGGTGAGCCTCTTCCGCAGGGGAAAGTTTAATCGAGTGGCAACAGCCGAAACTTAATCCCTCTATTCACCCATGGGCCAGCAGTGTCGCTGGCAAACTGCTGGGGAAATCTATTCACACTGCCCTACGAGTGACCTCAGCTCCGGGACATGTCCCCACCCTATCCACTGGGGATAGGATGGGCTGAGGTCTCTCTGCTAGCTCAGCCACTTGGTATTGTCTCTGGTTCTAGAGGACAGAAAGAAAAGAGGGGAAAAGAGGAGGAGGGAAGAAAGGAGGCAGTAGAAGGGGTGGGAGGGGAGAGGATGGGAGAAAAGGCCAAGTGTAGAAATCTCAAGCCATTTGTCCAGATGTTGACCCAATTCAGAGCTGTGGTCCACAGAGGCAGCTTCCAGGGAGGGAGATCAAACTCACTTCACTAGGGGATTCTAACAGAGAGAGCTCAGAAGCAAGAGACTGTTCCAAAGCCTCCTTCCCAGTTGATGGCAAAGAAGGGAGGGAGGAAGGGAGCAGAGAATGTATCCAGGGAGGGAGGGGAGGAGGGAAGACAGGAGACGAGAGCCCACCACACACTGTGGCCCTGCCCTTGGGTGCCAGCTCCTTTGCCACAAGAACAGGGGGCCAGACTAGTATTTGTGGAGGGGGTGGGGGAAAGCTGTTGGAATGGAGGGGGCTGCTCTCCCCAGGCAACCCAAGGGATGGAGGGTGGGTGGGGTACCGTCTCTGGGAAAGAGCTTTCAGCAAATGGAAACAATGCTGAGGAAAACTGGCGCAGCTCAAACATGCCGATCAACTCCAGGGGAAACCAGGCTCCAGGCCCCTGACTAACAATGCACTTCCATATAAACCATCTTGCTTAGGCTGGGTTCACAATTTAAAGGCAATAAAGGTGCATAGTTAACAGCCACCTATTGAAATGCATTAAAAAAAAGATAATATATAAAGAGAAGGTAGAAGAGAGGGAGGGCACCAAACGGCTTAAGCAACTTTTTCAGTGAAAATGGAAAACATTTTATGCAACTACACAATTACTTTTCCCTTTGTATACCACTCGCTATTACAGATTACAGGCAGAGGCCCCTCTCGAGGCAGAGCTCCCCATAAGTGTTGCAAAAAGCAACCTAACGGCATAATTTCCTTCACTATACTTTGCTACACTTTGCTGGGCTTGGCCTTCCTGCAGGCATCCAGTGGAGACTGGTGGTATTAACCACTTCCTAGACTGGAAGACTCAGCACAGGACTCAGGTTAGACCAGATGAGCTGGCAGGCTCCAAGTTTGCTTCATGGCAGAGGACGGATGGGTGGCTAGCAGCCTCAAGTGTCCCAACTTTAAAAGATCAACCTTCAAGTTAGAAAGACTGGGAATTTTGTAAGGAGCAGAATACAGGTTACCAAGGCTAAAATTCCAGTCCTGGCTCCAACACTCACTGTTGGGCCGTGTGAAGGAGGCAATGCTCTCCTTACCTCTCTAACCCTCATTTATTTGACAGGAACAGCAAATTCTTACTACCTGATTCAAAGGGTTTGTTGCGATGAATTCTTTCTTCATCATCATCATCAAAAAGACTGCTAACAACATTTGGCTTGCATGTCCTGGGGACGGCATCCACTAAACTTAGATGAGAGGGGACTTGTGGCCGGGTCTTATCCTTTACTAACTGTGGGACCTGGGACAGGTTACATGATTCATGCTCTCTGAAACTGTTTCCTCATTATGCCTGCCCGAGCTAATTCTCAGTGCTGAACTCAGAGTCAGAAACACCCAAGTTTGAATTTTGCTTCAGATACTTATAAGGTGTATGACTCTTGGCAATTTAATCTCCCCCAGTTTCCTCATCTGTAAAATGGGGATAATAAGAAAGAGTACCTAACTCACAGGTTGTTGGGGGGATCAGATGAGATAACTAATGTAAAGAATGGTTGGCCATCGTTATTGTCATTATTACATAAAGTACTTTGTTACAGTAAACACGGCTAAATGGATATAATTGCCTTCATTACTGTTGTTAACAACTGCTGTTGTTATTTTAAAACAGTAATCCTCAAGCTTTACAAAAAAAATTTTTTTCTAAAGGGAGTAAAAGAGAGTGTTAATGAGGGTTCCTAGAGGTCTTTTTCTTTTTAAAAAATAAAATAAAAAACAAACAGGAAAAGGGCACCAAAAGGTCTGTGCATGTGTAACCACTGAACAAATTAAAATTAGCTCATTTAATCAGCTCGTAATGGTCTAGCTCTCCCGAGTGATCACTTGGTATACAGCAAACTTCACAGCAGAAATATGAGGGCCAGTGTCAGTTTATCCTACAACAAAGGGATTTTCTAAATAGCATGATCAAAACCCAACTAAGGCTGGGGAGAACTAGGGAGACAGGGGAAAAAACCACCATCCTGGTGGGCACCCAGCCTTCCAGTCTTGTCACTTTGAGCTGAATTGTTCTTTTGGCTTTTGTTCTAATTATCTAAACATTTGCATTGACTGTTCTACAAAAGGCATTTTATCCAGATAAATAGGTAATTCTAGTCCACACCACAGTTGCAGGCTCCCTCTCCACCCTGTCCAACTCCGCCTCCTCCCCACCTCCTAACTCCAGCCCTTCCATCAACGACCGCTAGTTGTTTGGGGGGCAGTAGGGGGTGGAAGGGAAATGAAGGGAAAACCAGGACCCAGATCACTGGATCCCCAGGGAAGTGCCCCTGGGAGCACAAAGCACATCTGAGACCCTGGCTGGTACCAGGTAATATTATTTCCCCTGGGCCAATTCTCCATACAGCTGACCACCTGGGTTAAGTCATTATGGCAATCAATGGGGGGTAGCAGGGAAGAGGAGAGAGATGGGGACATGGGGGTGGGGGGAGGTAATAACGAGAGGTAGAGAAAAACCATTCTATAAAGGATCATCAGTGACAATGTGGCATACTGGAAAGAACAGTGGACTAGGTAGGATCAAAAGGGCCTGGGTTCTAGTTCCAGTTCTAATACATACATTCTAGATCAGTTTCCTCATCCAAAAAGCAAGAACAATTCCTACCCAGCATATTTCACAGGTTTCTTCTGTGACTTACAAGACCACAAAGGTAAAAGAAGTTTGTAAACTGTATGTCCCAAAACCCTTGCAAGGTATTGTTATTAAGGAATTATTAAACTAGCTAAAAAGAGGTAATGCGTGTTCTACTGCAGGGGTGTAAAAACAGATAGAAATGGGGTGGGGAATCACCAAATTTTAAGGATCCCTGCAGATCACACACTGACCTAGTTTTAAAATGTAACATCATCTATGTTTTTATTACATTTTCATATATTTTGTTAAATATTTCCCAGTTATATTTTAATCTGGTTTGGTCCTCCTCAGAAATATCTCGACCACAGGAGGGCTTCTAACCTATGACAGCCCCGTACAGTACTTTTCATGCTTAGTCTCATCTTACAGATGAGAAAACTGAGGCTCCAAGAGTAAGTGACTTGCACAAATCAGAAACGCTCAACTGTCACCCCCACACCTCATCCCGGCACTTCAGAGAAGAATCCTCATAGAAGCTCCTTTAAGACTGACACACATGAGGGCCAGTTTGGAAAAGGAGGGGGACACTTCCTCTTGCACTACTGATCGGCAGATAGCGCACTCCCTCACAGGGAATTCCCTTCATCATACAATTATACTTACAAGAAAGAAAGAAAAAAAACAAACCTAGAATCCAAGAACACAGAATCCCTTGCCCCAAAGGAACTAATGGTGATATATGTGAGATACCATGAAACACAGCTGTTTCAAAAACTTGAAGAGACCTTAGTTTGCCAGCAAACTAAGTGCACCCCACAAAAACCTGACAGATGTGGCGTTCGGTCATTTTTCAGTCACGTCTGACTCTTCATGAACCCATCTGGGGTTTTCTTGGCAGAGATACTTCAGTGGTCTGCCATTTCTTTCTCCAGATCATTTGACAGATAAGGAAACAGAGGCAAACAGGGTCTTATAAGTGGCTTGCCCAGGGTCACATAGCTAGTGTCTGAGGCCAAATTTGAATTCACAAAGAAAAGTCTTCCCACCTCCAGGTCCAGCACTCTATCCACTGTGCCACCTAGCGGCCCTCATCTGACAAACAGCATAGTCTAATAGGTAGAGGGTAGAACCTGGCCGTTGTGGAGACCCAGGTTCAAATCTTACCTCCAACACCTATTGGTAGTATGACAATGGGCCTCAATTTCCTCATCTATAAAATGAAGAGGCTGGGCCAGATGGTCTCACATGTCTCTCCTTATGAGGGACTAAGTTACAAGGCTGAACTATATATACTATGCCAGCACAAAGTGGATGGACTCACTTGATTCTCCAGTTGGGGATAGAAGCCTACATGAAAAGAGCACAAGATATGGAGTCAAAAACTTGGGTTTAGATCTCAGCTCCACAATCTGCCCCCACATGACGCTGGGCAAGTCTGTGTTCTCATCTGTACAATAAGAGAGATGGACTAGAATTTTTTTTAATGTCCCTTTTAGCTCTAAAATGAACAATCTGACATCTATCAACCCTCTTGACTTGATTCCTCCTGAATCCAGATGGGGTTTTCACTGAATGAATCCCAGAGGAAAGTAATGCCCTCCCAGTTCACAGCCTTGCTGATGCTAAATCCCTCCCGCTTGTTTTCCTAATCTCTTGTCTAAATTGCTGCTCTAGGAGTTGACAGAGCCATGGAAACTACCCATCCCACTCCCTGGGGCCCTGACAATTTCTAGGACTCCTCCAGAGCTCTCCACCCACAGGCACCACCTGTTCTAGAGCAAATCAGGCCTGATGACAAACCCTCCTGGGAATCTGATTCTGGTTCAAATGTGACTCAGTCATGGGTTTCCATTCAGATCCTCCAAAACCACACCCAGACGGGGAGACCTTTCAGCTTATAAAGGAACTCTCTACAGAATCGGAGACAACAAGAAGGAGACAAGAGAGAGATGAGAAAAAGGAAAGAAAGGAATAATAAAAGTAACAAAGTCCCACTTTTCTACAACAGATTGAGATTTTAAAAGTAATTTCTACACAATGACTCAGTGTGGTAGGTATTGCAAGCATTTTCATTTAGAATGTACCAGAGATTTCACTGGAGTGTGGGCATTTCCAGAGACTAACATCTACCACTACAGATTGTCACCTTCTCCACATTTTATGTTCCCAGGGGAAACTGAGGCTAACTGAATTACCTAGGGTCACACAGGCAGTATATGTAAGAGGTAGGATTTGAATTCATGTCTTCTTCATTCCAAAACAAGCTCTCTTCCCTTATACCATGCTGCCTCTCATGTAAGCATCATTACCAACATTATCCAGAGAGGGAAACTGGATTCAAGGAGGTATCCTTCCAGGAAGTGGTATAGCCTGGACTCAAGGACAGTTCTTTTAACTCCAAGTCATGTTAAGTCCACAAGTCTAGCATTTACATAGCATTTTAAAACTTGCAAAGCTTTCTTCATGTATTACATAATTTAAGTAACCTACAAGTCGGCAATGTCCATTGGCATGATGTCCCCAGAGTGTTAAAACTTCTCCTAGGATCCCCTTCGTTTCTCAAAGTGTAAGGATTTTACCAGACACATAAAATGCTGCTATTCAAATGCCTCTTTCAAGATGGAGAAAGAAAAACGTGGAAAAGTATAAACTATTTATGAGGCTGAAAAAAATGTTCTGTTAACTGAGAGCACAGGACATATATGACCATCTCTGTCTTCCACTGAAATCCTTTTCAAATGCTCTGGTGGTGTGTCATGGACTCTGACTTCTCAAAGGGAAGTGTTTAACCGGTGTGCCACAAGTTCCACTGGCTTCTATAGAGCTGGAAATGGCTTATGAGAAAGAAGACCCAGACAAGAAGAGCACAACATGGAGATAACCACAACTAACCTAGAGGAGATTTATCAGCAGATGTGGAGGGGAAAGCCCACACCAGCAAGAGCAGTCTTCAGGTTTCAGTGGCAAGACTATCTCCTACTCACTCCTCATGTGACTCTGGAGAAGTCACCTAACATCGCTGGTTCCTCCAACCCCCACATGTAGAATGTAGAACAGATTAGAACATCTGTAAGGTCCCTTCAAGCTCAAAATCAAATTCTCCAACCCTAAGAATAGCCTCCTCATTCTGGCTACAGAGAAACATTCCTCCTTCCATGCCCCTTTGGGGCAAGAGTCATTTGGAGTAATTCATTTGCTAAGATACTCTAAGCTGGCAAGGAAGAATACAGCAAGCACACACTTCAGACTGTGGCTGATATTTCATGTTGCTTCAGATCATAAGGGACAGCTAGCTGAAGCAATGGATAGTACGCCAAGTTTGGAGTGAGGAAGACCTGAGTTCAAATCCAGCTTCAGATACTTTTTTATTTCTGTATCCCTGGGTAAGTCAGTTAATCCCATTTGCCTCAGTTTCCTCATCTAGAAAATGAGCTGGAGAAGCAAATGGCAAAACCATTCCAGTATCCTTACCAAGAAAACCCCAAATGGGGTCAAGAAGAGCCAGACAGGACTGAAACAAGTGAACACAACGGAATCATATGATCATAGATCTAGAACTGGAAAGAACCTCAGAGATCATTCAATCCAACTCTTGCCATTTTGTTCACCAGTGATGCAGTGGAAAGAGCACTGACCTTGGAATCAGGAAGACCCGAGTTCAAATCTAGCCTCAAACACTTCCTAGCTACTGACCCTAAGAAAGTCAGTTTGCCTCAGTTTATTCAACTTAATGCAGATAATAACAGCACCTACCATGCAGGGTTGTTGTGAGTATCCAACGAGACAATATTTGTAAAACATTTAGCATGGTGCCTGGCACATCCGAGGGGCTATAAAAATGTTTATTCCTTTCCCTTATTCCCTACCCAAGAGACTCAAAGAGTGACTTGTCCAAGGTCACCCAGAAGTAAGTAATACACAGCTCTGGCACAGCTGTTCGGAAACCATTCTACTGGGAGCTGCTCTCCCCTGCTTATCTGCTGATAACAGCTGGTGGTCACAAAGGCCTAACACAAGCCTCCATCAAAA
>CM053595.1:92153220-92275283 GCA_028646575.1 Pseudocheirus occidentalis
GGGGGGGGGGTATAAAAAGGAGGAAGGAAACCCTGCCTGTTACAAGGAGCCTAGTAAGTGACTGACTGATGTTTCTCATTGATTTAGCACTGCCAAAGTTCTCATTTTTCTATCTGTGTAGGGACCAAGAGAGCCATGGTAGGTAAATTACTATTAGCCCCCAAATCTGAGCTGAGTCTGTGAGAGTCCAAAGTGAGTGATAAGATGTGATGGGTGACACACATGTTCAAAATGTTTTTAAACTACTAAAGCTTCAAATTACACTAGGGTTTTAAGAACATCCTGTATTAACTTATTTGGTGTTTAAACCTGTGTTGTTGCTTTCTTAACATGCATTGAAGCAGCTCCCAAATTCCTCCTCCTCATTTCTACCACCCACTTCCCTGATTTCCTTCAAGTTGAAGCTAAAACCCCACATTCTCCAAAAAGCCTTTCCCATATTTCCACTGTGTCTTTTATCTAGTATGTATAGCTGTTTACATACTCTGTTGAATGTCCCCTCCCTTCCTTTGACTGTCAACTCTCTGAGAACAGGGACTGCCTTTTGCTTTCATTGCATCCCCAGCACTTAACTTAATACATGGCACATAGAAGGTACTTTAAAAATGTCTGTTTAGCTGACTATCAAAGCAGACTGACAAGCATTTTACAATCGAGAGAGGTAGGGAGCTGCCTGGGGCATAGAGATGAAGTGGCTTTCCTAGGGTCACAAAGCCAGTATGTGTCAGAGACTTGGGTCCTCCTGACTCCTAGGCTGGCTCTCTCTCTACCTATGACACCATGCTGCCTTTGCCCCTTAGAAACTCATGATTTGTACTAGTCTCTACCTAGATAGTGTATATGATGGATATACATTCCCACAAGTACTTGGTTTCCCTCTAGAATAACTGAACTAGGTCTCCAGGCCATCAGGAAGAAAAAGCCACCTAGAGAGTTAAGCTGGTTAATTTTAAAAGCAGCAGGAGGATGCCACTCCCCTCTCCCCAGGATTCTCCCTAGACAAACATACAGATGCCTGGCAATACCATCTGGCACCCATATAAACTTTTATGTTTGTTGGAAGTATTCTCTCACATGAACCATCTCATCTGAACCCTAACTACAATGCTACAAGGTAATAATAACAACGATTAATAACAACGATTAGAAACAACGCAAAGGAAATCAAAATCATGTGACAGCTAAGTGGCACAGTGGAAAGGGCGCTGGGCCTAGAGTCAGGAAGACACGAGTTCAAATCCAGCCTCAAGGCAATTACTAGTGGTGTGACCCTATATGAGCAAGTTGCTTAACCTGTTTGCCTCGGTTTCCTTATTTATATAATGGGAATAATAGCAGTACCCACCTCCCGGGGCTCTTGTGAAGCCCTAATGAGATAAGAATTAAAAAGTGCTTCAGACAGCGGCTGGCACACAGCAAATGATATATGTGTTAGCGCTTATCATTATGGGAGAAGGTACAAGGTAGGGATCATCCCTGTCATGCTCTCTGCTACTAGAATTGTCCAAAAGAGATCTTCATTGATGCTACAAAGGATGAATTTAACGTTCTTTTTCTTTTATTTAACTGCAAAAAGAGAAGTTTATTTGTCCCACCTATTCAATGGTACTTAGAAAAGTAAATATGGTACAAGAGAATAATCGTAGGAAATCAACTTTTCATGGCACCATTTTTTTTAACCCTATCCAAAAAAAGAAGAGTAAGACACGGACACCAATAATAGCTGGTATTTATAAAGCACCTTAATGTTTGCAAAGCACTTAGCATAAATTACTTCATTTGGTTCTGACAGCTAAGTAATACAGGTATTATCTCTGTTTTACCAATGACACTGTGATTCAGAGAAGGGACTATTAGTCCCATTCCAAAGATTAGGAAATTGAGGCCCAGAAGAAGCTGGATATGGAGTTAGCAGACCTTGGGGCTGATAAGTGGCAGTGTGACCTTGGGCCAGTCACTTCCCCTTTCTAACCCTCAGTTTCTTTATATATAAAATGGAAATATACAAGGAAAGGGGGAGGAACCCCATATAGTAGAAGAAGGTGAGAAGCCTGCTTCCAGAAGTCATGATAGTTAGAAATATAAGGGCCCTGCTCCCTTATCTGAGCACACACAGATATGGTACAACTGATTTGGTTCTGGTAACCACTTGGTGAAGAGACCAATTGTTGACTAGGATGCATTTTTAAGGCACCAACCATCCAAAATAAGATGGTCCTCATTCCATCCAACATGTAAGATTTCCCTCCAAGTATATAATAATAGTTATACAACCTGCCCTCCAGGATTATTACAAGAAAAATGCTGGATAAATTTGGCAATTAAAGTGAGTTACTACTCTCATAATTATTAAGTGAACTTTATGATGGTTCCACAATTAGTCACTGGCCAAATCCACTGGGGCTGATGTTTTCTGATGCTTAGGATCACGAGCAGAGATCTGTACAGATCTATCACTGGAAAGAACCTCGGAGCTCATCAAGGCCAACAGACTTTTAAAGAGGGCCATCAGACCCAAAGAGGTTACAGGGCTTGCCTAAGGTCACACATGTAGCGAGTAACAGTCTTGGCATTGCTGCCTGGAAACAAACCATGCCTATATCTAGAATCCAAGGCACCATATTCTTGTGCCATCAAGCACACAGTTCCCTGCACTAGCTCTTCCAATGAATATACTTATTCCCTATGAAATTTCTGCAGGGATCTCCTCCTGTAACAGCCTAGGTACTAGAACCAATTCCAAAGGCTATCTGGTAGGACTTAGAAATCTTCTTCCTCTTCCTTCTCCTCCTCCTCCTCCTCCTCCCTGACCCAGTATCATTCAGCTGATCCCAAGACCCCATCTGCTTCTGTCTAGTTCTCTCTCAGTGACAAGGCAATCCCTCTTTCATCCCCAGTGAACATCCACAAATTGTGATAAGCACACAGGTTTTCGACAGACCCATTGTCTGGGCCTTCACTCTCATAAGCTGGTGGCGAATGCTGGCTGTGTCCCATTTATTTCTGGATCCCTTTTCATGGAGTGCATGGTCTGTGTCCATCTCTCTTTACATCCAGCACACATGGCCAGGCTGGCCAAATACATGTGAAGATAGTAATAGGTGGATCAGTATCTACTGGGGCTCCCTCAGAATGCAGGAAAGAGGATGAAATCCAGGGCTTTGGTTCATGACTTGAGAAAATGGTTCTCACCCAGATATTTTTTTCCATTTTATTTTCTTTTCATTCTGAATTTAGCAAACACCAAATAAAATTAGTACTTCCATATACAATGTAGAAAAGGAGAGGATGGTGCATGAAACTGCAAATCTCTATTATGTAGAGCTTACTCTCCTTTCTTTTTAAGTATATAACAATAAACTCAACATGTAACTTTCAAAGCTGTCCTGCTTATCGGAGATTCTTTCTGGCCTTCCTTCTCCTTTTGTCTCATTTTTTTCCTACCCAGATAACACTTAACTAAACAATGTCAAAATTTGAAGGAAGACAGGGAGGATGGGTGGGAAAGATTTCCCCAAAAGCAGCAGAAAGAACATTGAATTGAGAGTCAGGAGACCTGGATTCTAATTCTGATTCTGCCACTAATTCACAATAAACAAGGCATTTTCTCTCTTGTGGCCCCAGGTCCTCCATATGTAAAGGTGAGGATATGCTACTAGATTGTCTTTAAAGGTCCCCTGCCATTACCAATACTGTATCCATTCTAAGATCATAGATTTAGAGCTATAAAGGACCTTTTTTACAAAGGCTCCCTCTTTTTACAAATGAGCCTATGATTCTAGGACACTGGGCTAAGCAGAAAATGGAACAGGGCAAAACTTCCCCCTAATTCACATCATTAAGGCTCAAACATCACCAATAAACAAACTCCTGATTACCAATACCCTTTGTGAGCCAGAGAGAAGGGGATGATTCAGTGGATAAACTAAAAATCTTTGTAATAAGTTATATTGGGGAAGGGGTGTTGCTTTTTGCATTTTCAAAGACAAGAGGTTTATTTTCATAAAGAAGTTTCCCAGAGGCTAATATTAACCTCAGACTACAATCCCCGAGCATCCATCAGCTAACTATGGGAGGCGGCCCAGAAGCAATCTGGGTGGCAAGGGAAAGACGGCTGGAATTTTGTAACCAGCTCTTGATGCAGTCTGGTCATGGGGCCAGCTGGAGCTTGGTGAAGAAACTGTTCAAAAACCTTCATTTTCCCACAGCCTTATCTTGGACCAGAGTAAGCAACAAAAGAATAAAACTCACTTGGGGTTGACCATTTCTTCATCCACCTAGATTCACCACGGAACTAATTAGTAATGAAAGGCCAAGTCAGAGGGAGAAGGAGACCAGAGAGGAAAAGCTCAGAATCTGGATAGCCACAAAGTCTCCAGAAGTAGGACACAGAGAGAAGGCAGGGAAGAGTCCAGTCCTTGCATAGCCAAGGATTAAGGCTTATTAATCATTCCAGACAGTCTCAAAAAACAACTACCACAACCAGGATGAAATATATGAGCCAAGGAAATGCCGGCTTGCCCGGAGGTCCCCAGTTGAGTGCAGAATGGAAGTCAGCATCAAGCTGCACCATCCAAAACAGTGTCTCTCATCACAAGAGCCCAGTTCTGTTAAGACAGGGCCCAGAGTGAGACGAAATGGCCTGGTTCAGTATGGGAAGCAGCATACTGGGAATTGACCTTCTGAGGCAAACCATGTAAGAATAGTGCATCAGTGTCAATAATCTATGGTGCAGTCCAGCAGTCCAGGAGTAATGGCCAGGATTCAAAGGGTGAACAGTGGTGGCCCTGGAGAAGAAAGCTGATCAAGTAGTTACGAGCTTAAGTCAACAGGGACTGAGATGGGAATTCAGGTAAGACAAAAGAGCAGATATAAGAAAAGAAGAGGGAGAACACATTCATGATGGGACAAAGCAAGGCCAAGTTCCTGACCTGAATGGGTGAGTCCAGCAAAGGAGAATGCTGTGGCCAATAGGCCAAGTCCTGATCAGAGAAGTAGAGAAAAAGCAGACAACAGCTGGGGAGAAGGACATTGCTTTAATGGATTTTTCAAGGGAAATTGGGCTTTCTAATAAGATGGCTCAATGGCTCCAAGCCACTATCATTCCTGCCAGCAGCAGTTGGTTCCAGCCTTAAAAGAATGGGCTCAGATCCTCCCAAAGATTTAAGGAACTGTGTCCTTGACTTATTCACTCCAATAATCCTCTGGGTGAGAAGTCAGAGAGCCATCATCAGTAAAGTAGAAGATAATCAGAAATTCAATTAGTTTTCCCACTGTCAGGGTGGAAGATCCCTACCATATCAGATTCAGTTCCAGACATCATGCCTTGAATGGCTCAGTAAACTGGGGCCTTGGCAGAGAACAAACTAGCTCAAGCCTCTAATTCCAAATGATATAACCAAGAGGTCAGACACATTCTGTAGTTCTGGTTGCTGGGCTTTCTATGCCTTACACAGAGTAGGAGCTCTTGACTTAAATGGTTTCCAGCCTACAATAGAGAAAAAACCAACAGCTACCAGAAAAACATGTTTCCGTCACAGAATGGCACAGGATTCTGGGGCTAGGACTGGAAAGAAGCAAAGCTGGTCCCCAAAGACATCTTGCCCTGGATAGGAAGCCCACACAAGCTGATTAATAAAAACATCATTGTCCTAGGAATGAGAGACCCAGGCTCTAGTCTACAGCCACTAGATGGCGGAGTAGATATAGTGCTTAACCTGGAGTCAAGAAGACCTGAGTTCAAATTCCAGCATCAGACACCTAAGGTGTATACCTGGGCAGATCATTTAACCTGTCTCTGCCTCTGTTTTATCATCTGTAAAATGACAATAAGAGCACCTACCTCCTTGAAGGATTATGAGCATAAGATGAGTTCACTGGAAAGCACTTCGAAAACCTTAGAGGGTTGTTTATTATTATTATTATGTTGTTGTTGTTAATAATAAATTAATATTAATAAAATAATAAATTAATTATTATCATTATTGTTGTTGTTAGATCAGCCACTGACTCTTTGTGTGACCTGAGATCTCTCTGAATTTTAGTTCCCAGATCTGTAAAATAGGATTTTTCTTTGTGAGAAGTCAGTGAGGTAAAAGAATAGCTTTAAAAGTATAAAGTACACATAAGGCATCATCAATCCAACAAGGGAATATTCTTAATTACAGGGCAGTTTTACAACACAGCCACAGACAGATAAAGTGCCTGCTGCTCACTGTCACTCCCAGCTTTGGGTGGAATTTTTAAAGCATCCTTTTTTGCGTGTTTTGAAAAATGCCAGTGTTAGAATTGAAGCGCATCTTCCCGACGTTAAATTTAAAAAAAAAATAATAATCACCCCAAAAGAGGAAATTTCAATTCCTTTATGAAGCCAAGCCAGAAACATTCAGATGCAAATATCTCAAAGGAGAGGTCTAGTGGGGGAAAAAATAAAATAAAAGGAGATGCACTTCAAATTTTCTGAATTGCTTTCGTTGGCAAGCTGATTTGGTTACCACGGTCTGTGGCCTATACAGAGGGATGGTTATCAGAGTCAACAGAAGCTTACGCACGTCAAAAAAAAAAAAAAAAAGCCAAGCTTTCCTCATTAGCTCTCTCTGCCTGCCCAGGTAGCAGAGAAATCTGCTTTGTATCCGCACACGGTCTCCCACTGACATCGGGATTGACTGCCCCCCAGAGACACCAGGGGGAGGGGAGGCAGGAGGAATAGGGGGTTTCGCCTTCTGGCCCCCCTCTTGCTAGGGAAATCTGCACGCAACCTTTCAGGGAAGCAGCCCCGGCAGCCACTACATCTGGTACGTCAAGATCGAGAGATTCACTGCTCGTCCTGATCTCCTTTGCACCGCTGATGCTGGAGCCCGTGCTGGGATTCAAACCTTCCGCTGCCTTCCCAAGCACAAATCAATCCGCTAACTAGGTGAATCCCACCTCGTGCCAAGGAAAAATAGCATGTGTATGCAGCCAGGCTAATGCAGCTTAAAGGGACTGCCCCTGGGAGTGGAAAACCCAAGCTTCCTCTTCCTCTCTTCAAAGGTGATTTTTTTTTTTTTAATGGGGGAAGGAGGGTGGAAGAGTCGGAAGGGACAGCAAGGAAATTACACAAATCTAAAGACAGAATTTAGGCAAAATTGGTCCCTACATTACAAGTTCAATCAGATGCAATTTATTAAGTTAACCTATTATCTGTTTAAACTCCTTCTGCCCAAGACAATTCATCATCCCCACACAGGTTCCTGAAAGTTTTCACGGCCCCAAACCACAAAAGAGACACAAAGACACACACGTACACTGAAAATACACTCACTCGCAGAGGCGTGCACAGACGCACGGGTGAGCTGGGTTCCCTGCCCTTGAACTCCCAGCACCTGCTCTCACACACCGGAGAGGAGACAGAGAAAGAGAGACAGACCCTCCCCCAGGGGCATTCCCCCAGGCGCCCCACCTCCTCGCCGGGAGCAGCACCCCCAGTGAGCAACGGGGCAGTTTGCACCAGCACTTTCAACAACCAGCTCTTCTTCCAACAAGGTAATTACCCCCCACCTGACAGTCTGAAAAGATCACTTTACCTACAACAAATACGTTAAACATGCCCTCAGCCTGGTAGAAACAGACTCAGATAATCCCTTTTACCTAGAGGCCCAGGCTGCAAGCGGGTCTCCTCCCACAACAACCTGCCCGACTCGGTGGAGAAGCGGAAAGAGCTGTTTCTTTAAAAGGAAAAAAAAACCCACACAGCTAAATCGCCTGTTTCTGTCTTGGCCGGCACAAACTTATTTTTATTAGTTGAGTATTTTTCCCCCAACTTTCAGGAAAGAATGCCATATATGCAAAATTCTGGTGCCCCATTACAAAATAATTACATGATAATTACATGAGCATTAAGATGTCTACCCCCTGAGTAAAGCCACTGCGCCCAGCCGCTAACGGAGGCAGCCCTGGAATGTTTCAGCTTATTAAGGAGAATTCCAGCATTGAGCAAAAGCCCCAGCTGAAGCAGATTCTAACTCTTTTACTCCTCTGATTTCTAATTAAAAATTAAAACAGGCTCTTTTCTTTGGCAACCCAATTATACTGAAACATCATCAGGCTGGGGGGGGAGAAAAATAAAACTTTTCTTCAAGGCTAAGCAACTTCTCTACATCCATCAGTACTCTGAAGTTTTTGCTTTGTTTTGGTTTTTGCTTTTTTTTTCCCCTCTAGACAATTTCACCAACACAATCTTCTGGCTCCTTGTCCTGAGCCCTCACCCTGACCCTCCTGCCACAGATTATGAAGTGCACACTCGCCATGAAATGGCACTGCTCAGAGCTTACCTTATGTCTCTGGCTTTTTTCAGAGGCTCAGTTTCACTGTATGGGAAGCCTTTCCCAGTAATTCCTTAGTTGTTAGTGAGCTCTCCTTCCTTCAAATTATTATATCATAGAGGACTATTGATTTTGGAGTTGGAAGAGTCCTCAGAGGCTCTCTGATCCAGCCCCTTCATTTTTTAAATGAGAAAACTGACTGAGGCCCAAGGAAGACAATCCAAACTCATACAAGTAGTTTTACCTGTCAAAGGTGGAATTTGAACCCAGGTCCTCAGACTCCAGGGCTAAGTGATCTTTCTCCACCATGCTCCATACTTACAGGACATAAACTCATAGGGCAAAAGTGTTATTTTTTGCCTCTTTCCCCAATTACAAAGAAAAGTACCTTGACTTTAATGTGGGATTGGTTATCATCTCACTGCTCAAGTGACAATGCTTTCCCCTTGTTCACCCTTGCTTGAAGCTGAAAACTCAAAGTCAATTCAGAAAGATCTATTGTTCCTAAAACCTTATTCTTCTTCTCTGGTCCCTTGAGAAAAGGCCTCTCTTTCTGACCTGGGCACCTAACTCCAATACTCTGGCAACAGAGTGAAGGAAAGGAAGTGGGGGAAAGCCCCAGATTGCAATATTTTTTTTACCCTGGTAGTAATTAGCCCTCTATAATCTGAATGCACCCTCTTGTCTGCCCATTTTTATCAAGAGGCAGTGTGGGAGAGTAAAAAGAACAATGACTTTATAATGAATGAAAGGACCCAGAATTAAATCCTATCTTTGCCCCCATATTGTCACTTTGGGCAAGTCACTTAATCTCACTGGATCTCAATTTCCTCATGTGAGAAATGAAAGCATTGGACAAGATGCTCTCTCAGGAACCACTCAAGTCCGAATCTTATGGTCTCATGATCTCTCACTACTCCCCCAGCAGATACCCTGTGCCTCCAATCTAGTTTCCAAATTGTCTTCAGTACTCATCATACTCATTCCCTACTCCATGCTGTTTCTCCAGTCCCTGGAATTATCTCCCCATTCCTATTCCTCATGGCTATTCAAATTGTTCCCATCCTTCAGAGACCTTGCTCAAGTCTCATCTTTTCCAGGAACTCTCACAGAGTACTCAAACCAACAAGAAATATTCCTTTGCCTGAATTCCTATCACGCAGCCAATCTAGCACTCTAGTTTGGGCACACTATATTCTTATTTCATATATCACACTATATTCTTATTTCATATATCTTATAGTCTTTTTCCAGATGGCATTATGCAGACTGAGCTCCATAATACCATAAAGTCTCCTCATAAAAATCATAATTTTACAAAAAGACTGGCCTAACCATCCACATTGAAAAATAAAGTGGATGAAATAAGCAAATTGTCTAGATGTGGCTGGATAGAAAGACCACGGAATTAATATGGATGTATGTGTGTGTGTGTATTGCCCAAACTGTAATATTAATGGGATATAAGATCTTTCCCACAAATTAACAGGGTTCATGTGGAGCCCATTAAAAGAAGCTTGTTTAGAGAAGACTTGCTTATAGGAAGGTTTTCACACCTTTTGATAATTTCTAGTTAGGCACTGAGTCACAAGGGTTGTGATACCTTCTTGCTCTTAAAAGTGTATATAAACTTGAGTTGGTATTCTGTTTGGGGGCTCTCGTATGAGGAGGATCTTGTGATTCTGTAGTCAAGATTCTGAGTGGTCCTATGTTTAGAGCTCCCCAACTGCTCATATGTAAAGGCTCTCTCTCTCCAGGGATGTAAGTAAAGTGTATAGTGATACTGCTTTGATTCAGGCAGTCAGAGCCCTGTCTGTTGGTATTTATTTCTCTTTTTTGTATTTTCTCTGTAGTCCAGGGTGTTGACTTTTCCCCCGAAACTAGTGAATATAATTAAAAAAAAAAAAAGAACAACTATCTTTCCTAGTAAAGCAGATCCAAGAACCTGGGCTAGCAGCCATCCTGGGTATGCTAGTGTGGTTGCCACTACAAAAACATTTACATACCACAGGCTGAGGCACATATAGTATATAGTGTTCATATCTATGTATCCATACATGTTATGTACACATTTTATGGTTGTCCATGAATATATAATAGTTATATATTATATAATTAGTTATATATGATTAATTATAGAATCAATATTTAATTATATGTTTTATAGAGACACAGACATGTACAAATGTGTGTGTATATGTTTAGGGGGCTTTAAGACTCAGGTGTTATGTATATATCAGTGGAATAGGTGATAATGATATCAGTTCCTGGAAGATCTGGGTTCAGATCCTGCCTCTAACAAATAATGACTATGTGACCTTGGGAAAGCTCAAAATACTCTAAACAAGTCCTTATGACTATAAATTGTAGAGAAGTTTCCTCATCTGTGATTCTTATATCAATAAAATCATAAGTATAGTTCCTATCCCCTATATCAAATAAGCCCTACAGGTGAACAGACCCAGAATTGAATAGAAGATTAAGTTAAATTGCATTTGAGAAGCTTCATATAATAGAAACTTAATAAAAACCCACTGAATTTAATTACAGTATTTTTTTACACTCTCAAGCTATTCAAACTACAAAAGTCCATTTCTTAATAGCAATATTCTCTCATATGGCTGAAAATCATGAAAGACCACAGTTTTAGAAGAATTAAAAATTTCAGGTGACCTACAAGTCAGTGGATTCAGGACAGCTCTAGAAGAACCTGGAAAATGATTGCAGCGAGACTGGGGAAAGAAGGGAAGTGAGGAGAGCTCAGAAGGGGTACCAGTGGTTACCTGGTTTGTTCGTGGACCCAACACGACCTCCCTTCTTTGGATGAGATTAGTTTTGAATTTAGCTTTTCTCCCCAATCCTTCCAAACAGCCTCTTAAATCTTTCATTGTTACCCTGGCTGGTCATGGAGACAAGCATTCAGAAAAATGACTCAAATGACCAGTAGGAGTGATGAGGGGAAACAAAAGGTGTATGTGAACAAATTTTGAAAAGGAGAAAAAGCTCTTATAAAGGAAAATAATTATCATTGTGCGTGTATCTGCTGTCTTCTCATGTTAGAATGTAGGCTCTTTGAAGACAGACTTTTGCTTATTCTTTGTAATCCCAGATCGAAGCACAATTCCTGGCACATACAAGAAGTGGATTTTGTTCATTATTTTCATCATCATTAGCTAGTGACAGTCTAGATTTTCATTTTTGACAGACATCCATTCTTCAGGATAAACCAGAGGCCAAGTCCCTCAGTCCTAATCTAGATAAGGTCTAGGTCTCACTGAGTAAATTCCAAGTATTCCAAACTACTCCTGCTCTCTTTCCGCCAGGTCCAAAAAGCAGCCGATTTGTCTTCCTTCCCACCCAATCAAAATCCTGCACTTTGAATTGTGTTATAGTATTGCCAAAGAGACACCAACACAGGTATCTGGGTTTCCATGGAACTCCTTGGATTGTGGCAGCTGATCCTGCCTGAAATTCCCTCCCAGTGGCAATGACCTAATCAGCTGCCCTAGCACTCCTGTATGATGTCATCAATAGAGGATTAGGCCCATTGGGCATGGATTAGAAGGGAGAGAAACTGCTGTGGCAGACTTAGCTAGCGGCTGCTGCTCATTTTCAGGCAAATGCTCTTGTTAATTAAAATACATCTGAGCTGAGCACACACACTAGCAACCAAGTTTTTTTTTTTTTTTCAAAATCTGCTATACGAAACCGTATCATTAATTCAGGTGAAAGTGGAGACTAAACTCATGCTAAACCAAGAAGGTGCCTAATGGCCAGGCCAGAATTCTTTTCGTCTTCAATATGGCTCACTAACTAAACTTGGCCAGTTGCAAAGTGGGAAAAATTCATCTTTTTTTCTGTCTCTTTTGTACAGTCTTACTTCAACATGAAGGGGAGATGACTTTGTGGATAGGAAGTGTAATGAACTAGTCCATCGTACAGATGGGAATTTCATACAGAAATACGTTCTCATGAAATCTGGAAACTAGAAGGAACCTTGAAAAGCCATCTGGTCCACTATCTTGTCTTCAGGCTAGGACCCTGCTGAAAACTGGACACCCAGGTTACTTGTTCAGGATTTCCCCTCTCAGTTTACACTCAAACCAACTATCTAGGAGAAAGTCCTCCAGAAATTTACCCGGTTTGTGCACGATCCAGACCCTCTGCTTCTCCTTTTCGTATTTCTTTATCTTAGCAGGAGAGGCAGGGAAACCTAAATCAGTTCACCTAATATTCTAAAAACAGTTCCCATAAGAAAAAAATGTGTAAGCTTTTTGAAGGCAGAGCCGATGTTTTCTGTTTCTTGGATCTCTTCCCACAGCACTTAGCACAGGACTGAGCACATGTTAGGCACCATATATTTACTGCATTAAGAAATAGAAGAGTAGAGGGGTGGCTAGATTGGGAGGACCTGAGTTTAAATTTGGCCTGAGATACTTAACACTTACCAGCCATGTGACCTTGGGCAAGTCACTTAACCCCAATTGCCTAACAAAAGGAAAAAAAAAAGAGAAGAGTCAAGCTACTTTAGGAAGGATAGACAATAGAGCATTGCCACAGAGGGAATTTTCACAAATCTCTCTCTTAAGTATATTTGCAAGTCCAGGCTTCTTAAGCCATTCAGAGAATTTCCCTTGAAGGCCAAAATGACCAGAAATAGACCATACCATAGAACCCAATTATAGGAGAAACTTTCAGAAATGGTCTGATACTTAAGAGCAATAAACAACTTGAGAGTCCAAAAGATACCAGCCTTGGACAAAATTTCATGCTGTAACATGCCGTTTTTATACATGGAACAACAAATAAATGTTAATAAATACTACTCA
The DNA here is from genome assembly GCA_028646575.1 of Pseudocheirus occidentalis. Lineage (NCBI taxonomy): Eukaryota > Metazoa > Chordata > Mammalia > Diprotodontia > Pseudocheiridae > Pseudocheirus > Pseudocheirus occidentalis. Next base: position 92,166,353 of record CM053595.1, read on the forward strand.
TGTTTTTATGTTGCACATTTTTCTGTATGTTATTAATGAAAAGTGTGGGTTCAAGTCTGCTACTGTTATATACCACTTCAATGAGCACAGCTGAGTCATTATCGTCTCACTGACCCCATGCAGCAAAGACTATAAATCATAGACGAGTTGCCAATCTGCATTCGTGGAGGGAGTTCCCACACTGGGAGTTTCCCACGTGGAAGAAATCACAGATCTAGATCTTGTTTTATCTTGTCAATTAAATGTGTCGCACTCTGTAGTGATTTTTACCTTACCTGATATGCTGGAGTTCTGTAATAATTCAATTATAGGTTATCATAGTAAACACTGATATCTAGTATAGGCATTTTAATTAATTCAATACAGTATATTCTGGTTCATAGTTACCCTACCAATTTCTGAAGAGGTAGGAGCCAACAAAATGTACTTAACACATTAAAAAACACCAGAGATAATTTCATCTTTGGATGATGATTGAGAAGCCACTAAAGGGATCTAGATGTGCCTCTGAGCCATCATAATGAAAACAATCCTCACTGCCTTGTAAATGTGTTAAAATAATGCCGTATTAATAATATATTTATACACCAATAATTTTTTCATTTCAAAAGTTGTCATTTGCAATAGTCTGAAGAACTCTAAAATATGAAATCGTGGTAAGATAGCAACGTGTCCCAAGACTATTTCTAAAAGGACCCCATTCAAAAGAGAAGAGAATGAAATAACCATGTTAATAAAAATACTAACAGTCCTTTATGTATCATTTAAAGTTTACAAAGCTTTTCCACATTCACTGTCTCACTAGTCTCTCATAGTGACCTTGTGGGATGGACAAGGCAGGAGTTAGTCCCATTTTAAAGATGAGGAAATTGTGGGCTCACACAGGTCAAATGACTTGCCCAAGTTCACTCAGCTACGTGGTAGAGAAAGCCTTAGCACCCAGGTGTCTAGACCAGTGCTCTTTGTACTGAATGCACCACAATGAAGACATGCCAATTAGCTGAACATCCCAGTTAGTGAAATGCCAGAGGATTATAGAGTTCAATGAAGATGGATTCTTGTCCATTCCTGGACAGTTTCTCATTTTTTTTCCTCCTCTTGCTCCTCCTTCTGTCCCTCCCCCCTCTCCTTCCTTTCTTCTTTCCTTCCTCCCTTTCTTCTGTCATTGCTCCCTTCCTTCCTTTCTCTTCAGCTCTCCCTCCCTGCCACCGGCTTCCCTTGAATTATGGAAAAGGGCCATTTAGCCCCTTGATAGAGCCCAAGGTTCCAGTTAGACTAATGCTCTCATTCTTTCAAGGCCAAGTTGGAATCAGATGTTGATACTCAACAAAGATTTTTACAAACTGAGTTCATCTCAGCCCTTAAACTCAACCTGAGAGAACCCAAAGTATTTGACAATTGCCATATTCAAACTAGTGGAGTAAAAGCCTCCTTAGTCTTCATCACAAAGGTCAAGGAACTTAGACTAGTGTGGGGAAAACTATTATATTATGAACACAGAACAAGTTTCCATGGGGGGTAGGGGAAGAGGGGGAAGTAGCAAAAATATTTTGAATTTGAAAAAATGGCAGGTTGTCCAAGTTTTCATTTCTGTAACTAGCAATTCCATAGTGTCTGCTCTAGTTTGTGGGAAGAAAAGAAAATAGCCAGAGTCCAAAGCAAACACTGTTCTCTAGTTTAAATGCAAAATGAAACCTGGCTTCTTTTTTGGCTCTGCCTTCCTCTACCCCCACCTCTGATACTGGGAAAGATATTTGTAATCAGGCATTTTGGGGGTAAAAGAAGTGTTTTTGCTGGGGGAGTGGGGGTGCAGAGAAAGAATTGTGTATTAACATTGTCAAGTTCGCAGCAGCAATAGACTTCATAAAGTAAACTGGACAGATTTACAATGCATTTAAATGACATAGTGTACACAGTGAAAACTGGGGTTAATGAGACCTTATGCTTGATAATTTAACCACCGATGTCAGAAAATGCAAAGTTACAGCTCCCCAACCCAGCTTCCCGTGCTCAAATGATACCGTGGCAACCCTGCGTGCCCGGCGCCTGCCATCACCTACAAGTATGCCCCTGCAGATTCACAGCTGCTGTGGGGATCGTAATTCTGAATTTCCTGACTTCTGTGAATTTACATTTTCAAACATACTGTTGCATCATCTGATCTTTTATTTCCACCTAATTCTTGCCTTTTCTCCATTCATCTTCAACTTCCATTTTTCCCGTTTTGGGGTCAATGGCTCTATTGTCCCTCTCATTCTCCCTCTTCTAATCTCACCATTTTTCTCCTCCTGCCTTCTTCCTCAGTTCTTTCCCCATCTACTTTGCCTCAATCCCTCTCCTTCCTTCTTAAATCTGCTTGTTTCCTCCTCATGCTCTCAGTTTACTCCCACAGTTCCTTCACTTGGATTTTGACCTTCGCTTACTCTCAGGGCTGGCCCCTTCCTGTTGTCTCCATTCTTTCCCTCTGTCTGTCCCTGCCCCATCCTTCTCTGTCTCCATGCCCCATTCTGTCCCTTTCCTGTTCCTCCTAGTTTTTTTTCTCTCTCCCCTTCACCCATCTCTCTTATCCCTTTGTTTCCTTTTCTCGACTCCCATTTTCCCTTCAATTATTCTCTTTTGCTCCCCCTCCATTATTCCTTCCCTATTTCTGACCCTCTTCTCATGTTCTCTTTGCTTCAGGCTACTACTCTAACTTCTTTCTCTTCAGTTTCTCCCCCTTCTCCCTCACAAGGAAAAAGCAACCAAATGAAAGAAATGAAACCGTGCTATATGCTTGGTTCTGTGTGTGATCACTAGGTAACATAATGAAGTCATATGCTGAGTACCCAAGGACCAGGAGCCCTAGCCCTGGGGTGGGCACAGAATGCCCAGCTTCAGGTGGGAAGGTCCCCCCACCACCCTACCACCCCTGCACACGGGCTCTCAGACCCACCAGAGGCTCTTCCAATGCCATATCAAGGGAAGTGGGGGAGAGGAAAGGAATGGAAGAAAGGAGAAGACTGTGGTCCCCAATCCTTCCCCACCCAGGATGATCCACGGCTGCCACCTGAATGGGCTTCTCCCCAGCTGTCCAGCTATTAGACTCTCACGGTATCCATTCTGGAGGAAGCCTAGTAGACAACAAAATACAGTGGGATTTCAGCCTTACTGCATGGAGTTCAGAGACAGGGTATATGGGAGGACTAGGGAAGCAGAGTCAAAGATTAGGGACAGAAGAGGAAGAGGCTAAGGATAGACACTGAGGAAGCTGAGGTGAGCACTGGGAATCGCGGGTAGTGCAGCCCAACCATGTAAGGGGGCTTAGGCTTTCCCACTGTCAGACCCAGAGCCAGGATTTCACACACTGTACAGATGAAGGGGATGAATAGACTTCAGTCCCACTGCACACCCCACCCAAATGCAGCACCCTGGATTCCTTTTCCCAATATATTTGAAAGAGCCACATGTTTGAATCCCTGGAGGAACAAAACCAAAGACTGGAGTCTCTGGAGGACAGGACCAAGTCTGAGAGTCTGATAGAAATGCCCAGGCTAACCAGCAGAAGGAGAAGAAAAGCAAACCACCTGACTTTGTGTCCATCATCTTCATATGCCAGAAGATAAAATAGGGGGGGAAAAGCATAGGCCTCAGAGTCAGAAGGCCTGGGTTTTAGGTCCAAGGCTGTCACTACTCTGACCTTCGGTTAGCCATTTTTCAGTCATTCCAACCCTCCATGACCCCGCTTGGGGAATTTCTCCGCAAAGATCCCAGAGTGTTCTGCCATTTTCTTCTCCAGCTCATTTTACAGATGAGGAAACCAAGGCAAGCAGGGTGAAGTGACTTGCTCAGGGTCAGGAATTCGAACTCAAGAAGATAAGTCTTCTGACTTTAGGCCTGACACTCTATCCCTTGAACAAGTTATCTGAGCCTCAGTTTCCTTCTCTGTAAAATAAATGAGCAGGACTAGACAATCTCTCAAATCTCTTCCAGTTCTAAATCCCTGTAAAGGAGGAAGGTCTATTATTAATACCTGACAAAGAGCCCAGAGGTCCAGAAGGTCCAGAGTAATGAAGTGACCGCCCAAGGTCATAGCAGCCAAACTGGGATTCAAACCTAGATTCTCTGATACCACAGTCAATGAATGTGTTCTTCCTGCACCAAGCCATTCCCAGTCCTGGTACCATCTGCATCTCTTGTTTCTCTGCCCATAGGCAGGGACAAATCTAAAGCAAATCTAGCTCTAATATGGGAACTATGGCCATAGGTGTCATCCAGAGCCTCTGTTTTGGAGGGTCAGATCCACATAAATTTCAGAAAAGAAGCTGCAGTAGGCAGGTCGAATCAGACACGTATCATAAGCTGAAACCAAGGGCTCCAACACAAAGAGCTTCTAGGTGGTGCAGTAGATCGAGTACTAGCCCTGGAGTCAGGAAGACTTGAATTCAAATCTTGCATCAGATACTTCCTAGCTGTGTGACCCTGGGCAAGTCACTCTATCCTGTTTGCCTCAGTTTCCTCATTTGTAAAAACAAGCTGGGGTAGGAAATGGTAAGCCACTCTAGTATCTTTGCCAAGAAAACCCCAAATGGGGTCACAAAGAGTCAGACAGGACTGCACAGAGCAGGCAGAATCAGATACATAGAAGCTGAAGATCTTTTCCTACCCCACCAAAGACAGACTGGCCTCTTCCTGATAAGGGTGATCTATTTCTTCTACCCTTGCCTACCCCCTTATACTTCAGCAGTCCTGTCTCCCCATGATTAATGCAAAGCAGCCGCCAACTTGAAGCATCTATCAGCCACCCTTCGAGGGCCCATAAATGAAAGGAATACTGACAAGTAACACAGGATGTGGAGCTCAGAGGCCCGACTGCTGAGTGCCACACGCCCTGAGCAAAGCAAATTTGTGTGCAAACTGGACGTGCCCCACCAAGAAAATACAGCCCTTGTGTGTCCCACTCCAAAATCAGCAAAGCAGCAAGGCCTTAGACTCCTTGGCTGTAGGTGGGACTTAGAGACTGAATGCAGGAGGGACTAGAAGAGAAGGGAGAGGAATTGACTGGGAGGTGGTGGACAGACCTCAGCATTCAAACGATAACCCTAGATCCAAATGAGACAAGCTTGTGATTCAATTAAGGAGCTCCGAGCTTCACTTGGTGAAAGCTTGCTGGTATTCAGGTCTTAAAATAAAAAGGAGGCACGAGACAGTAAATAAATAATTTCTGCCTTGAAAAGTCCACAAACCTTTGGCCTCTCATTCTTCCACCAAGGTGTTGCCAAAACCCAGAAGAGGGAAGTCCCCAGACTCCTTTCTTTTAGAAACAAGGATCTTCTCTATTTTCACATTTCTCTGGCAACCACATGAGGCCAATCGCCCTCAGCAATGAATGAATTGAAGGCCCTCTAGCTTTTCTCCCATGCTGTCTGAGCTGAAGACACTTCCTTCTTCTTTCCCCAAACACACACACACACACACACACACACACACACACACACACCTGCTTTTAGAAAGCTGAAGTGTTCCTGGGGTTCAATTTATATTTAAAGAAAATCCAAGATATGCAAAAACTAACTGGCAGTAGCCCAAGACAAGACTTTAATGGATGGAAGAAGTACTTCAATCCAGCCAGGCCAGGGACACTTCTGATAGTGTTTAATTTATATCCCAGGATCCCCTTCAGGAAAGGTAGAAAGAAGTACCCAGGAAGTGACTCCTCCAACATTCCAAGAGGCAGTGTGGTGTCATGGAAAGACATGCTGCCTTTGCTGCCTTGGAGTGAGCAAAGATCTGGGCTTGAAATCCTGCCTCCAGAATTTACTGGACCTCAGACAAATCACTTAAAACTCTCCATCTGCAATATTGGAATAATACTTGTAAGTAACAGGGGCAGCTAGGTGGTGCAGTGAACAGAGCACCAGCCCTGGAGTCAGCAAGACCTGAGTTCAAATGTGGCCTCAGGCCACTTACTAGCCCTGTGACTTTGGGCAAATCACTTAATTCCAACTGCCCTGCCCTCCACCCTCCAAAAAGCAAAAAACAAAAAAAACTTATAAGTAACTTACCTGATAGTGTTATTGTGATGCTCAATGGAGATCATATATATACAAAGCAATTTCATAAACTTTAAAACTCTATATAAATGTCAACCACTATTAATTACTGCTTATGCCTGGACACTGCCAGTCACATTAGTGAAAGTGAGATAACTGATGGACAAGCCAAATGTTCCCTAGGTAGTATCAAGAGAATGAGGGAGCTTCCCAGCGCATCAAACAGGAATCCCTCCCACCCACCCACCCATGACATCTTTCCCAGAGTAAAAGAGTCACAGAGTATTATTGCATGGGCTGGGCTGCAATCTGCTTCATGGAAAGACCAACCCCTACTTTAATGAGATCAAAAATTCATTCCATTAGAATCAGAACCAGAAGAAGCTTCTTTAAAGATAATCTAATCTCAATCTCTGCTTTTATAAACAAGGGAACTGAGAGTCAGACAGGTGAGCTGACTTGTTCCAGAGCCACATAAGCAGTAATGAGCCAAGAAGTGAATCTGGAGTTTCTGATTTCAGGCACAGTACTTTTTTTTTTTCCATTAGAAGAATCACAGGACACTAGGGCCTGCCACATTTAGTGCATAGTGGATGTTTCCTATATCATTGTTTATCCTTGTTCTGTTTTCTCTGTTGGATCATAAGCTTTCTTAAGGCAAGAACTATATGTCTTCTTTCAAATCACAGCTCCTTACAATGGAAAGGGACCTGAGAGAGAGATATTGGGTCTAGGTGCCCTCTTTTTTTTTCAGCAGAGGCCCAATGTCCACAGAGAAGGGACATGCCCCTTGTGATGCCCTACTCTATAAGTGTTCAATAAATATTTATGGATGAAAACTTTAAAATGGAGATGAAGAATAGACTATACGTGGACAGAGGGACAAGGCAGAATTCAAGACCACAATAAATGTCCCATGTCTCTCCTCCTCCTAATGCAGCTAATAGCCTCCATTTCATCTCTGCTACCTGAGTTATCTGTTCATATGCCACCTGCTGGGCCCTGTCCCTCACAGTTTATTAACATACACTAATAAACAGCGTACTCCCCTCCCACTGCGCCACCGGGCACAGCCAGTCAGAATCCTGGCCTCAGCATTACTCTTCTTTCTCAGCACATTTTTCGTCATAAGGGAACAATTAGGAAAAAAAATCCCTCCAGATTATATTTAGATACAGCCTATAAAATTTTTTTCCTAGTAACTTTCATTCACACCAGGCTGACTCACTATTCTTTACCCATCCCCAGCCCGCAACAGTACCATGAGACAGGCAATCACCTCTCAGCCCTCACGGGTTAACGTCCAGCCCGGCCTCTGCCAACCTCTTGTTATGCCCAAGTTTAAAAATAAGATGTGAAAAATGCATTATGTAAGACCAGTAACACTATCTCCTAGCCCATCTCCTATTTTGGAATTAAAGATCATCATTTCTGCCATCAAAGAAGCCTGTGAGTGAGAAGAAAGGAAAGGCAGGAACAATGAAAATAGCTGCCCGACATGAACCAGATCAAAGACACAGGCACAGAAAATGAGGAACTAGGGGGGCCTTTAATTACTGTCCGCATCCTTCGAGTCATGTAGTGAAAGAGAAGGAAAAAAGTTTGGAAAGCCCCCACCAGGTTTTCTCTTGCTGGGGCTCCTGTTTCCCCAGTGAGCGCCAGTTCCCTACAAACTGCTCCCCTTTCATTTATATATATATTTTTTTGCCTCCTCCCCCATTCCTGACCCCAGGGCCATACAGGACTCTGGGACTCCCCAACCCTGCTCCTCTAGCCCAAGAGGATGACCAAATCTAGGAAAGGACAGAAGGACGTCAAGAAAGGGAACAGCAGTGGGACAGAGGCGGTGTGCCTGCTAGGATTTCGGCAGGGGTGACGAGGACTGCTTCAGGCAGGTCCCCAGGAACCACTGGGGAAGGAGAGATCTGGAGACCCAAGGCTACTTTTTTATTCGCAAGCCTCCCCAGTTGAGAGAAAAACCTTCCAATTCACATAGGGCACTGCTCCGTGGGGCAGCAGATCAAACCTGGCTACTGGCTGTTTGAGCTCAGCGGCAGAAAAAAGGATTGCCCAGGGACTGAGCTTAAGTAGAGGCATGATTAAACTTCAAACGCAAACCCCCCTTTTTCCACACAGCAGACAGTGATGGCTAATATTGCAATATGGACTTTTAAAATGCAATACAAATAACTTGCTTGGGACAAGGACTTGGGAAACCTCTGAAGGCAGAAGGGGTCAGTGGGAACATTTGAAAAGAGGGGGGAAAACCACCAGAAGAACTCACCTTCTCCTAAGATAGGGGAATCTATGAAGTTTTATACCTTCTATTGGACAGAGCTGGTGCTAGAAATGGGCGTGGGGGTGGGGTAGAAGAAGCCTTAAATTTAATTCACAGGATCATAGAACTATAGATCAATAGCTAGAAGAGACCCCAAGTCAGCTAGGCCCACCTACTCATTTTCCAATTGAGGAAAATGAGGCCCAGAGAGATTATTCGTTTTGTCCAAGGTCACATCAGTAGTAAGCAAAAGAACCAAGATCTGAATCCAGGTCCTTCAGGATCCAAATTCAGCATTGTTCTACTATGCCACTGGGTAGAGAATCCTCTCATGGAGCATCTATTAAGTACCTACTGTGTACCAGCCACCATGCTAGGACCTGGGGACACAAAGACAAAGATATGTATTACTAGCAGCAATACATGTATAGAATAATTAAATACAAAACAATTACAAAGTAATGGGGGGGGGGGGTGGAACTAACTGGAAGAATCAAGAAAAAACCTTATGCCAGAGATGACCCTTGACCTAAACCCTGAAGGGAGGTAGAGATTCCAAGAGGCAGAGGAGGGAAGGGATTATAAATATAATTCATTAATATTGGAAAAGAAGGACACAGTCTTTCAATATAGAGATATTTTTGACTAGGGTTAGTAAGCTGGTGATCTGGGAATAGTGAAACACCAGAGAGTGAGAAAGAATGAACAATGGTATAGTGGGTCAGGGCTCTGTACTTGCCTCCCATTACTAATTTTGTTACCCTTAAACCTTTCTGTGCCTCAGTATCCTTGCATGTAAAATTAGGAGGTTAGGCTTAATGACCTCTAAGCTAGCCATTTCTAAATCTATGATCCTATGATTTACTAAATAGAGATATTCAAGTTAACCCTCAAAGGTTATTCGGAAAGATTATTCCCTGCAAGGGAACCACTGATGTTGATAGTCATGTTTAGTTTTATTTTATTGAGAATCATCAATTCATACAGTTTAAAGAGTTCACATTGACCAACCCCAGCCTAAGGTGAAAGATCACACAGACCAGCGACCCACCAACACTCAAGATTGTACATATCAACAGTCATTGACTGTTCCACGTCAAACAATCCAGGCTAAAACATCGTATTTCAGCTGCACTGGGTCTTCCCAGCAGTGGAAATAGCTATCCCTTGAAATCAGGACAATTCACTTAAGGGAAAAGATTATCCATTTGGGAACTAATAAGGAGAACGGGAAGGACACTTGGAAACAGGAAGAGAAGGGTGGGTAGAGAATAATACTTATGACTGCTTTCATAATCTTCATTGGTGGTGGTGGTTTTTACAGGAAAGACGAGGATCTATTACATAACGTGGGAGACATTTGCTTCCCAAATGCTGGTTTTAGGGGGGGAAAGTTCCCTATAGCCAAAGAGCCTCAACCTCCTTTCTCAACATCCCTTTCTTTCAGGACCCCCATAAGGCTCTCTACATCCAAGGTCACACAGTAGAGGTTCTCAATCAACAGGGACCGGGAGTGCTTGGGAAGGATACAAAGACAATCACTCCTTCTGCTCCTTTACTCCATCCAGAATTCAGAAAAGACCAAAAGCCAAAGAGAAGGCGCATTTTTTAGACCTGGTAACTCACTTCCAAGTAACCCCACTTGATGGAAAAACTGGATAACTAATGTCCCATAGGACAACCATGTCCTCTCTCATGTCCAGCAAACCCCAGAATGTTCACAGAGTGGACATTCAATAAAAGCACCTACAGTGGTTGGTTCAGTCTCAAGAGCACAGAACTGTGGGCCACTCTCCTCAGTGTCCCCCTGAGGTCAACCCCATAGGGGCCACTGTCCAGGGACTCTATCCTCGTGTTGGCAAAGGAGCTAACAGAATCAAGTTGCCCTCAAGCACCCTCATCTACATGCCCCATCGTCTAAGACTTTTAGATTATAAGCTCCTTGAGGATAGGGACTGGTTGGTTTGTTTTTTACCTTTCTTAGTATTCCCATGCTTTACATAGGGCCTGGCACATCATAGGCACTTTAAAAATGCTTAATAGGGGCAGCTAGGGGTGCAGTGAATAGAGCACTGGTCCTGGAGTCAGGAGGATGTGAGTTCAAATCTACCCTCAGACACTTTAACACTTATGAGTCATGTGACCTTGGATAAGTCACTTAACCCCTGCCTCCCCCCCAAAAAAGAAAAAAAAAATCCTTAATGACTGACTGATTGAATTGGTGTCACCTTTAGTTGTCAAAATTTTCTGCTCAATAGAATCCTTAGTGGAACCCTACGATGTTTGTGCTTAAAGGAATTTTACAGAGGAAAAAACTTGAGGTCCAGAGAGCCTAAAGAATTTGCTCAAAGGCACTCAGCTTGTTAGAGCCAGGACTAGAATTAAAGACTCTGAACTCCCAGTCCACTGGATTTTCCACAGCACCGTGCTGCAAGACCCTATGGCTCACTGATCCAATGACTTGTCAACCCCACAGAAGTCCTCCTGCCTGAACAAAAATAAAAAATGAACAATGAATGGGCAGGTTGACATTGCTTTGGATAAAACTCCAATGAGGTGATGTCTGGTTCTCATTCAATATCGTAAGTAAATGATTTATTCATGCTAGGAACAAAAGTATAGGCAGCATTATAGACATTAATACTACAGGAGATTGCCCAGCAGACCACACTTTGAGAACCACTGCCCCAGAGAGACTGAAAAACAAGGAACATCTGAGAGAGTATCTACACAATGGAATTGAGTGAGGGGAGGTGGAGAGGGGGAGGAGGGGGAGCCAAAGAGAGACCATCTCTTTATGGTCCAGGGGCATGTGCCAAATGCCCAAGGAGTTTGTTCCCTCCTTCCTTCCCTGAGGAGCAACAGCAATTGCCACCAGCTTTGAAAAGGAGGTCTATACAAAGGCAAGAAAGAGCATGGGCCAATTTCCTCAATAGCAGGCTAGCTCTCTCCAGGCAGAGTGGGAGAGACGTTAGTGCCAGCAATCAAAGGCTCTCAGGAAACACTCCCACAGGAAGCCAGGCAAAACAGAGGTACTCCTGATCCCCTTCTTCTCTGGTCCACAAGCCAAAGACAGCATTCCAGGATGGAGGCCCATTCCAAATTATGAAGTTCTACTCCCTGGGGCCATGAAGGGCAGAGAAACATGTCTACAGTGGCTTGGGAAAGAAGGGCTCTGGGGGCTACTCTTCCCTAAGCACCTCAGGCTTGAGGAAGTGTTTTACTTTTATTCCAGGAGAGGAAGACTAAGAAAAGGCCAGACCAATGGGAGGCTGCTGGTACTACAAGTGGAAGGGAGATGGGAGAGTGAAAGACAGAGACAGAGACAGAGACAGAGACAGAGACAGAGAGAGGGAGGGGGAGAGGAGGGAGGGGAGGGGAGGGGAGGGAGAGAGGGAGAGGGAGAGAGAGAGGGAGAGAAAGAGAGAGAGAAAGCAACAGAGACAGAGAAACAAAAAGACAGAGAGAGAGACAGAGAGACAGAAAAAGATTGCCAGGAGGTCTGAAAACAAAATGAATGAACTCCAGCAAGGTTTATGTGTACCTTTTCCTGTCTTGCCTGTCCAGCACCCTTGGGAATATGAGGAGGTAGGAGAAGCCTCCTAGAGTAGCCAATGGCTCCAACCCTCAGCAAAGATATCTGATTGAGATAATTGATTACTTCCTTCACAGCTTTGAGACCCAGTGGTATTCACTGCTGCTGGCCTTAGGGACAAATGAGGCCTCTTCTCAGTCTTTTACAGTAGCAGCATAGTATAGTAGGAGAGTGCTAGACTTGACACCAGAGGCCAGTCTGTGTCTCAGCTTTGTCTCTAACTCACTGGGCATCTACGGACAAGTGGCTTCAATTCTCGGAGCTCATCAGTTTTGAAGATACTGATTTCACAGGCTTGTTGTAAAGAAAGCATTTCATAATACACTACAGAAATCTGAGCTATTATTATCAGAGGTGGGAGAAGCTAGAGCATTTCATTAAGAATAATTGGTGTGGCTGGAAACCATGATTGATCAGGAAACCATACCCTCAAAGGCCAACTCATTGGTCCCGTTATCTTTGGACTTGAAAACTACAAAGAATAAAAATGGCTTCACCTTCTTGGTCACTTCTATCTGAAAGGACCATTCATTACAACTCAGCAAGGACTTGGCTGAGAATCCAGCTCAATATTTTGGCTCTGTGAAGAATTTGAAGACACAGTCCCTTGCCCTCAAGAAGCTCACAGTCACATTGGAGGAACAAAACTAATATATGTGAATCAATCAAAACACATTTATTAAGCACCTATCATATGGCAGGCACTATGTTAGGCACCACAAATACAAAAAGGAAACAGTCTGTACACCCTCAAGAAGCTTACATTCTACTGGGAGAGAAAATGGATCTAAGTCAATATGCACCCCAAATGTATATAAAATAAAATGCAAGGTAAAACACATAAAAGCACAAGGCATTATGTAACCAAGGGCTATACTGAAATATAATTAAATACCAAGGTGCATAGTTGAAGACAATACCTGTTATAAGCTGTCAGGACAGGGAGAGATTGGTGCAAGTTGGAGTACATGCGAAAGGCTTCACCAAGGAGGTGGGCTTGAGCAGAGTAAAACAGAAAGAGGCAACAATCCCCAAAATTATTTTAGACCTTCAAATCAATGAGTAAAGCTAGTGAGGCCTGCTTACTACTAGGTCATTAACTGACAATGAGCTTTTCTCTTAGGGCCCCCACATACCTACCTCCCCAGAACTTCCTCTCCAGAAAAGATAAAAGGACTAGAAGGGTAGAGGCCTGATTTTACATATCTTCACAAACAATACTTTGCTGGAAAACTAGTTAACTTTTAATAAACACATTATTTTGGTTCAAAAGTGACTCCACTGAAGTAGAATGGGCCACCAAAGTCTAGGAATTGGGTATCTCTGACCTTATTTTAAAGGCCTTGTAAATACCCCTTTTCCTGAAGCTCAATAAGAAGGAATTATGGGTCACTGAAATCATATAACTCAACTTCCCTCAAAAATTTGCCCTAGAGTCAGCCTAGAACTACTGCCAACGTTTCAGAAATCAGCTTCTCAGAAAGTTCCCTCTAGAAAAAAGACCCATATGTCTAACGATATTTATAGATCTTTTTGTTATGGTAAAGAATAACTGGAAACTATGGAGTTATCCACCAATGAAAGAATGGATAAACAAATTATGACATATCAATCAATCGGTAAACATTCATTAAGCACCTACTCTGCGCCAGGTCCTGTGCTAAGCACTGGGGATATAAAAAGAGGCAAAAGCCCTCAAGGGGCTCATAATCTAATGGGGGAAACACGATACAGACAGACTGACAGACAAGATAGATAGACAGATAGACAGACAGACAGACAGACAGATAGATAGATTTGAATGTAATAGAATATCATTGTGCTATAAGAAATGATGAAAGGGAAAGTTTCCCAAAAAATGGGAAGACTTCTTTGACTCAAATAAAATTTGAAGTGAGGAAGATCCAGAAAAAAGTTTAACAACAGCATTATAAGGAAAAACAACTCTGAAAGACTTAAGAACTCTAATCAAGACAATGATCAACCATAATTTAAGAGAATAGATGAAAACTGTTAACCACTTCCTAACAAAGAGGTGATGAATTCAAGGTGCAGATTAAGAAATATATATTTTAGATATGGCCAATACGGAAGTATTTGTTACAGTTTTTCCCTCTTTTTCAAGTTTTTGTGAGGAAGTAGGAGAAGACTTAGAAGACAAGGTGGGGGTAGCAATAAAGGAGAAAAAGGAAGGAAGGAAGGAAGGAAGGAAGGAAGGAAGGAAGGAAGGAAGGAAGGAAGGAAGGAAGGAAGGGAGGGAGGGAGGGAGGGAGGGAGGAAGGAAGGAAGGAAGGGAGGAAAGGAGGGAGGAAGGGAGGGAGGAAGGGAGGGAGGAAGGAAGATTGTTGAAGCATTTAAAAATGCACAGAGGAGAACAAAAGCAGAGACACATAGAACAACTTTGAAAGTTACATACTGCATTTATTACACACAAGGTGTCCCAAAAGTCCATTAAAACTTAAAACGGAACTAAGAATTTTGGGACACCCTATACTTAGAAGGAAAAGCAAACTGTATATAATGGAGATTCACAGTTTCATGTGTAATTCTTTTTCTTTTCTACTTTGTATATGAACATTTTATATTGTGTTTATTAAATTCAGAAATAAAAAAATTTTTTTAAATAAACCTACCTCTACCAGAAGAAGTATAAGAATAGAACTGAAACTAGAAATCTCAAGTGTCTGGTGGAGATTTTGTTTGAGGGATAGGAATAGTGGGTGCTCCTTGAAGGTTAAAGAAAAAGATACATTCTATGGTGGGGTGGCTAGGTGGCACAGAGAATAGAGCACCAGCCCTGGAGTCAGGAGGACCTGAGTTCAAATCCAGTCTCAGACACTTAACACAAAAACTAGCCGTGTGACCTTGGGCAAGTCACTTAACCCCAACTGCCCTCCGAAGGAAAAAAAGAAAAAGATTGGGTTCTAGGAAACAGGTACCATAGAAGCACCACATGGAAATTATCCCACTGAGGAGATTCCACTAAATGAAAAGAAGATGTGGTTTACTCTTTTGAAAGGAAAAGGGGACAAACTCCATTTTTAAGGTAAGTTGCCAGTAGTGGGAAACTATCCCTGAATATCTCTGACACCAAGATGGTACAACGTGACCTACTACGAGGTGCTGCTAGAAGGTAAAGAAATCGGATCTGCTGGGCTCTGGAAAAGGAAAAAAAACCAGAACCATAACTAGGCCAGGAGAGAAGAGGTGATGCCCCTATAGCATCAACATCTATTGGGGAAGGCGAGTTGCTGGGGCATATGCACACTTCCTCCCCAGAACAGACTTTTTTCCCATGGTGACCACTATTCCCAGACTTTGCCTTACAATCCTCTATCACCCCTGGGGTCCTGTTATCTTAGCATCACTCTCCAAGAACACACCTGCCCCTTGTAACAACACCACCCTTTCAGGTGGCAAGAGCTGGACTGCCTTCCATCATAACTGCCTGTCCCGTCCAGTCAGACTGTCTTCTGAAGCCTCCCTCCAATTAGACATTTTTGTCCCAAGTAGAAAAGTCATAATTACAGCCCTTGAAGAAACAAAGGTAGGTCCTTTTACAAAAACATTGGGCATAGGGACACAGTCAGCATAGCATGGTAACAAGAACCAGGATAAAAAGCCATAACATCTGTTTTAAGTCCTGGCTCAGTGACTAATGAGTCCTATCACCTTGAGCAAATCACTTCCCCCAAAGCTGTGTTTGGGAGCCACGTTTAACAACTGGCTCTCCAAATAAATGAATGAATGAATGAATGAATGAATGAATGAATGAATGAATGAATGAATATAGGCATGAAAATACACCCAGACACACATTTCAATTGAATCGGCATAATTAGCATTTCCTCAAGTATTGACAATCAACAAAACAATCAATCAAGCCTTGATGTGTAGTGTCTACCATTTTCCAAAGTGTGAAAAAACAAAAATCTGAAACTGGATCAGGTTTGAACTGGCTCCAACACACCCCTAGATTTGATAATCTTTGGCCCTGGACTCGGAGAACCTGGGTTCAAATCCCACCTCTGATATTTACTAATTATGTGACCTTGGGCAAGTCCATTTACTCACTGGGTCTCAGTTCCCTCCTGTTAAGTGAGGAAATCAGACTAGATTATCACTAAAGTCTCTTTCAACTCTAGATCTTTGATCCTAAGGTCCTAAATTGGGTATGACCCCCTTCAGTTCCATTTAACAACTTTATGTACTAGGCACTGGAAGGGATACAAAGCTCAGATAAGACAGTCCCTGTCCTCAAGAGCTCCTCCAGAGCAAGGACTATCTTTTGCTTTCTTTGTACCCTCAGCTTTTAGCACAGTGCCTGACACATAGCAGGTCCTCAGTAAAGGCTTACTGACAAACTGACTAGTAGGAATATATAACATACATCCATCAATAACTACAATGGATGCAAGGTCAGTACCCTGGAACAGGGCAGAGGAAAGTACTGCTAGAGAGGGCTATGCTTCCTAGGTCTGGCAGAAGGAGGGATGAATTAGAAAAGGTTTTACATGGAAGATGTCTTTAGATCAAGGAGAGATCTTAGAGATGATGGGATCCAACCTCCCCGTTCTACCAAAGAAGAAACAAAAGCCCAGAGATGTTAAGTGGCTTGCTAAAAGTCACATAGGGAATACATTAACGAGGTTCAGATTCAAACCCGGGCCCTCTGATTCCAAATCTGATATTCCCACTAATACTCTGCACTTTATCCAGAACCAGTGAGGAAGAATGCTACTCACCTACTAACAGGGAGATGATGAGCTAATGTATATTAGCATATTATAACTAGTACTATATATAATTATACAATTATATACAAATATAATTAGTATATTATAACTAATGTATATATAATGTATAACAATGAAATGTATATTTGTAGATGTGGACAATATTGGGAACTGTTTTGTTTGACTTTGCCTATTTATTACAAGGGTTTTAATTTTCTTTGGAGGAGTGGTGGGGGAAGGGACTCATGGGGAAGAGAAGAGTAAGAGAAAAAGTAAATACCATATAACTGAAAAAAATTAATTTTTAAAAAAGAGATCTCTGTGCTTCTGCCTAGGAAGGCAGGAAAAGAGAAAATTCCCAAATAAGCTAAATTTAATTTCATCTCAAGAAAGAAACCTATTCCATATGACACTTTGAGGAGAAGCCAGAACTATTTATTCTTACATTAAGGTCCATTTCATTGATCTGGCTAGGGTTGTTGGGGGAGATGAGTACACAGAGTACATTCTGCCCCAGATGCAACTGCACTAGAAGAGACAGTAGCATGTCCCCCCTAGAGACTTCAGTCAGTGTCCCCAAGGCACAGCAGATGGCCCCTTGTGCTAGAAGGAAGCAGACAAGCAGAGGTAGGAGAAGGTGGGTCACAGCATGACAAGGAGGCTAGACATGCAGGGAAGCACCCACCCCTAATGTCAGCACCCTGAGTCAAAGCCCTGGTTGTCCCACCCCGTTTTTGGCACTAGAAATGAAGAATAACGTTTCACCATTGAGATGGGTATTCTTAAAGGAACACAGATTTAGAGCTAGAAGGAAACTCAGAAGTCATCTGGATAAACCTCTTTATTTTTTAGATGTGGAAACAAAACACCCAGAGAAAGCTCTAAGGAAGCTCAGAATCTCTGAGGTAAAGACTCCAGTCATATTTAGCCCCAACCAGAAGCATAATCTAAGAATGACTCAATAACGCTAGGCCCAGGCCTAGGAGCATGAAGCAAGTCTGGTGCAAAAAGGCTCTTATCTTGGGGTCCTCTAACACCAGATTCTGAATAACTGGCCCCAGAAAAATCAAGCTTCAAATGGCTTTCTCCTACTCCAGTGGGTTCAGCAAGTAGAAGGCTAGGAGTCAAACCCTGCTATAATTGGCCTTTTAGCTCCAAAGTTCCCAGCCCAACTTAAATCAGTGAACCCCTGAGCAGCTGACAGAGCTATCCTAGAGTCCCCTCAACCCCAGACAAACTCCCCAGCAGTAGCACCTAGGATCCCTCACCTTCTTCCCACTCCCTTCTTCCAGTACACTGTCAGACTGAGGCTTTGTGGTATAAAGTCCTCCCTGGAGAGGACTGGTGACCCCTGCTCATTATTCTGCTGACCTCAGGCGGGGAGGTACCCTCCAAGGTGGAACAGCAAATGCAGGAGCCCTGCCTCCCTGCCGAGCAGGCCCTTACCACAGATGGACAAAGGATGGGCTCCCTTTTTCACTCTTGGAGGTCCCCTCCCTCCCCCCAAAAAAAACAGCTGCCAGGGCTAAGTTCATTCAGGACCAAGGATCCAGAGAAGGGAGGGGGAAGCAGGGTGGAGGGAGGAGGGAAGGTGGAACCTGACTCTGATGGCTGAAAAAGTCAACAAAGGCCCTGTTTCCAAACCCTCACCCACTGAAGCTTGACTGGAGGAAGCAAGGCAGGGTGTAATTTGAAGTCCAGAGACTAACCCAAGGGTTAGCCATCCAAAGAAGGTGTGGGAAGGCAGACCCCCCCCCCCCACCTCTCCAGACACACACACACACACACACACACACACACACACACACACACACACACACACACGTTTTCTGACTCAACTTATCAGGTTTTCATCTTATCTCACAAACCAGCTCTTTTTCCTAATGGGCAGTGGATGACAATGCTGAGTTCAAAAGTTGGTAATAACCCACACGCCATCAAAAGTTGGTAATAACCCACACGCCACTAAGTTTAAGATAAAACTCATGTCAAATTGGTGAGGGGCCGGGGGATGGGGCAGAAAGTTAGATTATCTCTAAAGACCCTTCTAACCAAAAAAATCCTATGAACCTCACTCAGGGTGGAAAGATGCCAGGATACCAGCTGTCAACCCCAAAAGCAGAGACCCATTACCCCTGCTTCATGGGATCCCTAGTGCCCCTGCATCAAAACACTACTGACTTGCCTAGGTTGGCATTGGAGGGGTCAGAAGAAAGCATGGCCCAAGAACCAGCCACCAAACATCCTCAAGGCCTGGTTTAAAAAATAAAAACAACTCTATTCATTTATTTTTTCCTCAAAAGCAGAATTTCCAGAGCAGTAACCAGGAATAGTAAGGGGGGAGCACAAGAAGATCTCACAGGAGGGGGCAAGGAGCTAGCTCAGGGGGAGAGGGAGAAAAGAGTCCATTTAAAAAATGTAAGTTTAGCTCTATGGCGTCACAACCCACAGGGGACAACTCCTTTTCCTCAGTACTAATTACCTACCAAGCAGGGTACAACACTACATGTTAAGCACCATGTCTGTTCAACCAGGAAACTTCTCTCTCACTCTCCTGTTTTTTTATGTTTGCTGGTTATTAGGTGTCCTGCATCCTGCACGCTGGGCTCACACACAATTTTATTGCTCACTGATTCTAATTTCAAAAGACTTTGGTATTTTCTTTAAAGCTTCTTATTCCCTTAAAGTCAGGGCCTCTTTCTAGGTCTCATCAGGGTACAATGAATGGGAGACCCCTGGGGCTTGGGGAAGAGCAGAGATCCTTATAAACAAGCAGAGCTGTGGTAGAGTGTGCACATGTCCACACACATGTGGGTGGACATGTATTTTCATGAACATGTATGTAAGCATGGGGAGAAGGGGAGAGAACAGGGAACATGCTCCCTGTAAGCAAACAAAAGGCTAGCTAAGAGACTTAGCTATGGTAGGAAATGCACAAGCCACGAGTGACATGAATCTCTCTCTCATTTTTCCATTGTGTGTGGATTGAGTTACAAGGCACAAAAGGAGAGGGTCGACAGGATGAAGGAAACCAGGGAGGTGCACACACATCTGTATACAGCCTAAACTACCGTCCCATTATGGGCTCTCTCTCTACCAGCAATATCATTTGGTGTGTGAGTGTGGACTGGATTGACTCATTGTCCAGCACAGCCAGGAAATACGCAGCCCAGCAATCTTACAAAGACATTGATTTTCTTCCCCCTTCCCTTCCATAGCAAGATCAGATGAGCTCCTGGAGTCACACAGCCTTAACTTTTCAATGGGGTTTTCTTTTCTTTTCTTTTTGCATTTGTGTGTGTGTGTGTGTGTGTGTGTGTGTGTGTGTGTGTGTGTGGTTTTAATTGTGTCTTTTCTTGGCCCGGATTCTCTTCAACCCCCACCCCCCAACAAGGAGGGCATGTGCCGATTATCTGAGAGTGCAGTCTTCGCACAGTGCAACCTGGGATTGGAGGATACTCAAGGTTTGGAAATTAGAGGGGAAGGAGAAAAAAATTAATTGCAAAGGAAAAACAAGCCGGCTCTGCTACTTTGATTCAATCAATTACCATTATCTTTCTCAACAGCTCTCCTCTCCCATCCCCCCAAACCAGTTGTGTTTAACTTTCTTTGCCAGTTGTGATATCCTGTCAGATTTCTGGCGGTGCCATGATGCCCGCTCCTTCTCCTTGCCGGGCCCTTATCAGCCTCTCCCAGTCAGCTCCGGCCCAGCACAGCTGTTACCCAGTCCCTCAGTCCCTCCACTTTATCTGCTCACACAGACCTCGGCCTGGCAAGCGGCGGGCCAAGCGGCTGCTCGACATTCCCTGGGAAGCAGGCACAGAAACAGCGCCGCGTTACTCCCACAATCCACTGGGAGTTCATTACACAGCCAGGGCTCCCTCGCTAGTCAGCCAAAGTGCAGGCCTGCAACAGCCCAACCCCTCGCCATCAGAGCTTCATCATTAAAACTCCAACCTTCTGAAGAGAATAAAGAACAAAACCACAAATTTAGATTAATAAAGCATTTGTTGATTCTACAGAAACTTAGCAGGCCCCTAAGAAATCCACCAGAGACCCGTGGAGCTCCAGTAATTTTCTGTTATATTATCTTTCTTGTAAAATACTTCCCCAGACAGAGTCCCCAAAGGGGCTCAAATATCACTGTGACTAACCAAAATCAATGTGCACTCACCTATTGACATTTTTACATAGTTTTTGGATTTAGTATCCAGCCCAAAACACAATCAAATCTTCTGCCAAGGAAATAACAGGCACTTAGCTAGTCAGCTATTAGTGTTACAAAGGAAAAAATGCAGGCACCCAAGGGACATGGGAGAGACGCCATTGACGTCAGGGGGTAATTGGGTGTCTGAGAGAAATTGCCAACGGCTGGCCACGCTCCCCAGGGGCCCACACAAAGCTGAGCTCTAACTCTAATAAAGGAAAGGAAATTCTAGAAAAGGGGGCTTTGCTACAAAGGAGACCTGGCAGACACCAAAAATAGCCCTTTCAAAATAAATAAATAAAGGTATAAAAAATAAAACAGCTATATTGAAGAGGGTTTCTGTTCCTTCCATCCTCCCCCCAACCCCCAGCTTCCCAACTAACACCGGCCCTGTTTGTGCATCTGCTTGGGGCTAATGGACTTTCTTCTCCTCTCTGGGACCACATGGTTCTTTTATGCTGAGCGTATGGTTGCCATCTATTGCTATAAACAGGATCCTGGGCTTTCCAAGGAAACTTACTTTTTGAAATTCTATGGTTCCAAAGGAAAATATCTTCATCTATTTTGAGCCTGATGAAGAGAGAAGGATTTCCAACAGGAAATTTTGTTTTTGTTTTGTTGTTATTGTTTTTTAAACAAAATAAGAGTCCCATTAAATGAAAATTAAAGGGTTTCTAACTAGGACCACTCCCAGTAGAAGCCTATCCATGAAGTTCGTGCTTTTATTCCTGTTCCCTCCTCCCTTCCCCCCTTCCCAAAAAAAGAAAAACCCACATGAGATAAATTTTCTTCAAGACTAAGTGGCAGGTAGATGCTGAGTCTGATTAAGACCTTCTTTCTATCCTAAATGAATGCCAAAGGGAAGAGGGAAGGAAAGCATAAAACTGTCTTTATTGCTCCTTATCAGTCCACCTACCCATGTGCCAATTCATGGATAACAGATCAGAGAAGGTCAGAACTGAAAGGGGTCAAAGAGATCATCTAGTCCAATTCTCTAATTTTACAAAAAGCAAACATCGAGGCCCAAAGAAGAAGACCTTCCCAAGGTTACAGAGGGAGTGACCAGAACCACAACTGGGCTTGATGTCAGGAAAAACTTCCTAACAATTACAGCCATTCCAAGCAGAGCAGGCTGCCTTAGCAAGATGTGGACTCCCTCTCATTGGAGCTCTGAAGAGCCCAGATGACCACATACAGAGCACACTATAGTAGGAATTTTTTTTCAAGTATGTGTTGGACCAAATAGCCACTAAGGTCCCTTGCAAATCTAAAATTCTGTGAATTTGAGGCCTGGAATCCAAATCAGTGCTTTCCCTACTACTGTCTGTTCCTATGGTCTTAAAAGTAAAAATACTAAGACAACCAACCAGAAGTCAAACTTGGACCCTTTGTTTGTGGTATCCATTAATCCATTGATTCTGCCCAGTCTCAGGGGGCAGAGGTCCCTGTCCGCTCTGCTTGGCTTACAGCCTCTCTCACTGTATACATCGGTGTCCTACCAATGAACCCAAGCAAAGCTGCTTGGCAATACAAGCATTTAAAGCCAAGTTAGCCACCTGGGTTAAGAAGCAGAGGAAGACTGGGGAAATGGGATGGCCGAAGTAAGATTCACAGTGTCAGATGCTATTTCACAGTTCATAAGAAGAAACAAAAAAACAAACAAAGTCCCAGATTTGAAGAAAGGGGAAAAAATGCAAACTGAATAGTATTTGGGAATTGGCATGAACCTAAAACTTTGCTGCTAAAAATGTAAAATCCATATGACTAAGCCTTCACCTTTGCAAGGGGCCAGTTGCAGATCACAATGCTTTCTCTAGCACCTCCTTCCATTTCCCAGGTGGCCTACTTAGTTTCCTAACTGTTGGGGCCACACCCACCAAACAAATTCTTTCTCAAATGGTCCTTTCTTAGAGATACCATGGTTGGCCCCACAGAGTTCTGAGGAGCCTACAATGACTCCACCCTCCCCACCCACACCCAAATACACTGTGATGAAAGCAAAGACCATTGCTCCCTCAGCTTCATGCTGCATAGTCAAGAAAACGTGGAAAAGAGGGATACAGAGAAGTTTGGCTGTACTGATTAGGCTAACCCTGTTACCAGCTAATACAGTTGATCTGTATTTCTTAATGGGGAGGAAGCACAGAGTGGAGAAGGGGGAATGTATTTCTGTAAATAAAAGATTAGCCTCATGCCCTGCTAATGAAAACATACCTTGGGAATGTAATGGTCTGAGCCAAAATAATTTAATTAATTAGCTTGCTGACCAAGTGGGTAGATGGATGGATAGATGAATGAATGCCTTGCATAATAGCTGACCAAATCATCTGCTGACGGGTAAATCCCTCCTTCTTGGCCCTCTGTTGTTCCTACAGGATTGCAGATGGTAGAGTACTCTTTGGGAGCCTCACAGAGGGGGAAGAATGTGAGTTTTTGCCTCCCCTGTGTGTTCAGACACTTGATGAAGGGAAAAAAGGGAAGGGCGAGGAGGGGGGGGTTTGTCAAGAAATCAGGGCTCCTCAGCTTTGGTGGCTCAAAGTTAGTCCTTTTAATGTTATTTTCCTGTTCCAGTCAATGAACCTAAGAAAGCATTCTTTTTAGCTAAACTCTAAGTGCCAGGCTTAAGAAGAGAAAAGGGGGTTCTATGAAGTAACCCTAAGATTTAATGTTTTTAAGTCTTCCAACTTTTACAAAAATATGATCACTGTGCTGATGAAAAGGAAGAAAGGAAGGACAGCATGTTGGGGAAGGACCTAGATGTGTACACAACTGCCAGAAAAGGGAGAGGATTAAGGAGGCGGGGGTATGGTTTCTGTCTGTTCATTGCTACAGCAGTAAAATCCCTTACAACAAAGTACTAAGAATCTTCTATATTTTCTATTCTGATTTTCCCAACTGGGAGTGTGGGTTTAGCATCAATCCGCATCGGGGATTGGACGATCTCCAAGGTTTATTTTCTCTTATCTTTAATGGGAGGAGAGAAGAGTACAGCACTAGCAAATATCTAAAACAGGCCTCAAACAGTTAATGTTAATGAGACATGAGGACTCTACAGGAGTTTAACAGCTCTAAAGAATGGGGGGGGGGGGAGGGAGAAAGAGAAAGAGAGAGAGAGAGAGAGAGAGAGAGAGAGAGAGAGAGAGTTTTTCAATTACATAAATTAAGAGTGAGAGAGAGGGGAGAGAGAGAGAGAGAGAGAGAGAGAGAGAGAGAGAGAGAGAGAGAGAGAGAGAGAGAAAGAAAGAGAGAGAGAGAGAAAAGAATTTTTTTAAACAATAATCTCTAGCACTGGGTGTTTAAAACGAATATACTCTGGCCCCTAAAATATCAAAGTGAGATTTAAAAATAGAAAAGTCATTTCCCCCCTTCCCTGTTGCAGATTTTTACTGTAGTGTTCTAGAAGGCAGATTAAATGAAGGCAGCTCAAACACACTCAATTTTGTCCTTTAGCAAATTCTTCTCTTTCACTCTTGCATGAAGAAAAAAAATCTCCCCACAGAGTTTTTCTCCTCTTCCTGGTGTGGATCTAGGCCCCCGCAGTGCCCTGTGTAATTTCCAGTTCCTCAGAATTCAGGTATTAATAAAGACCCCATGGGGACTTCCAACAATATAACCCTACATTTTCAGGCATTATGAAAGGAAACCCCCAGGGGTCTCTGGCTCAAATTTCTGAAATGTAGGCATTGTAAAAGGCACCCCAGGGGATGCCCGCAATAGAAATCTGCTGAATTCAAAGCATTTTCGAAGTCCTGGTGGGAGCCATTACTCCCACTGGAAGCTTTTTACAAAACATGTGTTGCTGACATGTTGACAGATTGCTCAGTGAAGTGTTTAGGTGCATGCACGAGGCGGGCCTTTGGAGACGTTCGGCTCTGCCAGTTAGTCTCCAAACGCTGGAACTGGTACCATCCATATTTCTTAACAGGGGAGGCAAAACAGACTGGAGAAGAGAAAAGTGTTCTCCAAATAAAAAATTAGCCTCGCACCCCTCCAATGAGGAAACACTTCCAGTGAGCCAGCCGAGCCCTTCCCTCTCAGAGGCAGGGGCTTGCTGCCTCCGCTGCTGCTGCTGCTGCTGCTGCTGCTGCTGCTGCCACCGCCTCTGCCGCCACCACTGCTGCCTTTGGAAGCAGGTTCTACAGCGACAGCTGTGACGGCACTTGTATCTTTGCCAAAGGTTTACTGAAGGAATTTAGAGGCGACCCTCCAGCTCACTGCTAGTAGTTGTACAGATCAAAACAAGGAGGGGGAGGGAAGAAGGGGTATTAAGGGGTGACAGGGGAAAGGGGGAGAGGAGGAAGATAAGAGAAGAAAGCAGGAGGGGGGAATCCCCCACCCCTAAATGAAAGCCCAGATTGTGGGGAGGCTGTCTGAACTCTTGCTCTGCTGGACTTGACAGTATTAAGCTTGGTAAAGTGATCTGTGACTTTAATAAGGCAGAGGGGGCTCAGAGGAATTAGCTGCCTAGGTGATGGGGGCTGGAGATGGATGAAAATGTATTCATGGCATGGTGAGCCAGGGGCCAGACGGAGGACCCCTAGGGAGGTCAGATCACCCAGAACTCCACAAGCACGGATGCTCTAATTTCCAACGGAGTTTTGCAGCTAAATACTTAAAGCTGTGTGTGTTCATGGAGTGCCAACTGAGACTGTGCTATGGTTTGTCCGCTTGTGAGCGCGCGTGCACGCACACACACACACACACGCACAACACACCCCTGCATGCACACAAAGAAACATACACACATAATCTAAGACAGAATAATGTGCCATATGCCTGTGTTCATAAAAATTTAAAGGTAAAAGCAAATGTAATTTGATAAATGTGTATGTATACATGTGTTTATGTAAAAACACACACATGCACACCAAAAACACACATGTAGACATAGTCTCATTTGTCAAACTACATCTGCTTTTATCTTCAGCTTTTCACACAGTACACACGGGCATGGGGCTGATGCCAAGACCCACTTAACTATGTCAGGACCCACCACCCAACAGAATAAACATCGTCATTATATTTGTGCATTTTGAATTGTTCACCAGTTGGCTGGTAGCTTTTGATTTTTTGCAATTTCTCAATCCCATTAAGGAATTTTGGTTTAAAAAATTGTTTTAGATTAAGGACAATAGCCACTGAGCTTAAAAAAGCTGCCAGGGAAGCCTTGTCCATTCTGGCCTCCCATTTTCCAGGGAGGGGCTTTTAACCCCTGACTAAAATTTATTTTGAGGTAAAGCTTAATGCCAACAGTAACACATCCTCATCTTTGTTTTCCCTATTTCTTCTCTCTAGGAGAAAACTGTATGTAAAAAGCTAACTTTTGCAAGGGAAGGAAGCAAGATTCAATTTCCCTGAGGTCCCTGCACAGTTGCAGGCACAAAGAGGCCAAGTAAAAGTCAGCAGGAGGGCCCTAGCAGAGTCGGCCATTCTAGGAGGGCCAGGTCAGGAACCAGAAGGTAATCCCTTGACCTAATGGATTCCTGTCCCAGTTTCTGTTGTGATCAGGAGAATGGATAAACCTCTCCTCTACTGTCTTCATGCCTTTGCTCACATCACCCCCAAAGACTAGACTGATCCCCATTTCCACATCTGTTAAAATCCCTCTACTCATCCAAGGCCCAACTGAAATGCCTTCCCACGAAGTTGTCCCAGACCTCCCTCCCCACTCCTCTAGACGAAAGAAGCATCTCTCCACACCTTACCTGGACTCCCTCTTTTGTCCCTATCATAGACTACCTTGTGCCGTCATTATTAGATGTGTCTAAATCCACCCCCAACCCCACCATGCACCTATAAAGCTACCTCAATGTAGCCAACAAGCATTCATTCAGCACCTACTAAGTTCCAAGAGCTGTGCTAAACCCCGGAGACACAGAGAAAGGAAAAATATGCTCCCTGTGTTCAAAGAGTTAAGATTCTAATAAAGGAGACTCCATGAAAATAACCACAAACAGATAAATGTAAATGGTACGGACAGTGTAAATGGAAGGAAATCTCAGACGGAAGGCACTAGCCATAGCAGGAAACCATGTTTCATTTCTCTCTTTATATTCCCAATCTTATCATCATGTGTTCCACATAGAAGGTGCTTAATAAATG
The DNA here is from genome assembly GCA_028646575.1 of Pseudocheirus occidentalis. Classification (NCBI taxonomy): domain Eukaryota; kingdom Metazoa; phylum Chordata; class Mammalia; order Diprotodontia; family Pseudocheiridae; genus Pseudocheirus; species Pseudocheirus occidentalis. The sequence continues at coordinate 92,193,300 of CM053595.1, forward strand.
TATTCTCTTGTCTTCTTATGTATAAAAATACTCAAGGTATCTGTTTGACAATAAAACTTCTGGTCATAGACAATGGTCAACTCCCTCCCTGATGGTAACGAGACTGTTTTCCAAAAATGGGCATTGTGTTAGTTGAGAACAATCTGTTGAGTCCAAACAAGTTGTCAATAATTTTTAAATAAAATAAATGTCTGTAGAATGAAATTTAGCTAAATTACCTGGGTAAATTTCCTCAGACTTGGCTAGTCATGTACCTCTTGGATTATCCTACAGCAAGGGTTCTTAACCTGGGGTCCATAAACGTGTGTGTGTGTACATGTACATGCATGCATGTGTGTTTTAATATTTTATAACTGAATTTTTAACATATTTGGTTTCCTTTATCATCCTATGAATTTTATGCAAATTTTATTCAGAAAAGCAATCCATACATTTCACCAGGCAGTGAAATGGCTCGCTGACATAGAAAAGGTTAAGAATCCCTACCCAAGAGAGAATGAGGTGGAGGCAGCAGAAGAAGGAGCACAAAAGACTGGGTGATGATTACCTAGAACCCAGAGAGGTGGTGAGAGGTACAAAGGCTAGAGCTCAGAACGCTTCATCTATCCCAAGAGACAGAAAGGAAACATTGCCTTCACACAGAGAACTTTAGCAAGTGCTCTCCTTGAGAGAGAAGTTAAAAAGTGGCTCAGAGCTGAGTATTAAGTGCTCTGGCCATTCATGGGCAGAGGGCGCCAGCACAAGCATGAAAGCCCCACCACTCCAAGAGCTCTTTACCTGCCACGTGCGGTGGCAATGACTCCAAGATGCAATGGTGCACACAACACAACTCTTCATGAAGACGTCATGAAAGTTGTGATTCCACCTTATAGTTGGGTCTAACAAATTAGAATCTCACCTAAAGTCCTGTCTCAGAAAGAAACAGTTGGACCAAATTGTGCTCACTCTCATGTGTCTCAGGTCAGCCATGAACCACTCCTAGCAATTAGATTCTACCCAGTATCACAGTTCTTTCTGCACCTGCATATGAGGCAGCTGGGTGGCAGAGTGGGTAGCAGACTGGGTCTAAAGTCAAGAAGACCCAAGTTCAAATCCAGCCTCAGACAATTACTAGCTATGTGACCCTGGGCAAGTCAGTTAACTGCTGTTTGTCTCAAGTTTCCTCAACTGTAAAATGGGGGTAATCACAGCTCCTACTTAGCAGAGAGACAGCATTTGTAAAGAAGGGCTTATAATCGTGCTTGACATGTCACAGTGCTATAGAAATGCTTATTCCCTTCCCTCCTACCTGTCTTACTGATCACTGACAAACCATGGGATGAAGAAGAAAGCAAACTGCACTTAAAAGTCAGAGACTTCAGTTCAAGTCACCACCACCACACATACAACCCTGTGGAAAGGGAGCCCTTGGAGGGAAGGGACTGTTTCATCTTTGTCTTCATATCCTCAGTACTAAGGAGAGGATCTTGCTGAGTACTTAATAAATGTTGTTAAACCCTGGCTCTGGCCATTTATTAGCCATGCCATGGTGGGTTTTGTCATTTAGCCTTAATAAATGCTGATCGAATTAAATTAGCCTCTCTGAGCCTCAGTTTCCTCATTTGTAAAATGGACAAAATAATATGTACACTACTCACTTCAGAAGGTGGTTAGGACGTACTTTGTCTAGCAATGCAGAAATAAGGGGTACGTTGCCATGAATTCATGGCAAAACAAATGGCACAGGTTTATCTTTGTTCTTGGCACAGGCCTCTGTCCATAATGGGTGGTCAATAAATGTTTGTGAAGACAATAGTGCGTATGAAGGTGCTAAGAAGGCACACGCCAGAAAGAATGGCTGTGGAGAGAAGGGGGGCTGTCTGCTCCAGGATATCGGTAAAAAAAAAACAAATGAAAACTAGCTAAGCACTAATAATGAAAGGCAGCACGGTGTAATGGAAAGAAATCAGAACCTTTGAGTATTTAACATGGCATCACCATAACTAAGTTCAAATCTCAGTTCTACTGACCAATGTCAGCTTGGCCAAGTATCTTAACCTCTTTGGGTCTAAATTTCCTCTTCTGTGAATTGGGGCATTTATGTGGATGTCCTCCATGGTCCCTTCTAGTTAGTTAAAGATTCTATGGAAAGCTAACAGGTTTTATACGGCACTTAAAAGGTTTTCAAAATGCTTTACATTAATCATCTTATTTGGTCCTCATAACAATGCTCTAAGTACTATAGATGTTATCATTCCCATTTTACAGATGAAGAAACTGATTAAGTTGACTTGACCATAGTCACACAGCTAGGAAATGGTGAAGGTAGGACTTGAACTTGAATGCCTCCCATTTCCAAGTCCAAAGTTCTTTCTGTATTTGCCATGCTGTCTCTCTCAATGGAGAAGACTTAATGGGGTCACAATTAGTGTTTTATGTATTCAAAGGGCTGTCATATGCAAAAGGGCATAGACTTGTTCTATGCAATTATAGAGGGAACAACTTGGCATTGTGAATTAAAGTTACTGGACGGTAGATTTTGGATTAAGATGGTTTAAGGAAGAACTTTGCCAACTGGAACTATTCAGCTACCCAGCTGTGGACCAGGTTCTCCCAAAGTAGTGAGCTCTCTGCCAACAGAGGAGAGGCATTCAGAGGCTGAACAACAACCACTTATCAGGGATGATGTCGATAGCATCCTTTGGGGTGGGATACTGGACAAGATGGCCTACAAATAGCTCCTTGGAGACCATGCAGAGAAGAGCACCCAGGACATTGGTGAAGGGCCTGGAGCTGATATGAAGATCAAGTAAAGGATCTATAGGTATATAGCCCACAGAAAGAAAAAATCTGGTAGCTGGGACACAACAGCTCTCTTTAAATGTCCAAAGGACTATCACTCAGAAGGTGGAATGGAGGACTTCAATGGAAGTCCCTTCCAAATCTAATTCCATAAGCTCTGAGCTAGGATTTGATCTAACATGTCAAACTAAGACAATGAATAGAATAATAATAACTACCATTTATACAGCTTATAGAGGTTTGCAAGGCACTTCGCATGTTACCTCATCTAGTCTTCACAACAACCTCCTGAGGTAGAGTAGAAGGGAAAAAGAGGTAAATTCTAAGTTCAATGGAAGGAAAGCATTGGTAACAATTAGAGCTATCCAAATGTGGAATGAGCTACCTCAAAAAAGTAGTGAGGAGATATTCTATCAAAAGCCAGATAACCAGCTTATAATAACCTCTGAGGTCCCTTATAGCTCTGAGAATCAAAGAGTCCAGGGACTGGAGGCTACACAGAAAAAAAAATTCTGGGCATTGGCATAGATTTAAATTCCAAGCCAAAACTTTTACAAATGTGCCTCCCTGTAGCCCAGTCATTCCCAAAAACCATCATGCTAAGCACCTGGTTAGGGGAAGTGGGTGAGCAGGGACTTCTTCCTTTGTAGAGTCCCCTAGGGTGGGCTGCCTGGGCTGTAGTTGGACCAGCGTGCCTAAGGGAGGTGTGAGGGTTCTGTCCCACCCCACACAGAGAACAAAGTTGTCCTCATGGTGAAACCATTCCCAACACATACACCCGCAATGACGGAATAGCCAGGTGCCGGAAGTCTTTAGGCATTTTTGAGTCTTGAGAGAAGTTTCCCCCATAAATGTGAATTTGCCTCACTGGAGGTCTTCAAATAGGGTCCCAAAAGTTCACTAAGAACCATCTGTGCACATAAGAACCACTATATGAGTAAGAATGTGAAAGAATAAAGAGAAATTCTGGACACCCCCACCAAAATATAGGACGTTGGGCTTCCCTGGCTCTGTAATGGCATCCCTCTCTTCCCCAATTCACCAAATCCTGCTCACCTTCCAATGCCATCTCCACCATGAAACCATTCCAGGTCAGAAAGGTCTTTCCCTTCTTTGAATTTGAATACTGATGCCTATACTACTTATCAAATAATTAATCATATCCTACTCTGTGAATTCTCTTATATTACATTTAATATTATCTAATTAGTCATATGAATATATCTTCCTCCACCTAGAACAAGTCCTTGTTCCAGGCCTCATCATGAAATGGAGGAGAAGTCCCTGGTTTCTTGGAGTTACTGGGTGGGGGAGAAGGGGTGGGTATGGCGGGGGGAGGGACTCAAGCTTTAGCAGATTTCTAGCTTGGTGGTCAACGTGGAAAGGCTTCAACAACAGACCTGATAAAAAGATTTTACCCCTGTCATCTAACAACCAGGGGTCAATTTGACATCAAAAGGTAGTCTACAAAGTGCTGGATTTTTCTGGAGTCAGTATGGCATGTTGTAAATAGCACTAGATTTAGAATCAGAAGGCATGGGTTCAAATCCTAGCTCTGCTACAAGTCAACTACCACTGAGTGTCATTGTTTTACCTATAAAATAAATGAACTAGACTAGAATCTCAGGGGCTTTTAACAATTGAAGTCCATAAACTTTTTAAAAAATATTTTGGTAATTATTTTAATATAACTGAATTTTTTTGTAATCCTCTGATTTTATTTTATGTATTTTAAAACATTATTCTGAGAAGGGGTTCATAGGCATCCCCAAACTGGTAAAATGGGTTCATCACACACACACACACACACACACACACACACACACACACACACACACAGAGAGATTAAGAACCTCCTACCTTGACCCAGTAATACTACTACTAGGCCTCTACCCCAAGGACACTACTAAGGAGGTGTTCATCTATTGAGGGATGGTGAAACAAATGATGTTATATCAATCAATGAAATACTATTCTGACCTAAGAAATTATGAAAGGTATGGTTTCAGAGAAACCTAGGAAAGCTTGAACAAACTGATGCAGTAACATGAGTAGAACCGGGAAAACAATTTCTACAATAACATCAACACTTTAAAAACAAACAAGTGTGACAGTCATAAGAATTCTAATCAATAGGATGACTGACCATAATTCCAGTAAATTTTCAGCGTCAGCATTTACATCTCAGAAATCAGGGGGTAGCTAGGTGGTACAGTGGGTAGAGCACTTGGTCTGCAGTCAGGAAGATGAATCTTCCTGAGTTCAAATCTAGCCTCAGACACTTACTAGTAGTTGTGTGACCCTGGGCAAGTCACTTAACTCTGTTTACCTCAGTTTCCTCACCTGTAAAATGAGCAGAAGGAAATGGCAAACCACTCTAGTGTCTTTGCCAAGAAAACCCCAAATGGGATCACAAAGAGTTGGACACGACTGAAAAACAACCAAACAATAAAAAAGGGGGTGGAGGGGTTATATCAGACAGTCTCTGAGGATCCTTGTAGTTCTGTATCTATCTATGATCAAATGATGCTAGCACATTAGTGTGTATCCTGGCTCTGAAACTATACAAATGTGTGATCTTGGGCAAGTCACTTTCCTCACCCATAAAATGAGATTAGATTAGGTGACCTCTGAGATCCCTTCTCAGCTCTAGACCTAAAATGCCATGAGCAAAATTCTATTACTTTTACACTTCTTTCTATCCCTTATAGAACCTAGCACAACGAACTGTACATACTAGGGACTAGTCTAATTTGTAAATGTCGACAGCTATCAGGCAGGGTGTCCCTGGAGGGCTCCTCCTAATGGAATGTAAGGTCCTTGAAATGGGAACTGCTTTATTTTTTATCTTTGCATCTCCAGTACCTAGTACAGAGCCTGACACATATGTAGTAGGCACTTAAAAGTTTGTTCAGTAGAATAAAGACTGAAATCTGCTTGTTTATTGAAAAATTGCTTTCTGACACAGCCGTCAATCTTATCACTCCAGAATGGCTTAGGTATCTGTCGTTTTTGACTTTTCATGACCCCTTTTGGCGTTTTCTTGGCAGAGATACTGGAGTGGTTTGCCATTTCCTTCTCAAGCTCATTTTATAGATGAGGAAACTGAGGCAAACAGGATTAAGTGACTTGTCCCAGGTCACTCATAGTAAGTATCTGAGGCTGGATTTGAACTCAGGAAGATGTGTCCAGCTGCCCTGGCTTAGGTGTAACCCTAAGAAAAGACTAGGTGGACAAAAGACTTCTTGAGGTCTTTTTGAGCATAAGGAAAGCAAAGCTCCTTAAGGTATAATATGGAACTTCAAAAAGCAACACATTCCTTTAGAATTTTCCTTGAGTCCAAAATATGGATTCTCAAATTATATAATATTTTTGAGACCAGCCAGATAAATAACTTCAGTTCCACAGTCCCCTAAATGAGATACGTACTGCTGCCACTGCTTCCTGCCAGCCAATCTGTGTAGGTCCACCTTAAGGAAGCCTAATTATGAATCCCAGAAGTCCTTTAACAACAAACACATCAACTGAGCAATCTTAGGAGTCAAACAAGTTGTTGGCCCATTCTCCCCCACCCCAATCCCCCCCAAAAATCCCATACATATTTACACATTGATAACCTAGTTTCACCTAGCTAACCTTCAAGTATGTTGATTATCCTAAGCTTGTAGTGAGAAGGTGGTTCTCCATACACAGGGCTCTATGAGCTATGTGCCCACCCTTCCACTGACCCCTAGCTAGCCCCCTATGTCTTTCCTGCACAGAGTGAAGTATGAATTCAGCATTCAGTCCTTCTGCAACACAGTTACACAGACTGAGTAATGCTATAAGTCAAACACATTGCCTTGCTAGCCCCTCCCCTATTCCCCCCCCAAAACACCATAACACATTTACACACTGATAATTTGGTTGCACATGGTTAGCTTTCAGGGGTGTTGATCACCCTGTGTTCCCAAAAGTCAGTACTGTAAATGGGTACCCTCCAAAGTCAAGGGTCCATTTGCTATGTGGACACCTTCCACTGTCCTCCAGCCAACCCTACAATCTCTTTCCTGCACAGAGTGAAATGTGAATTCAGCAGTCAGGGGGGATGTTGCCACCCTCCAGACTGGAGGCAAACTTCCAGCTAGCTGCAGGACAGCTGCCACAGAACACGGAGTCCAGGTGTCAGAAGGAAATTAAAATAAACGACCTTGCTACATTTTTCATCATCCATTCATAAAAAATACAACAGCAACGTGAAAGAAAAATAGGTCAGCTCAGTCAGATTTACGGTGACTTGGAAGTCTAAACGTCACCCTTAATGACTCCAGACCAATCCAGCTCCTAGAGGGCAGGTCTTTGCCCCACAGGCCAGCCAAAGCTGCCCCAATAATTCAGAAGGGGGGAGGGGAGATATTGTCTGGGTCACACAACATTCTGCCACATTAAGTCTCTGCTTAGGAAAGAGTTACAAGGTAGTCAGGATGGAAGATGGCACTGATTCTTCTCCCAGTTGTGCCCTGTTGTAAGAAAACCCAATATACAAAAACCCAAATTATCAACGTCTTGTATTTCTCATATGACTAAAAGATTCTTTGCTTTGCAAAAAGCATTCTCTCTTAGAGATATCTTAAAGAGCCAATGCCCCCAAGAGCACTCAAAATCTGATTTGATTTACAAAAACTCAGACTCACTAGTTCTCAGCAACACAGCTCTTCTAGAAAGTGAAGTAATCTTGTACTATGAAGTCACTGATCAGAACAACATCAGACAGAATTTCACCTACAAATGAGATTCGCCAAGTACCCCCTTCTCAGGAGCCTAATGTTTACAGCTTTTCTCTCCCCCACTCCCAATGTCTGTCTCCATCTTGCACCTAGAAATCAACCGAGAAACTCTCTCTCTCTCTATTTCTCTCTCAATCTCTCTCTCTCTCTCCCTCCCCCCCATTCCTCATAGTTTGGACCTCATAACACACACACACACACACACACACACACACACACGTCCCCCATTCACCTACCTCGGCATTGGCTCTGAGGATGCCCAAAGACAGAAAGCAATGCACTAAGGAAAAGTGAACTTCTCCTTGCAAGAGCAGGTTAGAGAAGAAACTTCAGCTCTTTCCTCCGGTTCAGTGTTCCCTTCAGATCCCTCCCCACCAGGTGACAGATGGCAGCAAAGCCTTCAGGTGGCAGCCCACATGCCAGGTAAGGTCTTGCAAGTTGCTTTTTTCCCTTCTCACCTGCACCCAAAAAAGGCTAAAATAAGAACTTTTTTTTTTCTGATGCATACATAAAGCAGGTGTGCCTCGTTCTAAGAAACCTCCCAAATGTACAAAACTCAAGAAGCTAGATGGTGATTATCTGCTTTACAAAAGAATTCTTTGCTTTACAAAAGGATTCCCTGCAGGGTTCCTTCAAACAGTTAGCTTCCCCTAGTGCATTTAAGTGTTTGTCTACAGATCATTAACAGCCTGACAGAGGGGGGTAAGAGAAATAAAGCCATTGCCAATTAGAGAACAATCAGAAATGAAAGTAGCACAACCCTGAAATGATAAGGTAAGTCAATGGGATAATAGGATCTGATTTACACACTATTTTTATAGAGAAACATAGAAGGGTAAAGTGAAAGACTTTGACAGAGCTGTCTGTTTAAAATAATGACAAGAAGGGAGAGGGAGACAGTCGTTGTCATCCCAGGAAAGAAAGACAGAAAGAGGGCATTTGAAATGGGAAGAAGGGGCACCAAAATGAAGTACTCCATCTTAAGTACTGGAGAGATGACAATTCTAGGGCTCATCGAAGTAAGAAAAGAAAAACAAAGTTTCAGTGAGACCAACTCTTTCAACAGGCAAGAAGCAGCCCAAAAATCCAATCCATAACCAGTGCATCCGTGTTTCTCTCTCTCCATTCTACAGGATCTCTTTAGGTCCCTTCCAACCATAAGTAGTCTATAATGCTAAAAACCTACATCATTTCTTAGATAAAGATGATGGTCTTGCTTTCCTAGAAGATTTTGACTTCATTAATGAAGTTGACTGACAGAATCCTGGAACCACAAAACACCAAGACTGTAATGATGTTAAAGATCCTACAGAGAAGAAAACTGAGTAGGAAATAACTTGCCCAAGGTCACACACAGAGAGACACAGAAATTAGTGCTTCAACGAATGTTAAGTACTTACTGTGTGCCCAACCCTGAGGTGGGTGACATGAAGCACAAGCCACAGTACTTCCCCCAAAGAGTTGAGGCGTTGTCTAAATGAAAGAATGAATGGACAAATGGGTAAAGATATAAAGATATGAGAGAGGGTGTGAGGGAAGGAGAGAGAGAGGGGGAGAAAGATGATGATGATGATGAGGGTTATCAATCATTTCACCTGTTCCTTGAACACGAGGTACCCACTGGCTGGTGGGCATCTACTCTGTCTGTGCATGAGCTTCATCTGTGGTTTCTCCAGCTTCCAACTCTTTGGCTATTCTACCTTAGAGAATCTCAGTGTTGTTGTTGAGTCATTTTTTTAGTTGTATTCAACTCCTCAAGACCCCATTTGGGGTTTTCTTGGCAAAGACATTAAAATAGTTTGCCATTTCCTTCAGCTCATTTTACAGTTGAGGAAACTGAGGCAAACAGGGGTAAGTGACTAGCTAGTGTCTGAGACTGATTTGAACTTCCTGACTCCCTGCCTGATGCTCAGTCCACTGCACCATTGAGCTGCCCACAATCTCAGTGTTGGAAAGGACCAAAAAGTTCATCTATACCCCTGAACAGAAATTTTCTTTACAACATTTGAATAAGTGGGTCCCCCAACGCCTGCTTGAAGCCATCCAGTAATGAGATACAATCTATTTACCTCCAGAGACAACTCAATGCATATGGGATACTTCTTTCCTTGCTATCATAGGATAATAGGCTTAGGGCTAGAAGGGCCCTCAGAGGATATCTTAGTTCAAACCACTTATTTAACAGATGGAGACTGAGGCCCAGAGAAGTGAACAACTTGCCCAAAGTCACACAGGTAATCTATGGAATAAGCAAAATTTGAACATGGGTTCTCTGACTCTAAATACAGTATTTTTTCCTCTATACCAGAGTCTTTACATTAAGCAGACAATTCATTAGTTTCTCATCAGAAGAAGAAGAAAGCGGTGACATTCAATTCCATTCATTCCATCTGCCATTGAACAAAAGTGCTGGGTAAGAGTGTGTGGAAAAAATATATATCCATTTTTATGGCTAAAACGAAATGGCTTTTCTAGGATGAGATGAGGCAGTTAGGTCACTTCACCCTTTTTGCCTCAGTTTCCTCATTTGTCAAATGAGCTAGAAAAGGAAATAACAAACCACTCCAGTATCTCTGCCAAGAAAACCCCAAATGAGGTCTTAACTCAACAACATGATGAGAACGTGTCCATTCAGGGTAGAGGTTTTATCAGCATTAGGAATCTATGCTTGACAAAAACAAAAAGCCTTCAAGGGACATAGATGCCTTTTAAGAATGCTACCTATTCTAGGAGGAGAAGAATGAGTTTTACTGTAGGAACAACAGCAAACATAATAATGTCTTTTGTCTGGAGAGCCCAAAACAAAATGAGGTTGGAACTGCATTCAACTTTGTGTGAATGGACCTTTACCCCTACCCACCTCAAGTTTCTTGGTATCAGTTTTCTAAAAGGGCGAATAGGGTATACAGCACCCAAAAACTAGCCATCTGAGCAATAAATCCCCAGTCAGTCCTATCCAACCATCACCAAAACTTCACATATCTTCAAACCCAATTATTTACTTTAAAAAAATCCATGATCTAGGGGCAGCTAGTTGGCAGTGAGTAGAGCACCAGTCCTGGTGTCAGGAGGACCTGAATTCAAATCTGTACTAAGACACTTTACATACTTACTAGCTGTGTGACCTTGGACAAGTCACTTAACCCCGACTGCCTTGCCTTCCCCTCACAAAAAATAAAATAAATCTATGATCTCAAAATCCTTCCACCAGTGATGCAACTCAACCACACCATCTTTTCCATTGGAAATCTTTCCTATTTTTCCATAAGTCCTGCATACAATAGTCAGGTCAACAAGCATTTTTTTAAGCACCTACTATGTGTCAGTCACTATACAGATGGGAGATTGTAGCACCAATGAAATATTTACAGCATCCACAATCACAATAAAGACCGTGACTGTAAATATCGCATGACTTTCAATTACAAAATATACCAGATTCTCCCGGTAGAGGACAGAATTGAAGCATTTATTTCGACACCAGAAACCTGAATCCCAAAACCAGGAAGCCGATTTCATCATATTACCAAAGATATTCAGAAGCCATAATAACGCTGAGGGCCACAGCATGCTTCAGCCTTCTCACAAACTGATACATGATCAGTATCTACTCACAAGCCTACCTGACTTCTGGCCTGAGTGTCCTCTCTCCCCCACCATCTCACTAGCTCTGACTACCAGCTTCCTGTGGGCTCTGCTTCCCTTCAGCAAACTCCTCCCACACAGGCTCCATGTGACTACATTCAGCCTATTAGGGGGCAGAGCTCACTTTCACAACAGGGGAGTTCTTCAAACTCCCCTTTAGGTCTATTAAGGGGCAGGGAAGATCTTGAAATTCCCATTCCCATTCCCATTAGAGAGATACAAAGAATGGTTAAAAAAAAAACCCACAGTCCCAGTCCTCCAGGAGTTTATAACCCAGGCAGGAAGACAACATTCATACAAACAAGAATAAACTGGAGATCTTCTTGGAAGGAAAGAAATATGAACACACTGCAGACCTTCCCCTGGTTTGGTTTGGTTTGATTTTTCAGTCATAGGGGTAGTACTTGAGCAGTCCATCTGTCATTCCCCAGTCTTGCAACCAGGCCCACGCAGTTTTCCAATTGTACCAGTCTTTGATGCCATCTTTTATGTCACTCCTATGTGCATTACTGGTAATATGCAACAGTTCTTACACACCACAGTCTCTCCACTCACCTTTTAGAAAACTGTAATTTTGATTCTTTGGAGGTCATTTTGTTTTGTGATTCAAGTCACATCACCAGAAAACTAGTGTTTAAAAGAAAGGTTTATGGCAAGATGGAATAACATAGTGGTTTGAGTACTGGACTTCAAATTGGAAGATCCAGGTTCAACCGGCCACCTTTGTTAACTTGTTAGCTGTGTGATCCTCTGCAAGTCACTTAACCTAAGTCTCAGTTCCCTCGTCTATTTATATGTAAATGTATGCATATTTTCATACAAGGGTACAAATCTGATGGATAAACATAACTGTCTACCCATCTGACTACTTGAAATATTATAAGTAATATGCATTCTTCATCCACTTGTTTTTGTCCTGTGTGAATGGCTAGCCTAAGCTCTTCTGAAGTGAATCCTACTGAATGAGGTTCTGTAGTTTTGGGGGGCACAATACTATACACTATGATGTAATGTACAACAAGGAATCTCTGAAGCGTTAGATAGTAACTCCTTAAGAGTTAAATGGTAAACTCCTTAAGAAAAGGGATTTTTCATTCCTACTATTTGTAAACTTAGAACCTAGCAGAATGCTTTTTATATAACAGGCTCTTTAAAATATTTGACTGATTTATTAAACAATTACCCTGCCTATGTGGTCTTTGCTTTTTTGCACAAAGTCTCAGCCTTTGGGTAGGAGAAAGCCCAATGTGTATTTATTAAGAACCCTGTGCTAGCTGTCTGGGAGAATATGAAGATAAGACATGATCCCTGCCTTCAACTTTTATAAACTAGCTGGGAAAACAAAACATATATACATGAAACAGAGACTAAGACATGCCAGTATAAAATCAAGAGCTAAACTGTACAGTTCAGATCTTAAGAACTATGAGGAGGTAGAAGAAAAGAAAAGGGGTCAATCCTCGCAGGAGCAGCTAGGGTAGGCTTCCAAGAAGAATTGTGCAGTTTGAAGGGTGAGTAGCAATTTGGATAGAAAAAGAGCAGAAAGGTATATTTCAGGTGGTGAAGAAACATGAACAAAGGCTGGAAAAATCTGCCAGGGTTGATATAAAACCAAAAGGGCAAACACTTCCTAAGAAAGAAATTCAGAGGTCAGTATAGAGTAGATTCCTCATGGTATATAAGCATCTCAAGCCAGGACTCCAAGGTCCAGTGTTTGTGAGACCCAGGGTGTCTCTGATTATCTTGATGAGTATTACAAACGGCTTTAAAACAGAGAAGTAACAGTTCCCTTGAAATTGTATAACTGAATCTATAGCATGTATCCCTTTTAGAAGGAGAGAAGTGTCCCCAAATCAAACAATGACAGAGCACCGACACTCAACCACAGCAGGGAATCCAAGACAGTGTCTGTACTGAGCCTCACTCATGGTCCCACACAAGAAGTCAACTAACAGAGGCTTTTTTGAAGATGTTTTTTGATGATGTTATTGGATTCCAATGCACTATCAGTGGAGAAAAGGGACTTTGTTGACCAGTTAGGGTGGGAATTCTGGATAATGACTGGATAATACTGAGCTGTCTCAGGAAAGACATCACATAGAATAGTAAGGAAAAACAACGTAAGACTGAAAGTTAAAAGGTTTGGGTTCTGCCGCTGTCTAGTTGTATAATCTCGGACAAGCCCCTCAACTATCCTGAGCTTTGTTTCCCTATTGTATAAATGAGGAAATAGATTAACTGATCTCTCAGGTCTCTCCCAGCTCTAACATTCTATTTCTCTTAGATGCTGGGAATTACTCTATGAGAAAAGCATCACTGGGGAAAAGAACCAGGGAAGAGAATTAGATTTAGGGAAATGCAGCTTTTATCTTATTGGCTGTCTCCAGGACTGGTCAAAGATTTGAGTTGTCTTCCTCCCCCAATCCCCTTCCCAAAGGGGCTAGTTATCCATCTTCCCTTTTAATCCCCAAGCACTATTGGAAAAGTCAACTGCAATAGTACAGCCATCTGTCATGAAGAACTGTCTTCATTTTTTACTTCTAATTCTGCTTTAATGTCTAATTCTACTCTCAGGACTATGAATCTGTATGAGATGAACCTCAGGTTACAACCTCTTCACCTTGCCTTGCACGCAAATAAAAATTAGCTTTGGAGCTTAGGGCACGAGTTTTCTACTCTTATTCTCTATGGGCCCTGGAAGCAATGGAATCAACAGAATAGAAACCACGTGCCATATAAATACATAATGCACAAAGAGACTCTACCAAAATACCCTTGACCTTCTAGCTTTTTCCTTGACTTCATAGCTGCCATTATCCCTAGTGAAGCAGTGAATGGAATGGCATTGTCAAAGTGATAGTAGGCCTGCAACAACTTAGGTTGCCAATTTCTCCAGTAGTTAAGCAGTAAATGGCGTTAATCGGAATGATAACCTGTTCAATTCTACATTTATGCAAATAACAAAGTTTTGGCAGTGCACTCGGTGATTTGAACGGCAACACCTGCCAGGAGCCAGTCCATGTGTCTGACAAATTTGCTACTCTATTTTCATAATCTGTGAAATTACAGTACAGGACCAAATCGCTGGCTGCTGGCACATCCCCGAGAAAGGGAAAGGCAAAAATACCCAACAGAAAACAAATGAAATCCTACTTTTCCAAAAGAAAAAAGAACCTCAATTCTCCCAGAATGGGCCAACAAGCAAGTAGCTAAACAAACCTTTACCAACTCCTAGTGACAAATAATAATAGTATTTATATTTCAATTCAATTGAACAAGAAAAGCAGCTTACATTTACATAACACTTCAAGGATGCAAAAGCCTTTAGCCACCACCAGTCCATTTACCAGGGTGGTAAAGTCTATAGATAATTCCTACTTTACAGAACGGGAAAATGAGGGTCAGACACAAACCAATTTGGTCAAGGTCACACAGCTAGCAGTATCTTACATTCTTCAGCACTTTCAAGCCAACAAAGTTATTTCCTCACAACAATCCTGAGGCAAGCAACATCCCCAATTTAGGAAAGAAAAGCTGCCAATCAGCGGTGTAAAATGACTATCACAGGGTCACACCGGGAGTAGCAGCAGAGCCACTAGGACAAGGACAATTTTCTAACTGCAAATTTAGAGCCCTTTTCCCTATACCACAACAGTCTATCCCCAACCAAGCAAGACTCAGTATCCCAATTCTCCAGCATCGCCTGAGAGCCAGCCATTGAGGGGAAGCTGATAGATGCCTCCACCCCCAAAATGCCAGATATGGGAAATCACGTCAGGAGTGACTGGAGTGAAGGAGTGAAAGAGAAAGAAAGGAAAAAGCAAGAGATGTGAAGCTTCTTAGTACCAATCCCCAAATCCACGGATCTGAGTCTACTCCCACTGGGCGCCTTAAACCCCACCCACAGTTAACTGGGAAACCCACCCCACCTTCTGACGCCTTTTACCCCTGCCACCCTTCCTCCGGCTCCCCCCAACTCCCACAAAAAAATAACCTGAATGGGTGATCTCATTACTTTGTCTGTGGTCACAGCTTTCCAGCCATGGAGCAGGTAGGAGGGGAGCAGTTCCCAATGGCAAGAAACAGGGAGCAGGCAAACCAAGGTGAAAGCTTTGGGCAGACTGAGTGTACGGTGGAACAGTCCTCTTGCAGGCCAGCGGGATTCTAACTGCACTGCACTCCACCCCCACCCCCACCCCACCCCTACCCCTCCCCTTTGCTCCCCTCCCCTCTGCTCTACTCCCTCCTCTCCCCTCTGCTCCCCTCCCTCCCTTGGACTTCTCTCCCCTCTGAATACCCTGGCCTTCACTCAACCAAAGGAAATGAAAGACAGACTAAGACAACAGCATTCTGGGGAGGGGAGGTCAAGATGCTTTCCAGCCGCACACTGTGGCTTTATCACCCTCAGGACAGAAGTTAAGCCCTTCCTCTTTTTCTTTTTCTTTTTCTTTTTCTTTTTTTAAGGGGAAAAAAATCCAGGCATCTCAAAAAAAGTGACTTCTATTTGCTTAAAATTTTGGTTGGGCTCCATTCCCCCAGAAATGCCAAGCAGGCAAGAGCAACAGGCTAATTCAAACCATTCTTGGATGGTTTCCTTCAAAGAGGGGAAGGAAGGGCAGGGGGAGGGGGGATGAAGGCGAAAGGGGGTTGGGGGATTGAGCCACTCAAAGTCCAAACACTATAAAAAAATTTTTTTTATCCGTTGAATGTCTGCTATTCCCTATGTATGTGGGCTCCTCTGGACAGCAGAGGTGTCTGCAGTGACATCCGCTGACAGCCAAGAAGGGCTGGGATGCAGCTCGGGGCTGTCTGCCAGCTATCCTGGTCACCAGGAGGGGAGCGCTAGCCCCTCCTCCACCCCATCCCCGGCCCCAGAAGGGGCAAGTTCACAAAGCGAGTTCCAGTCCTCCCCCTACCCCAGCAGCCCGCTCCCCTCCATGCAACCTAACCTTCCTCCCTCACCTCCCCACCCGCTCGACCCCTTCTCTCTCTGAGAAGGGTCAGCGTCTCCTCTTGGAGAGATGAACCCGCCACTGCCTGTCAGTCCCTGATGCGGATGTGCTCGGCCAATTACCAAGGGCAGCAACCGTCAAAAGCAGTGGTGAGGCCGGGACTCCACACCCAGAAGCCTCCCCTCGGGTCACACAGCAAAGCCTCCAAGCAAGCTGTCCCCCGACTGGCTCGGCAGCCAAGCTAGCCACGTTTTTCCCTTTTAATTAAGACTGATCCCCCCCCCAATGATGTCATTTCCAAAGGCAGCCAATTTTTAGCCAGTCAACTCTGAAATAAAACCGTTAAACACAAAATGAGGCATTTTATAATCCCCTATACATTTTTTTCCTGAAGCTGGCACACTGCGTGTTTAAATCTGCTGCCAAAAAATTCAACCAATACTTTATCTTTATTTTAAGCCTGTATATGAGTTAAATATCATTTGTACTTGCTCTTTTCCTCCCCTGTAATTCTCCCTCTCACTTTCTCTGGTCCTCCCATCTATTCCTCTGACTTTCCCTATAGTTTCCCCTTTTTTGCCTTCTTTAGGCAAGAACCCAAATGTGTGGGTATGTGTACATGTGCATGCGTACATGTGCATGTAGCTGTGCTGAGCTGAGCTCCAGATGTCAGAGCCCGAACAAAAGTGGCCTTATTGACACTGCTGCCCCAAGAACCATCTCCTTGAATCCAGATGGAAGCAGATGGGAGGGGGGGAGGATTTCTAGTTATCTTGTTTTAACACCAAATCCATCCTGGGTTAGGGTGACATTCTATGGCCCTGGCTGCTTCTGCTGCCACCAGCAGAACTTAGAACTCACAAACGAAACCACAGAGGAAATGAACATCTGTACTGTCATGGAAAAATCACTGGATCAAAACACCGGGACACTCATGGGTTCTAGGCGCAACTCTACAGCTGAGTAACTTACAGTGTGGTCTTCGTAAAGTCCTTTCTACTCCCTCACACTCATTTTCTCCATATGTAAAGTAAGGCGTTGACTAGATTTCCTCTTTCTGGTCATTTACAACTTTGATACTCAAATTCTCTTATGATTATATGTAACCCAATCTTGGGAGAGGGGGAAGCAACAAAGAAACCCATGCAAATCTTTGAGACCCCACATATCCTCATTAGGAAGTTGATGCTTCTCAGTTGTATTTGTCTTCTCTGCTCCTACTGGGTATCAGCAAGGCCATTTTCGTTAGAATTCTGTAGCATTTGCAGCTTGACGTAGGAGAGAGAGACAGAGACAGAGGACAGAGAGAGACAGAGACAGAGATACAGATAGATGAGACAGAGACAGAGGACAGAGATAGACAGAGACGGAAAGAGACAGATAGAGACAGTGACAGAGACAGAGACAGGACAGAGAAAGAGGACAGAGAGACAGAGACAGAGAGACAGAGGACAGAGAAAAACAGAGAGAGGACAGAAAGAGACAGAGACAAAGAGACAGAATCAGGACAGAGACAGAGAGACAGAGGACTGAGAAAGACAGACAGACAGAGAGGACAGAGAGAGACAAAGACAGAGAGACAGACAGAGAGCTTGACATTCACAGGAGGCTCCTTATCTAGGGAGAAAAAGCAAAACCAGAAGGACTCCTCAGCTCCTCAAGAGAAGCTCATCTAACTTTGATGAAGTACTATACTGTACCATCACATCATAAGGAGAATGACGAGACTTCATCTGACACTGATGGCATAAAAGAGAGCACATTATTGTTGCAAACAATATTAAACATAGACTGTTAGAATATAATGTCAGAACCGGAAGGGACCTTAAAGATTAGGGAATCCAAACTCTTTGCTTTAAAAGGTAATAAACTGAGGCACAGAGAAGGGAAATGAGATTCATGGGAAACCTTCAAACAAAGGTTGGACAGCCACGCCACCCGTTAGATGCACTGGAAAGAGGATTCTCGTTCAGGGAAGGGTTTGGTTAGAAGGGTCTCTGAGGACCTTTCCAATTCTGAGATTCTATTATTCCTTGAATTTTAGCCTAAAATGAAGAACACAATTAATCCTAACACTAGGACAACCCAGAGGGGAGGTTAAAGATGTGGAGTGGAAAGAAAAGCCACTTTTGGTTTATAATCTCATCACATTTTATTAGACTAAAAATAATAATATCAGATTAAGGGGAAAAAACTGTTCAGCTTCTAGGTTCCAGAGATGACTTCTAGATCAAAACCAGCCTCTAACCTCAACTGGGACCACAATGTGAGTATCATGACCTTCACATGAAAATAACAGCTAGTATTTTGTAACTGACAAACGGTGGGATATTATTATCAACACTGTCATACCTAACATGTAGTAGGAGGGCTTAATAAATGCTGATGAATGGATAAACTGATCATTATTCTTCATTTGGAAAAGAATTTACAACAGATTTTCTTAAAATAGCATGAATCTTGAATGGATTAAATGGCATTCTGTTGCTGCTTCCCTCTCCAGGAACAGGCATTCATTCTGCAAAAAGCAAACTCTATCGGTACTGAAATTCTCTAAATCTTCTGAGGGCTACACCTAGTACAAGCAAGGAAAAGCCAAGAGTGCTCACCTGGGAATCAGGCAGCTGATAAAAAGTTGGCTATAGAGAAGCCATCACTTACTACTCACTTGCTGGGGCCAAAAGTTGATGGTCACCAACCATTTTGGGGACCTTTCATTATATGTGACTAACAGGATAAAGGAAGATATAATAGGGTCAGAGTCCATAGCTCTGTGGCTAGTAAGTAACTTTCTGTTGCTCCTCTGGGAGAGGAAGAATAGAGATGCACTTCCCTCTGGGAGCGTCTGTCTGTGTTCCCTCAGTATTCTGAGTCACTGGTGGCATGCTGCTAAAGCACATTTCTTTTAGTTGTTTCCATAGACTTAAATCTGGAAGAGATCTTTGAGATTACCTAGTGCAATTCCTTCATTGCACAGATGAAGAAACCAAGACCTAGGGAACAGGAAGGATTTGCCAGCAGCCTCATACACCTCGTTTTAGTGGCTGGAGTATTATTAGAAGGGAAGGGAAGACGTCTACTATCTTCCAGGCACTGGTGCTAAGCACTTTTAAAATATTATTGGATTAAAACCCAAGTATCCAGAGTCCCTTTTTCACTACTGGGACATGGCCTCCCAAAAGGAAGCCATACTACTTGAGGTCTTCTGTTTGTCATTGTGTTCTGTCTTCCACATGTGAATGAAATCTTCACCTTGGCAGGGTCACATATTTTCAGCAGACTAGGGACTCACCAAAGGTAACAATCCTGCTTTCCCCAATGAGTTAAAAGGTCCCCAAAGCCACAGACCATCTCTCCAACAATATGATTCACCATATACTCTCTTTTTCTCTGATATAGTGCCTCATAAAGGAATCCAGGAGTGGCCTTGATTCATCTTCCCAAGTTCAAATCTGACCTCAGATACTAGCTTTGTGACCCTGGGTCAGTCACTTAACCTTTTTGCCTCAGTTTCCTCTTCTGGAAAATGAACTGGAAGAGGAAAAGGCAAACCACTCTAATATCTTTGCCTAGAAAACCCCAAATGGGGACACAAAGTGTTGGACATGACTAAAAACTATTTAACAACAACAAATAATAATTGCCATTATACTAAGACACCCCAATGCCCAGCAAGTCAAAAAGGTCATATAGTTCACGTGATTTTATAAATGGCTGGGCTTTAGGCACCACAGCTTCCTTAGGAATATCTATAGGACAGACATTTCCCATGTAATATATGCACTGACCTGATGAGGTCTGCGGAAGAACAAATCCCCAAGAATGCTCTTCCAAACTAAATGAAGAGAGTAGCAAGTAATTAATTCAAGCATCTAGCCTTGTCAGTCCCCTTTCAGAGTAGAAGGGCCTTTAATATTGAAAATAAACAAAGAGTGATGCACTTTGTGACTGAAATACATCTGTGGAGTAAAAAGAACATTCAACTTTCTGCTGCACAGTGAATGACAGTCCTACTCTCCAGAAGAATCAGCTAGAAACTTGGTGGTTAATGATGATGATGATGATGATAGTAACAATGACAATCCTGTGTTATATGACGAAACTGATTAGTACAAGTGTTCACGGGCCCGCTATTTTACTACATATGTGACTAGGCACATGTTACTTAGCCTGACCTCGATTCCTCCTCTACAAAATAAAGGGGCTGGGTTCTGTGGCCACTAAGAGTCTCTCTGGCTCTAAAATTTATGGTATTATAATTATAATTTATAATAATTATATATATATTATATGTCATATAATGTATTATATAATATTATATATTATAATAATTCATGTCCAACACCACAATCCTTTTCTGGCAGCATGACAGAAAGGAAAGAGCAATGGATTTGGCATCAGAGTCCTGAGTTCAAATCCTAATTCTGATACTTTCTATCAGTGTAACCTTGGGCAAGTAACTTTGTCTCTCTGGTCCTCAGTTTCTTCATCTATAAAATTAGGAGATTAAACCTGATGGCCTCTGAATTTCCTTTCAGCTCTAAAGTTATGATCCTATGATCACATAGCCTAAAATCCAAAATTTGTTTCCATGCAAGAACTCTTCCCACATGAATTCCCACTGCATAATTCTGTCTGTTTCAGCTAGTGGGATCAAAACTAAAAATCTTGGATAGGACAAAGTTCTGGGAGCAAAAAAAAAAAAAAAAAAGCTAAGTTCTGCTTGGGAGGAGGAAAAGGAAGAAGCCTTAAGTCACTTGTATACTTGGTGGTCATAAGAAGAGAGAAGAGTAGAAGGTGCCCTCATGGGCCATGTTTCAGGGACCACTCATGACTATCAGATAAAACCTGATAGACATCCCAGGCTTAAGTGCCCCCATCAGCCTTGAGAGAACACCACCTTCCCATATTCACTCCATTTAGGAGACGAAGCCCTCCCTCTCTGCTCTTACAGTCACTAGCCAGCATCAAGCCTCTTACTGGCTTTCATGGGTATAACTAGTAGAGTGGAAACAGTGTAAGCACAGAAATGATGTCATTTTCCATCTTTGTATAACACTGAGCACAGTGCATCAATGCTTAATAAATGTTTGCTAAATTATTACTCCCTAAGGAAAGCAGCACTTTATCACCCATCACCGGGTCATATTCAAATAGGGATGAGGAAAAAGTTCATCAGAATGAGGCACTGGGACAGATATGATAGAAAGTAAATTAGACAGGTTTGACACTTGTAGTCTATATCACACAATTTAACATTCGGCTCAAAGCCTTGCTCATTATGAATCTTATCTCCCCAGCCACTTTGCAGCCTTTTCATTATAAAGGACAAGGTCCGTCTGCTTTGGATACGTCTTCCAGTGTCTAGCACAGAGCTAACCAGCACACAGTTGGTATATGAATCGAATGGGCACTTATGCTTCAGAGACTTACAGTCTAAAATAGACAGCATCAATACAAATGGGTAATTATTCAACAAGTTAGTTTTGATTTTCCCCTAAGACCTAAAGACTGTTCTCCTCATTTTGGCACAAACAGCAATTGACTCAAAGCTCCATAATAAGTAACACAGTCTGGGAACCCAATCTGAGAATCTCACCTGACTCACTTCTCCCTAAAACTAACCTCCATTATCTTTTTCTTGGTGGGTTTTTGGAAGGGAAGGAAGGAAGAAGGAAGGAAGGAAGGAAGGAAGGAAGGAAGGAAGGAAGGAAGGAAGGAAGGAAGGAAGGAAGGAAGGAAGGAAGGAAGGGAGGGAGGGAGGGAGGGAGGAAAAACAGAAGGATTTATTAAGCACCTACAACAAGCCAAGCACCTTATATTAACTCATTTGATCCTCACAACAACCTAACATATAAGTGCTACTAGGATCCCCATTTTATAGCTGAGGAAGCTGAAGCCAACTGGACTGGGGTCACATAGCTAATCCGTGTCTAAGGTTGGATTTGAACTCAATTCTTCCTGACTCCTGACCCAGCATACTATTTATTGTGCCACCTAGCTTGTGCATGAAATATATTAATTATATCAGGTATTTCACCTGGATTCTGTTCCAATGCTTGAAAGGCAAGAAGAACCTGGAAAAACCAGCATGATTTTAAAAATGGTCAAAGTAGCAAATACCCAGCTGTGTGAAGATGACGCTTTAGTTTGAAGGTGCTTCAGGGACCTCATAAAATGTTAGAGCTAGGAAAGGACCTTAGAGATCATCTGTTCATGTTTTCTCCCCCAATAAAATATAAATTCCTCAAAAGCAGGAACTTTTTCATTTTTGTTTTTTGTAGTCTCAATATCTAAAAGGCAATTAATAAATGCTTACTGGTTGATTAATCTAATCTAGAGCTTCTCAATCTAGGGACCATATACTTAGTTTTATACTTAAGCACAGTTATAGATCATTGTATTTCCGCATAATTAGTTTCTTTTATAATTTTATGTGTTATATGTCATGCCTTTACAATATTCTTCTGAGAAGAAGTCTATACACTTTACCAGATGGCCAACGGAAAGCACAAAACAAACAAAACGTTTCAGAAGCCCTGGACTAACCCAGTCCTTGCATTTGACAGATGAGAAGATGAACCCCAGAGAAGCCTGACCTTGGTAACATCACAGAGACAGTAAGCAGCTAGGGCAGTATTTGAACCAAGAGCCTACAACTCTAGAAGCAGTGATCACTCCACAATACCACTGTCCCTCTTGAAGCAGGGAGGAGTGGGGGGATTAGAAATCCTGTAATTCAAACTGCTCTCATTTGCCAGATGAGGAATGCTGATGTTCAGTCATTTCATCTGACCCCATTTGGATTTTTTGGGGCAGAGATACTAGAGTGATTTGTCATTTCCTTCTCATGCTTCTCATTCTTCAGATGAGAAAACTGAGGCAAACAGGGTTAAGTGACTTGCCCAGGGTCACACAGCAAGGAAGTGTTTGAGGCTGGATTTGAACTCGGGTCTTTCTGACTCTAGGCCTGGGGTTCTATGGACTGCACCACCTAGCATTTTACAGGTAAGGAAATTGAGGCCCAAAGGGGGGAGAGTGACTTGTCTGAAGTCACACACTTCACTAGGACGTTGGCTCTAGCCTCCTAAGGCAGTGGTTTTTATCCTGCTACACATCATACTGACTCTTCAAGAAATGCTGGTTGTGTATGTTATTTTTTTCTGCTGGAAATCAAACCTGTGCTACTGGTTTTTCACAAGTTAGCTCGTGCTTTCTATATTGTTAGATTTGTTATCCAATTTCTGCGAGACGTATAACTCCAAAAACGTGATACCAGGATTTGCTTTGTGTAATTGAGCCAAGGTGGTGACATTTCATAAATCTGGAGTCTTCAAAGGAGGTTAATGAAACTAGCCTCAGAAAACTAACTCCCCAACAGATTTATCACCGGAGACCTGGAGCGCTGTTACCCAAAGACGGAATTCTGAGCCACATACACACCACAATCGTGTGACTTTCCAGAAGGCTTTGTAATGGAAAACGATTACTCTCACAAGCAGGCAATTTAGGGAGAGTGTCAACACTCACCCTGCAGGACTCAAGAAAGACACTGACCACCTACCCCACTCCTCTGCTCTTCTTCCAAATGGCCACACGCTAGCATACACTCACATCCAGGTCTGCCTCACTTTATGAGACGTCAGAATCGCAGGCTCTCAGAGCCAGCCCAAGCCTCAGAAGCTGGCTAGGCCAACCTATATCATCTACAACCTACTGCACAAGAGCTCATACAGCCCCTTCCTGAAGGCTTCCAGGGAGAGGAAGCTTCACTGCCTCAGAAAGAGGCCAATTCTACTGTGGGACAGCTCTCACTCTTGGGAAGTTTTTCTTTCTATCCGCCTATGTGCAACTTCAGGGAAGCCAGGTGGTGAAGTGACTAGAGTGTCTGGCCTAGAATCAAGAAGACTCGGCTTCCTGAGTTCAAATCTGTCCCCAGACACTTACTGGCTCTGTGACCCTGGGCAAGTCATTTAACTCTGCTTGCCTCAGTTTCCTCTCGAAATGAGCTGGAGAAGGAAATGGCAAACCATTTTTCTAAGAAAACCCCAAATGAAGTCATGAAGTAGAACACAAATGAAATGAATGAACAAATGCAACTTTAAACATAAATCTGACCCTTTGCAATGTCCACCCACGGCTCCTGGTTCTGTTCCCTCAAATATTTTTCATATGATATAGAATATCATATTTCATATGATAGCCTCTCAAATAAAGTACATGAAGGCAGTACATAATGTCTTTATCCACTCAATCACTTACACATGATATGTGTTCTGCATTTAATGGGGGATACTTAGGAACTTATAAAATAAGAGAAAAAACCCTAATCAGTCACGAGCAGTGGTTCTTAACCTTCCTAATGCCATGACTCTTTAATACTTGTATGTGGGCGTATCTGCATGTGGGCAGACCCACCTGGAGAGGGATAGAGGAGCAGTGTCTCGGTTCTAAAACCATCGGAAATGTGTTTTCCGATGGTTTTGGGTGACCCCTGTGAAAGGGTTGTTCTACCCTCAAAGGGGTAGTGACCCACAGGTTGAGAACCACTGATCAAAAGGAAGGCAAGTACTGTGTCCTTCCTTGTCTCTGGGATGAGTTTGCATTTCAAGTCCTAGAATGGTGTAGTGGAAAGAACACTGAATTTGGAATGAGGGAGCCTAGGTTCAAATATGGACTCTTAACACTTATTAGCTGTGAAACCAAGGACAAGTTAAATAATCTCAGGCTCAATTTCTTGATCTTTAAAATGCTAATAATAATACTTTTACTCTCTGCTTCACAGGTCTGTCATGAAGAAAACACATTATAAACACTAAGTATCTATCTAAAGGTGAATTATCACCTTATAAGAATTATCACCTATAAGAAATATGAAGCTAAAACAATTAAGTTCTCCTGGTCCCTTATCCACCCCTTTAAATAATATTTTTTACATAAACAGAGTGAAATCAAGTCTCTATACCTGAGTTGACATGTCTGGAGTTAGATCAGCTCAGCAGCACAGATGTAGAGATAAAAAAGAAGAGGTATAGGGAAGGAGGAAAGGGGGTACAGTGTAAGTATGTGGGTTGGTTATCTAGTCCAACCCACTCATTTTATGGATGAAGAACCTGAGCCCTCCTTCCATGGGCCAAATTAAATGACTTACCTAAGTTCACAAAGATAGTAAGTAGAAGACACAGCATTCAAACCTAGGTCCCTGACTCCAAAACAAATGCACTTGCAACCACATCATTTCTGTCCTTCTATTTCCAGTCACTAACTTGGTGCCTGCCACATAGTATGTACTTAATAAATGTTTGTTTTTTGACCAACTGAATGATTGACCTATGTGGAGAAGCCCTACACATGAGCTAAGGGTCCCCCACTGCCAAGCTGAAAAAGCTGCCCCTAGGTCCTCTGAAAAAAGGTAAGAGCATGTCAGTGTTATACAAAGGGAGAGGGGAAATTTGTTACTCTTAAATTGCAGGGATGGCCAGGTTAGTGGGAAAAAGGCAGGCTCTGGCCAAGATGAGACTATTCAAACAGCACCAAACCTAGTAATTAGAGCCCACAGGTCACTTTGGCCACAGCTGTATAAACTAGGTGTGTAATTAACTTTCTCTTCTGGCTCTTGACTCAACATAATTTCACTTTCTCCAGCAAAAGAAGAGTACTGTTAAGAAGTGTTTTTTAGAAAATACTCCCAAGTTACAATCAGGCAAAGAAGACACTTTAAAAAATTAATTCCTTTACCCTTTTTTTGTGTGTGCTGTTATTTCTCTAAGTCCAGCATTCAACGAATAAGTGTTTCTCTGAGCAAGAGAGACCCTTGAGATATACAAAGGAGAGCTGGCTTTCCCACTGCACCTCCATTCCAAACACACCAGATATATACCTGGAAAAGCTACATCAATTTCCATTCCATTCACTTCCAAATGGGGCCCTGAGCTAGGAAACAGTACAAGAAGAAACTGTTTTTACACCACCTCCAACCCTCTTGACCCCCAACCCAAAAGGCAATTTTTGTTACTTTAGGCTGAATTTTGTTACTTTAGAGAGCTGAGGGTGAGAGGAGAGTGTAAGAAAGTCTGTTAGGGATAGAAATAGTTAAATTCTATAGACATTTATTAAGCAACTACCATATACAAGAGAGTATGATATCAAAATGATGCAGACATTGTTACTGTCAATAGCCACATGCAATATTAACACAATCTTCTCTCTAAAGTGTATATGTTGGGGTGGGAGATGTGTACATCAGAATTGCTCGCTATATTTAAAGATGACCCCAAATCTCCTAGATGCCAAAGCTGGCTCTCTCTGTTCACTAGGTCACTGTGCTTTCATCAAAAAATATGCTTAGGGGGCAGCTAGGTGGCGCAGTGAATAGAGCACCGGCCCTGAAGTCAGGAGTACCGAGTTCAAATTCGGCCTCAGACACTTAACACAAAAAAACTAGCCGTGTGACCTTGGGCAAGTCACTTAACCCCAACTGCCCTTCCAAAAAAAATATGCTTAGATCTCAGCGCAAAGGCAGTGTTTTAGCTACCTTAGAGAACAACTGGACAATTTTCAAGTACTTCAAAACGTGCTTGTGTAGAAAATCTGGGACATTTTCAAGGTAGGTACAGTGATCGTAATGTTTGCTCTAACAAGAGAAAGTAGTAGGGCTAGCCTTGCAGTTAGGAAGATCTGAGTTCAAGTCCTGCCTCTGACACATACTAGCCCGGGTAAGCAAGGTGTAACTCTCTTACCCTCTCATCATCACAGATACCTATCTAAGAATATAAACTATGGTGAGTTTATATGGGCTCATATAAACTATGAGCCCATAAAAGGTCTGGACCAAAACACCCCCCCCAAAAGATTGTTTTAAAGGGCTTTAAAACTTTCTAACTTAACCTAGGCTAACAAGCTATTACCAAATAGAGGTCCTTAGGGAACCTACTTAAATGAATAGGTTACAAATTATTGGTAATTAGCCTAGTAAATGTATGTAAACATCTGAGATCATTTAGGAAAATCACTATACCTGAACAGAAAGAGCCTCAGGCCTCCTACTTAAGTATTTTCTAAAGTAATTGAAAATAGGTTATCCTCGGAGGCAGCTTAAACATTCCCTCTGCAACCTTTTTCACTCTTTAAAAAAAAAATCTAAGCAAACTCTGCCTTTCTGAATTGTGCACAGGTAAATTTCAGCTCAGGTCCTCTTTTACCCAATTCTGAATTAGTATGTCAAGCCAGACCCATCAGATCTAGGGTTTCATTTACATAGGCAATAAAAGATGCCAATGTTTTACAATTCATATTCTCAGAGAATTGCCTAGGATGCTCAAAGTTAAGTGACTTGCCCAGGGTCACTAAGACTATATGTATCAGAGGCAGTGTTTTAATACAGGTCTTCCTTACTGCAAAGTAGCCTCTCTATTAACTACACTGTTCTACTTCTCAGTGCAAGAATTAGACAAGATTTAATGTAACTTTGATAGATTTATAGTTTCATATGCAATCATCTTTTTTTATTCTATTATGCAATTAAATGCTTGTTTTAGTTCAGAAATTAAATAAAACATTTTAAAGGAAATTTAATGTAACTTACAGTTAGGACAGAAATCTTTGTGATCCCATGGGTTTTCTTGTCAAAGACACTGGAGTGGTATCTTCTTCTCTGGTGCATCACCACCACTTTATAGTTAAGGAACTGAGGCAAATAGAGGTAAGTGACTTGCCCAGGGTCACACAGCTAGTAAATATCTGAATCTGTATTTTAACTCAGATCTCTCTGACTCTAGGCCAGTGCACTTTCTATCCACTGTATCACCAAACTATGTGTCTAGAAATATTCCATTCTAAATAAATGTCAAGGAATGGTGAACCCTCACTTTCTTAAGATATCCAGCTAATACAGGATCTTAGTTAGAAGCTATTTAGTCTAACCTCTCATTGTAAAGATGAAGAAAAGAAAACCCTAAGAGAAGTCATAATAATTTGGGCAAGTCATTTAGCAGCAAAGTCAAAATTAGAACCCAAACATAATACAGTCAACAAGATGATGTTTTTATTACATAATTATTATATCAAGATCTGCAGAACACTGAAGTAGATCCCAATCCATTTATAACATATAGTATAAGTCATAAGGAATGACCAAAAGCTCAGAGAGCTTAAGTGTCCCACCTACAGCTCGTAAGTATCAGACATGGAACTGAACCCCAATCCTCCCAACTCTAAGACCAGGACTCAATGTACTATCCCATGTCACCTCTCACAGAATTATTATATGGCTCTGAATTAATCGATCATTGCATTGTTGGTATATTATTAATATAATTATTAATACCGTTGACAGGCAGGGTTGTCCAAAAGATGGAGAGCCACAAAAATCACGGATCCCTGGATCTATGGAAAACTGGATTCAGGTGCCTTCTCTGGCACAGACCAGCTGAATGACTCTGTGCAAGTCTTAGGGCAAGTCTAGGGCAACCTCTTAGTGCCCTAGGCAATTTTAAGACCAGATGTTGTCTTAACTCCATTTGGAGAGAGAATTTCTTCACTGGTCAGTTCTCCATACTAAAGAGATCATAGGTCCAGTCTCTATGACCATCCTATATTACTAATAACAACAACCTAGAATTAACACATAACAGTGGTTCGTATTTCCATAGTGCCTTAAAGTTTAAAAAGCACTTTATTCAACACGAAGTAGATATTTCCAAATCATTTTAGCATCATTTTCCAAATAAGAAAGCTGAGGCCTGAGCAGATGGGCTCAAGGCCACACAACTATTAAAGATCAGGGCCCAAATTCATACCCAGGCCTCCCCTCACTCTGAGACCAATATTTAACATAGTACATAGCTCAGTCTACAAACAAATCAGCATTACTATTAGCATTCTCTTTCAAGGCAAGCTTAATGACTGTTCAGTGATTTCTCATGAAAGCAAGTATGCGGTGCCTGAGGAAGATAAGGAATAGAGGGTTTCATGCAGTTTGCCCAGTCCATCACATTCATCTTGCTACAACTTACTACAGGAAATTACAGACAGATCCTCTCCCTGGCCTTCTACACAGGCACTTTTTGAAGTACTTGGAAACTGTCCAGTTGTTCTCTAAGGTAACTAAAACACTGCCTTTGCACTGAGATCTGAGCATGTTTCCTAATGAAGACACAGTGAGCTAGTGAACAGAGAAAGCCAGCCTTGGCATCTAGGAGATTTGGGGTCATCTTTAAATATAGTGAGCAATTCTGATGTACACATCCCCCACCCCAACATATACACTTTAGAGAGAAGATTGTGTTAGTATTGCATGTGGCTATTGACAGTAACAATGTCTGCATCATTTTGATATCATAAGCTCTTGTATATGGTAGTTGCTTAATAAATGTCTATAGAATTTAACTATTTTTAGCCCTAACATTAGAATTTCTTACACTTTTCCCCCCAGCTCTGTAAAGTAACAAAATTCAACCTAAAGTCACAAATGATATGATAAGGGAAAATATCTCTGGCTTCTGGTCAGAAAGTACCATCTGGTTAGAAATGACCAAGTGTTTATAGCAATCCACATTCTCTCCTCCAAAACTTTGAGAGTTTCCAAATTTCATTTTATTTATTTTTTTTGGTTACATTTTAAGTTCCAAATTGTTTCCAGATGTCCTTTGCCCACACTCATGTCACCAATGGAAGCTTATTTCCCACGTACAGGTGGCAAGGCCACCAGGCATGTACAGCCAGTGGCTTCAGAGAAATAGTCACTGTTCTTTGGTTACAAGGTTGTAAAAGATAAGAGACAGAAGCCTAGAGGGTCAAGGAGACCATATACTGCCAAGATGTGCTTTTTGTATTTCTGGGCAACAAAAAGAAGATTGTCATTGAATCGATCATTTTTATATCATTAGGACTTTCTTCTTTGTCAAGAGCATTCACATACATTATTATCTCATTAGTCCTCAGAAAGACTTTATCAGGTAAATGAGGATTATTGTTCCCATTTTGCAGATGAGAATGCTGAGGCTCAGAACACTAAAATTTCATTCAAAAACATTCAATGAGTTGTCCGAGGTCACACACCTACCACGTGCATGTGGGATCCTGGTTTTCTGATTCCTAATCCAGTGCATTTTTCCACAACTTCACTCCATCTGGTATCAGACTAGCCAAGGAACTGGTTTTCTCTCCTCCTAAATATGTACTGGTATGACCCAATTGAGGACTTGATGTAAGTTTATGGAAAACAGGACATGCTTCGCCCATTGCTGTTCAAAGGAGATTTAAATGGTAGTTTAAAGGAGGATCGCTTTGCAAAACTGTGTTAATTCAATTCTGGACCCTAGTTATATTGAGTGCCCATGTACACAATTCAGGGGCTACTTGGGCAGTAGGCCTGTGATGATAACAGCCTTTTTAACCAGGGGGCACCTGCTGGTGTTGGATCAATTGCCAAACACATTCCAATCCTGACAATCTTCAGCTGGACTGTCCTTTTACACACCCACAGTTTGAGGGGAAGCAGCCAGCCTGGAGAAGCAGATCTAAATATCTAGTTTGGGAGGGCATGAATATAAATAGGTAGCATCTATGTAGGACTTTAAGGTGTGCAAAGGGTTCTACCTACATTATCTCATTTGAAGTAAAGCCTTCTTCTAAAATAAGACTCACCCAGTAAATTTTTACTGAATGTCTACCAAATCTCCCAGCCCTTTGCCAAACCCTAGCAATAGCTCAAATGATCATAGATTTACAACTCAAAGGGTCCTTAGAGTTTATCTGGTTCAGGCCCCTCATTTTAAATCTGAGTAAACCAAGATCAGAGAGGTTAAGTGACTTGTTCATGGTCATACAACTAATAAGAGTTTATTAACCCAGGTTTTCTTGACTTTTTCAATCTCTTTTATCCTCCAAATCTTTCTATCTTTCAGTCTCTCTAAAAGAAGTGGGGCACTGGCCGGATGTTAAGGAATCTTCAATTCAATTCAACAAGGGTTTATCTAGTATCTGCTATGTATAAGACACCCAGTTAGGGCACTAAGTAAAGAATTATAAAGACAAAATTTTAAATGGCAGCTCCCTTCAACAAACTTATAATCTCCTAGGATGGGAAGGACCAGGAGGGGAAGGTCCCTACATTTACAACATTCTAATTGGCTAAACAAATGGGAAAAAAAAAAAGAAAGCTGACGCCTAAGAGCACATTATTGGTCTGGTGTAGACCGACCCTGATTTGCAGCAGCTAAACACAAACAAACACACACACACACACACACACACACACACACACACACACACACACACAAATTTACCCAACCTTTGGAATTTAAGAATCAAAGACCCAAGGGGAAAAATATCTCCGTGCATCTTCTGTCTGTGTCAAAGAAGCTGCTCCCAGACTAGGTTACACCTTTATCGCACTGTAATGAATTTCTAAGGGATCCTATTATGCATGGCAGTTTACCTTACTCTATTGAGGAATTTCTGCCTCCTTTCTAATACTCTTGAGTTTCAGGGCTATCCTAGCTCCAACATCCCCATGGAAGTCATTAGTTAAGTCCTATTATAGCCCTCGGAAGGGTATTGGTAGATACTACCTATATTGATCAAGACAGCTGGGGGCAACACAAACAATGTTACTTTAGATTCCGGGACGAAATCCGAACTTGTCAATAAGGTAAATGGCAGCAGTGGCGCTGCTAGATTAGTTGGAACAAAAAAAGCTCTGCCTTTCGGTGACACTGACCCAGACTCAAAACAGTTTATCTACCATTTCTCATCTTCGCAGTGACAACCCCCGACTGTGGTGCCCCTAAAGCCTGAAAGTCTTCCCAGGCTTTGTCATACACCAATGACAAAGGTCGGGGGGAGAATTAGCAGCAGCTGTGAATTAGAGATTTTTTTTTTAAAGCAGTTTTGCTGCATTCAAGACCTCGAAGTAGGCTAACAAAGTGTTGCCTAATAGAGGTCCTAAAGGGACCTGGTTTAATGAATAGATAAGAATGATTTTTAATTAGGGCATCAATTGCATGGAAATAAATGAACACTTCCTTAAGGGCAGAACAACAGCTTCTTCTCTTAGCTTAACCAGTTCTACCTTTAATCTTACTTATATTATTTATTTGATTTTCAGACCCTTTTCTCAAGTAAGGTACACTGAACCCCAGAGTCCATAGATCTTCTGCACTCTAATTCCAGCTCTCCCACTTAACTAGCTATGTGATCTTAAGGTTAGATTAATTTTTTGTGTGTCATGGACCCCTTTAGCAGCCTAGCATATCCAGACCCCTTCTCAGAAGAATTTCTTTTTAATAACTAAAGGAAATGCTAACCATCAGTTAAACATTAGTGAAAATTAAGATTTTTTTTTTCCTTATCCAATTTCATGGATCTCAGGTTAAGAATCCTTGGATAAGATGAAATCTAAATTCCTACTCAGTTCAAAGAGTCTTATGATTTTAAAGGGAAATACCAGCCTAGCTCTTGTATGAATTACTACGAATGAGAAATTATGAGTATGAATTAATGAGGTTTCTTTTCCTTGTTATGAAATGAGGCCCAGTTGGTCTGCAGTTTAAAACGGCTTCTGGGGACTCATCTCATTTCCTATCTCTCCCATAGCCACAATGAGGATGCTAGTGCCCAGCCAGGAATATGGAGGGCACGCATAGGGTCATCTGAGTAAAAGACTGAACAACCCTCCTCCCTCCCACAAAAAACAACACCACCAGTTGATTTTAAAGCTTCAAAGGGAGAGCAGGCAAAGGGTCCGAGACACAAGAACTTATGAAGAGAGAACATTCTGTCATTAAAACTCCAACCTCTGCAAAAAATGAAGTGAACTTCAGAAGGTTAGAACTGACACTGTCTTGCTTAGATGTCATCATTATCATTTGGGCCTTGGCTACAAAGGTGTAGTTTCAAATGCATAGAGATAGATGCCACCTCAAAGAGCACCCCTACAATGAGCTATGGAGGCCAATATGTGTTTTGCAAATCTCCTTCTACCTCTTAATAAAGAATCAGGTTGCCATATCCACCAATCTCACTGGGCTGGTTTTGTTGAACCTTATGAAATATCGAAGATATCTCAACTGTGGCATGAAGAAGGGGGAAAAAAATCAGTCTTAAATTATTCCCTTCGATGTATGGGCATACTTAGCCTTCCCCAACAGGGTAGACCAAATACAGAGAAAAGTATGTGCCAAAGTCTGTGAAGGCAGCAAACCCACCATCTGCTTTTCCTACACAGAAAGTGAGCAATGTGGAATGGAGGACAATCCTTAAGGAAGCATTCATTCATTCATTACAATCTTGCATTGAAAAGGCTTATGCTTCTTCCTCTCTCCTCTTCTACTAACTGGCCTGATGTACAGGTTAGCTCTTTCGTGGAGTTTTCCACAGTTAAACAATTTAACTTTGCACTAATAATCCCTTAATTACTATACTTTCAAAAAGAATTTGGGGGGCAAACATATGCCTATCTACACTTGTGCACTCATATACAAACACACACACTCTCTCTCTCTCTCTCTCTCTCTCAATGTGCTATAAAGTTCTAGTTTTTTGGTGGGGGGATCAAACCATAATTACTGTCAGCATGCCAACTGAAAAGCTGTTGCTTTTATTTTTAATTTTATTTAAAACGTGAACACAGGCTACCCAAGGCACCACAATAAAATTACATTAACTGTAAAATTACATTATTAATTCTTTAATCTCACTTGAGGCTTCAAGCTGTTGCTATGTCCAATTACCCATCTAACCACCTGTCAGAATCACGGCGCGGGTTTAACATTACCTCCAGGACAACGGTGGGCCCGGTGATCTGTCAGGTCCGCCAGTGACTCGAAGTCCTGCTGACAGTTATCGCAGGTGTAAATTGACTCATCCTCCATGTCTTCATCTTCCTCATTTCTCTCCTCTTGGCTCGTCACGCTGTTCCTGTCTTCCAGCGCCCGGCTGCCTTTCGTATCGCTCTCTTGCTCCCCTCCTAGGCCACCTGCCAACAGGAAGAATACACTCCACCGTCAGTCACTGTGGTCTAAAGAAAGGTTTTTAAAAGGAATAGCCCCACATTTATTAAGATACATTTAATTACTTTACCTCCTACTTCCCATTATTCTTGACACCTCTCAGTATATTAATCTATGTGTTTTTTATGTCACGCAGTGCAATAATTCTCAACTGTATTCTTTAATTCGTAGTGTGAATCCTCCAGAGATACTTCCTTATCATCTTCCTTAGCATGTGGACAGCATGTGCATGGTTAGCTCTCAGTTTTGCTGAAACTCGTTAGCATCTCACCACCCCAAACCACATTTTACTTGCAAACTCAAAAATCCACAAGCATCACTACCATTAACCATCATGCCAAGGTAAAACCTATCAAATGGAGCCAGATTCTCTCCCTTATCCAAACACCCCTCAAATGTCATATCGTTGAAAGTGGCACACACATGCCTTATTTTTCTTTATCAAAGTACATCAAAAACCACATTACTTTATCTACAAACAGAGTTAAAACCTATTTTGCTGTGATGCCACACTCCAAGCCCCTGCATAATACAGAGATGACATTATTCCCTGCAACTAGGCTCCAAGGTGGGCATAATGATCTGATGTTTCTGGTAACCACGACCATGTAAGATCACAAATGGAAAAAATTAAAACAATAGGAACCAGTTACCCAAAAGCCATTAAACAATAACAACAATAACCCATAGCTGGCCATAGCCCTTTGGCCAAGCAATTGCAAAACAAATGGCTAAAGAAAAAATTAAATACTTATACAGAAATGCTGTTATTTACAAACAGCAAAAGCCTGCTTGATGATTGGCTTTAAGAAATTGCAGCACATCAGTGCAGTGGAGGAGTAGGTTGCCATAAATTATGCCAAGGATAAGAAGGAAAATGTGGGAAATTTGGTATGAAATAAGTCAACGTGAAAAGGAGAGCTCCAAGAATTGCATGGACAATAAATATGGTTTTTATTTCCTAACATGAATACACAATCACAAATAGGAGAAGAGGTTATTGTTGTCCTCATTTTCCACAGATGCTTGAATGTTGCCACTTCTTTTTCAATGCAGATGCTGATGAGGGCCAGAATCAAAGAACCAGCTGCCCTACTAGCTGAACACACAGAATACGAGAATCTTGCTCCAAGTTCCCACATCCTAACTTAGCAGTTGAATCTACAGATGATGATGATGATGATGATGATAAGAAATAAGATTTATATAGCATTTTAAGGTTTATTAATTAGTAGAAGTTTACATCTCATTTTATACAACAACCCTGTTGTTATTATCCACTTTTTCAGATCAGGAAACTGAGGCCAAAGAAGGCTGAATATATAAGGAAGAACTCCAACCCAGGACTTTCTGAGTACAAGCTCATTGCACTTCCTCCTGTTTCTCCCCAGTGGTAATGATGATGATGAGAAAGATAGTGATAATGAAGATGAAGACATTCATCCAAATATTGCTTTATACTTTTGCAAATTATTTCACATCCATTGTGAATCTCATTTTGTTGACTTTTAGAATCTTGAATACCAAAACTAGATGGAATCTCAAAAGATTGCCCATCTTGGAACCTCCTTCTTGAAAGGCATTATTATCCCCATTTTACATATGAAATCACTAAGACCAACTGCTCAATATCACATCATTAGTGACAGCATTGGAACAAGATGCTAGGTGTCCTGATTCCTAGACCGGCAATTTTTCCAAGTCAATTGATCACCATGGGAGCTTGACTAGTTGATTTTTGCTCAATACTTCAATATTTCAAGGATCTTTGATTACATGAATGAAGGTACTCCTTCCTCTGACTCTCTATATACCTGAATAGAGTCTTGAATTGCTGTGGCCAAAAGAAAGAAAAAAAGCATTACCTGGTGGCCAACCTTCTTTGAACTTCTCTGAGATTTGTTAGGTTAGACCTCAGATAACAGACACACCATTTGTTCTACCTGAAATCTTTTAAACTTAGCAGGACTTTTCAGAACTTGGGCTTTATTGACTTAGCCTTTCAAGAACCTAGGGACATCTCTCCTGCCCCTCACGAGGAAGCATGGAAGGAAGACTTAAGTAGAGGAGTTTATATCATATTAGAGATGAAAAGGAATCATCACTGTCTCTGCAAGCCTTGCAAATCAAAATGCACAGTGGCCTCACTATTGTTCCCAGATGAGTCTTCTTCTGGGCCAGGAATTACCATGATTAGCTTGCATCAAGAGAGAATTCAGTGCTGGGGAGGGGCTATGTGAAAGGGCAATGCATGCTCCCTGGTGCTATGTATGTGAAGATGTGTTTGAGGCAGCATGGAACAATGAAGGGAGCATCTTTCCTATTAGATAGAAGTTCTTGATCTGGGGTTCATGGACCACCAAATGGAGACATTTCCAAAGGCTCATAAACTTGAATGGGAGAAAAATGGCATCTTTATTTTCACTAACCTCTAACTGAAATTTATCATTCCTTCAATTATTTAAAAATGTTATTCTGAGAAAGGCTCTAGTGGCTTCCCCAGACTGCTCAAGGGGTCCAAGACATATAAAAACGGTTAAGACACTTCATTAGACGATCTGAAGCCAGTGTCTGGTCCTAAGATTTACTATCTAGGTGACCATGGACAAGGAAGGTTCTTTGCTTCTCTAAACCTCAGTTTCTCATTCATAAAATGGGAATAAAACCACCTTTACTATCTGCTCCAAATGTTGTGAGAAAAGCTTTTTTTGTAAACCTTCAGGTGCTGAGGAAATGGGAGTTACCCTTAGTGGCAGTCTAATTCTAATAGTGACAGGCATCAGAACACAACTGCGGGACCAAACAAATAAGTGATAGCTAGAAGAGAAAAGAGGAGTGAGGTGGTGTAGCGGATAGAGTGTTACACCTGGAAGCAGGAAGACTCCCCTTCCTGAGTTCAAATCTGGCCTCACATACTTACTAGCTGTGTGACCCTGGGCAAGTCATTTAACCCTATTTTCCTCAGCTTCTTCGTCTATAAAATGAGCTAGAGACAGAAACAGCAAAAAAAGTGTCTTTGCTTAGAAAGTCCCAAACAGTGGCACCTAGGTGGCACAGTGAATAGAGCACTGGCCCTGGAGTCAGGAGGACCTGAGTTCAAATCTGACCTCAGACACTTAACACTTAGTAGCCATGTGACCTTGGGCAAGTCACTTAACCCCAATTGCCCTGCCTTCCCCCCTCCAAAAAAGACAAAAACAAAAAACAAAACAGAAAACCCCAAACAGGGTCTCAAAGAGCCAGACATAACTAAACAACAAAGAGTAGGAAAAGATCATAGGCTTAGCCCTAAAAGAAATTTTAGATCTCTATTTGTAAATCTTGTCCAAGTTCTTCATTTTCTAAGCTTTACACAATAAAGAAACTGAGACCCAAAGAATCTGGTGACTTGTCCAAGGTCATACCAGTAGTAATGGCAGAGTTCGGATTTGAACCTAGGTCCTCGGCTGCCAGTTCCAGGGCTGGTTTTTGTTCGTTTTGTTTTGTTTTGTTTGCTTTTTTGGAGGGCAGTTGGGATTAAGTGACTTGCCCAAGGTCACATGGCTAGTTTTTTGTGTTAAGTGTCTGAGGCCGGATTTGAGCTCAGGTACTCCTGACTCCAGGGCTCCAGGGCTATTTCCACTGTAGCACACACTGTCACAGAGGTAGATGTGAAAATGCAGTTGATTCAAGATAGCAAACTACAACCTACAGACACTTCAGTTTTGATGCATAATGCTAGTAGGGTTCTATTACTCCCATCCATAGAAGACACACGCTTCCAAGCTCCTCTCTCTGTCTGGACCCCACGAATGCATATCAGCGCCTATAAAATGCTGCTATAGCCTTCCATCCTGCACATGTAGCGTAACCCACAAGCAGAATAGGACTCCAGCCATAAAAATCAATGTTTCCATTTGTGGTCTATCATAACATCCCTCTCCTTGCCAATTAGGTGATGTACAATTCTAAGGTTATTTTATCATCAGAACACACCAACCCCCCTGCCATGTAGAACTTCCATTAAAAGCTAGGCAAGTACATCCATCTCAGGAAATCTGATCAGTTGCCATCGCAATAGCAAGGAATATAAGGCAGGGTAACAAGAAATATCATTCCTGAGTCTTTTGATATTATCAGTCATCTCGCAACTATGGTTATGTACTAAAGTGACCGTCTCTGAAATGCCAAGTTTACAATCTCTTCCTTTAATAAAAAAAAAAATGTATTGTAGGGGGAAGGGTGTGGGGTGCGACCATAATTCTGACTTCATTGACTACCCTGCTCACCCTATAATAAGTTACATTCAGGGCTGCCCTGTTTCTGCTTTACTTAACACATAATTTAATCAACATATTTAAATTAGCCTTTCTATTCTTGGATGGTTATTGGCACCACTTTCTACACTTGTCTAATCCTATACTGGAGCCACAATCCTTATGATGCATTTGATCTCTTTAAATCTGGCACATCCTGT
This sequence comes from Pseudocheirus occidentalis, assembly GCA_028646575.1. Taxonomy (NCBI): domain Eukaryota; kingdom Metazoa; phylum Chordata; class Mammalia; order Diprotodontia; family Pseudocheiridae; genus Pseudocheirus; species Pseudocheirus occidentalis. Next base: position 92,231,911 of record CM053595.1, read on the forward strand.
TGAGCCGATAGTTAATAAATCAGAGTGTCAATTCACTGGTTTTATATGGCAAAAGCCCATAAAGTGGTCCAAGAATATAAATCCATTTTAAAGAACTGTCACCTATTCCCTGGGCTCTCTGTTAATGGGAATCAACATGGTCTACAAGACTAGGGTAGAGGCAAAGGGCTGAAAGTATCCAGTGGGGAAAGGGACAGGGCCTCATCTCAAGTCACCCAGGAGTCCGTTGAAAGATAGATGGTCCAGATTTCAGCTGGTCCCTTTAATAAGTAAAATCAGCCAACATTTATTGTTAAAAATTCAACTAGGAGTTTGTTTAACCAGACTTTTTCTCACAAGGGAGGATTCTACTGGAGAGAGAAGAACACATGGGGAAATTGCTGTAATTTTTTAAAAATATTTTTAATAAAATTCTTTCACAAACACTCTTTCCTGGCATAGTAAGGTGAGCATATTGAATATAACTTAACCTTTTACTAATGACTCTAAGTTACTCTTATAAACATTCACAGCTGTAAATGCTGATAGCATAAGACACAGATGGCTGAAGGGGAACTAATCCTAGGAGACCCTATCACAGCTACACATTTGTTTCTTTTTTTCCTAAGAATAAAACATATATATGTGCATGTGCATATATATAATTTTCTTATAAATGACATTCATAAATTTTAGATATGTGTGCAGATAGATAGATTTAAATGAAACAAAAAAATCCCACTAGAAATAGAAGGTGCCAATACTCAGTCATTCCCCCAAACTCCAGAGCTCTTTCCTGTCTCAATCTCAAATGACACCCCCCAGAAGGTAATGGACAAATAAAAACATGACTCCCTCCACCTACCCTCCCCCCAGAAGGACACTGAGATTTGGAAACTTTAAGAACAATAATACCTCATGGCAACACTTTAGTTCAACTGTCCACATTACTATCCTCTTTCCAACCTATTCTCCCTAGGCTCAGAACAAAGAAAGTTCTAATAATTATATAATAGATGGGGAAAACCCTGATTAGAAAGTGATACTTAAATTGAACCTTGAAGGACAACAGACAGGGGTAAAGGAGGAATTCATTCCAGGCATGAGAGAAAGCCTACATAAAGTAAAAAGACAGGAGATGGAATGTCAGCTACAAGAAACAATAAACAGGCAAATTTGGCTGCCATATAGTGTGAAGGGGAGTAATATATGAAAAGTCTGGAAAGGTAGGTTGCAGTCAGATTGTAAAGAGTTTAAAATGTCAAATGGAGGATTCTGTATTTTATCCCAAAGACAATAGGGAGCCACTGGAGTGTTTTAAGCAAGGGAGTGACTTGGTCAAACCTCTGCTGCTATAGTACAATCATTCTGGCAGTCACATGGAAGATGAGATGGAGAGGGGAGAGTCCAAATGAGAGGTGATGAGGAATTAAAGTAAAGTAGCAGCTATGGGAGTGGAGAGAAAGAACAGGTGCAAGAACTACACTGTAGAGGTAGAATCAATGAGATTGGGCAACTCAACAGACATAGGAGGATGAGAGACAGGAAAAAGGGGAAAATGATGCTGAGACTGGGAATCTGGGTGACCAGTGGTGCTCTCAACAAAAGGTTGTTCAATAAGAGAGTTTAGAAGAAGGGTGGGTGAAATAAGTTCTCTTTTGAACGTGATGAGTTTGTGAGATATCCAGTTGGAAATAGCCAATCGGCATTTAGGGATGCTGTTAGAGAATAGGAGAAAGAGAAAGAGAATAGGCCTAGATATTTAGAGATGAGAATCATCTGTATATAGATGATAATTGAATACATGGGAGCTGATGAGATCAGCATGAAAGAGAATGTAGGGAGAGAAGTGAGAAGGGTCTTGGGGTTAATCCATAGTTAGGGGGTAGGATCATGGATGATGAACCAGCAAATGAGGCTGAGGAGAGCCAGACAGTTAGAAAAAGTAAGACAGAGTAGTGTCCTGAAAATCCACAGAGAACAAGGAGTATCCAATAGAGTACAGGGATTGGTGGCATCAAATGCTGTTGAGATCATGGAGCATGAGGATTGAGAAAAAGACAGCTCAAATTGACAGCTAGTGCCCAATGGAGCAGTTTTTGTTACCCCGTGTCTGAATGCCTGGAGCAGAGGTCAATGGTAACCCCACCCTGCTCTCTAAAACCTGGCTCCAGCTACAGGCACTGTTCCTAGCCATATTGAGAGAGATCATCTATATTGCATTATACACTACTGCCTCTGAACCCTGATAATGGCCAAGGTAAATTGGAGAATGGCAGAAGCAGAAAACATAACAGAGTCCCAGTTGGTCTGGTCTTCCTGCATAATCCTGGACCGAAGCCTATCTCTGGTTCCTGAGTCCTTTCCTGAGTCCTGCCTCCTGTTTCCAGTATGGTGACCCCTGGGATTTTTGCTGTACTTTGGTATCCTGAAATGGCATCAGACCCTGATGTACTCTCTGATTCCTGGAAGGGAAACTCGTAGCTTGACAATACCCAGGGGCCAGGCTCTGACAGCTGTCAGGAAAGAAGGACAGGCAGAAAAGTAACCACCAGAACTTAGTCCTCAGGTGTTTGGCCCATTAGTCAGTCAGTCAATCAGAAGCATTTCTTAAATACCCCCTACATATTTAGTACCATACTGAGTGCTAGAGTACAAGGAAGAGCCGAAGACAGTTCCTGTTCTCAAGGAGTTCTCAGTTTAACATAAATCAGAATGTGACTAGAGCCAGGAATCAATAGAAAGGAAGTAAATCACAAGAAGTAATGACACACTAGATGGGGAGGCAGATGTGTTCGGATCCGGGCTGTGCCATACCTATTTGCAATCTAGGGCGAGATTCTTTCCCATTTTGGACCCATTTTCCCATCTGTGAAAATTAAAGGACCAAATTATATGACAGAATTGGAAAAATCTTAGAACTAGAAGAAGCCTCATAGCTTATCTCTTTTGATGACTCTGTGGTCAGAAATTTCCTCTACAATGTCCTTGACGAAGAGTCATTAAGCCTCTGCTCAGGGATGGGGAGTGACAGGAAGACCACTACTTTTCAACGGAAGTCCCTACCACTTTGAGCAGCTCTTGTTATTAAGAAATTAGGAAGCTTTCCCTTTCATTGATCTTTCCAGCTCTATAATCTATGTCTATACATCATAATTCTAGATTGATACTGAAATATTATTTTCCGCTCCCTAATTTTTCTCACAATCTTTTTCTCTTCTCTTGCCCTGTCTCCAACCACCTTCTCCAACATCACCTTAAAGTCCTTCTAAAGATTTTCTTAGGGATGCTTAACTGAGAGCCTGTGTAAAAGAGTAGACTGGGGCCTCGCTCCTTATCAATTAATAAACATTTATAAATTACTGCTGTGTGACAGGTATTGTATAGGAGCCATGGATACAAAACTGCAGTGGTTTCTGCCTTCCAGGACCTTATAAGTATTGTTAGACTCAATTATAACATACTAAATCCCATTTCAAAGCATCATTTGGTTATAACATGTAGGACTATATCCTACATGCATCAAGTGCCTATGATACTATACAGAATATCTACCTTATTTATTACCCATGAGAGGGTTTTAACATGCTCTTGACATTATCACTCATCTAAGCAGCTAGGTAGCACAGTGTATGGGATATTAGGTCTAGAACCAATAAGACTTGAGTTCAAATCCAACCTCAGACATTAATTATGTGATCCTGGGCAAGTCACTTAACTACTGTCTCCCTCAGTTTCCTCCACTGTAAATGGGTATCATAGTAGTACCTACCTCCTAGAGTTGCTATGAGAAATGAGACAACATTTGCAAAGTGCCTACCACATAGTAGGTGCTTAGCAAACACAGTAGATGTTTGCTTTCTGCTTTCCTTCCTTCTTATAATGGGTAATGGGGACTTGCCCTTTACCAGCCATGCCCAGTATCAGAGCTACAACTAACAGGAACTGTACATGGAGAAAACCTGTGGGTTGGAGAGGAAAAGGAAGCATGCCATTCTAATGGAGGGGTGGAGGTGACAATACAAGAAAGCAAAGGTGATATCAAGAAGGGAGCAGCGGTGTTCGAGTCAAATAGAAATCCTATGAACAACTGGGAGGTAGCTATTATTAGAAGCATTATTACACCCATTTTACAGATGAGGTCATTAAGATTCAAATAAGTGACTTTCTCCATGATCATATAGCTGGTAAGTTTTAGAGGTGGGATTTGAACCCAGGACTCATCTGACTTCAAGTCTAATATTCTTTTCAATATAGTATGCTTTTAATGGAGAAGTTTAGGTGGGGGGAGCTATATAGAAAGAACTGAAGAAGTTACAGTGGTAAGATAACGCATAGGTTAAGAGTATGTACATGAGGGGTTTTTTTGTTTTCTTTTTTTGTTTGTTTTTTGGAGGGCAGTTGGAGTTAAGTGACTTGCCCAAGGTCACACAGCTAGTTTTTTTGTGTTAAGTGTCTGAGGCTGGATTTGAACTCAGGTCCTCCTGACTCCAGGGCCAGTGCTCTATGCACTGCACCACTTAGCTGCCCCATATGTACATGAGTTTTAATGGGCAGCTAAGTGGTGCAGTGGATAGAGCACCAGGCCTGAAGTCAAGAAGACCTGAGTTCAAATTCAGCCTCAAATACTTACTAACTTTGTGGGCCTGAGCAAGTCACTTAACCCATTTTGCCTGTTTCCTCATTTATAAATGAGCTAGAGAAGGATACTCCAGTATCTTTGTCAAAAAAAATCCCAAATGGGATCACAAAGATTGGATACGACTGAACAACACCAACCAATGTGAGCTCTAGGTATTTCTGTCTAATAGAAACCCTTCTAACCACGCCTCCTTCCTATAGCCCTCTATAGCCCTCTCTGGTCACTGCCCAGGATCAAGGACACTCACTGCCCACAAAGCGCAGAGCCCCAGGGCATCTCTGGGAGAGGAGTCACCTGGGCTGAAAGAAAGGAAATGTGGAAGGAGTGAAGGGGAAAGAAGTCAGGTGGGAAATTCTTACCTTTTATTTGAAAACCATAGATTTTCTTCCCCATTCAAACACTCATAACTACCTTTTGCTTTTATCAAACTGATTAAATCCCAGAGCTACAGCAAATGGAATCAATTTAGGAAACACACTTATTTCAAGATACCCAGACTAACGCAGAGCCAGAGGCAGGTTGAAGAGAAAGCCTGGCTTTGGGAGGGGAGAGATCAGAGAGAGAGAGACAGAGAGAGAGAGAGACAGAGAGAGAGAGAGAGAGAGAGAGAGAGAGAGAGAGAGAGAGAGAGAGAGAGAGAGAGAGAGAGAGGGAAATGAGAGAGAGAGAGAAATGAGAGAGAGAGAGAAATGAGAGAGAGAGATGAGAGAGAGAGAGAGAGAGAAAGAGAGAGAGAGAGAGAGAGAGAGAGAGAGAGAGAGAGTAGATTACAACAACAGACTATTTCCTCATTTGTAGAATGAGGATACAACAACAGCTAGACTGCCTCAGAGGTCCCTTCCAGCTCTAGTGCTGGGATACTATGACTAACAAAACAATTATCACAGGTGACTCTCTGTCCTAAATCACCTGTCATTCCTCCCCTATGAGGCGGCAGAGACCGCCAGGGAGGGCAGGATTGATGATGAAAAAAAAACCTGCACCCAACTTTGAAGATATTTTTAAAATATCATCTCCAAAGGGTTAAAAGAGTAAGTATTAAGGGACCTTGTGAGCAATAAGGAAATGAACTCTCTTTCTATGAAGAGAAAGTATAAAATAGAACAGAGGAGCCCAGGCAGACTGAAGGCAAATTAATAGGAGCCAAAGACTCATGAGCAAGAAATTTCCCACCTTCTAAATTAGAATTCTCTGATTCACCCATTCAAGGCTGATGGGATTCTCTCATCGCTCAGGATAGCAAACAGAGGAAGGAGGAGTATACCTATGAAGAAGCTCTTTAATTCTTGGCATGAGTGCCCCAGACAGTATTTTCCTCAGTAAGAACCAAATAAAAAAGGGGGCACCCAGCTGATTTCGTTAGCAGCATGGGGTATTTCCAGTGAGAAGTGGGCAGAGATGGGATTCTCAGAGCCCAGAGGGGACGCATCTTCATGTAACTGGGGCAAAGGCTGGCACCATCTTCCTCCCTGCCAGTCCCCTCTCACACCTTCTTCACTTAGGGCTCAGTAGGGTACCATGTGTCATTCCTTGGTTTAGGCCATAAGAGATCCATCCCCAGTTCACTAGTTCATGGGGGTGGAATAAATATGCCTCAGTACTACCCAGTAGAAAATAAATGTTCATCCTTTTCAAATCCTTGTCCATCCTTTTCTGATTCCAGTTCTAGCACTCTACTACATTCTATGCTAAGTGGCAAAGGAATGAGGGCACATGCCATTCGATAAGCAAGAGCTCATAGGATTTATAGCTAGACAGTATCTCAAAGATCTTCTAGTCCATCATTTCCGTTTCATGAAGAAACAAACAGAAGCCCAGAGATAGAAAAGGGAATTGATTTAAAGTAACTTGAAGGGAAGGGAGAAAAGTAGAACAGAATAAGCAAAGAGGTAGAGTATCCTCATTTTGTTTCATTTGTGTAGGAGATAGTAAGTAGAACAGTTTGGTTGGGAGAAGTTTTATGTATGAGAATGCTGGGAAAAGATTATGGAGGTAGGTCAGGACTTCATTATGGAGAGCTCCAAATGCCAGGCTAAGTAAGGCATTCCAACACTTCACAAGATAGCTAGCCATTATCCATCCACCAAGTTAAACAAAGACAAGAGTCCAATTTAGCAGAACACCGCTCCAATGAGCAGGACCACTTGATAAACAATGAATTCCAAGCAAGCTCAGAGTTTCGAACAAGAGCAAGGGTTCAACACTGAGAGGACCACAGATTAACAATGCCATACCATTACCGGGCAACACAGGTGTATATTGGCATAACAAGACAGAAACTGAATTTAAAAAGTCAACCCAAGGTAGCCAATTGAGTTGATAGTGAATTATTAAAATCAGGGAGATTGCAAATTAATTTACACACACATATATGATAGCTTTCCTTAGTTTGTGGGTAGACTCAGAATCAAGGCTCCAGTTCCATGCACTGGGGTCCCAAATAGAAACTTCATAAGTCACTGAAGGAAAAAATAGCACCTGACCAGTAAAAACAACTAAACCTTCCCAGGGAATATGCCATCTTTTGATGTGGGCTATACCTATATACACTAAGCACTGAAGGAAAGGCCAGATGTTTATAAAAAACATTTTCCCTAGAGCATTTTTTAAAATTGAGAATATTTGGCCATCCTAACAGCCCAAACACATCTTACACATTTCCACTGGCAGCGCATTCCCATGGGAGATGGTTGGAGGAAACGTTCTCACAAAGCACTGATATGCTGCCCACCCCAAGTCAAACACTGGTTTCAGCCACAACTGTGTTTCCACTTGGGACACGCTTGCGAGAAAAGGAATTGTCTTTAACCAACCAGTACTATTAGACCTAGTCAGATAGACCTAAACAAAATGTTTGCCAGAGTACATACGGATTTAAAGTAAAGAAGTTGGTGTGACTTGGTCTATATGCTTGCCACTAAAGATTAGATAGCATGGCCGAATCTCCACACATTGAAAATGTGCTTTGTTCCAGCCTCAGATTTAGAAATTCAGTCATTATTTACCTTAAGGTTTAATTATTTGCCCTACAATGGTAGGGTAAGTAGAATGATCTCATGACCTAAAAGATCCAGCTGACCAGTGGTGTCAAACTCAAATAGAAACTGGGGCCACTAAATCCTACTAACACATAAGGATCCTGGTGGGCTGCATATTGACTCAGAAAACCACATGTTGACATTATCTATGTCCTATTGTACTTTTGTTTATTTTGTTAAATATATCCTGATTACATTTTAGTCTGCTTCAGAGGAAGGACAAGAGCAGCATGCTTGACATCTCTGCTCTAGACAATAAGGCTGTCATCATGTCGCATAATTTGTGAACCCCACGGTACTTCCTATTTAAAAGAAGAAATTTTACACAAATTGTCCTGGAAGGCTCCTGCCTTCCTATTCACCTGGACAAAATTCCAAGTACACCACTAACAAGCAGTCAAATGGGTGCATCTACACACTGCCACATGAGCTGGTTTGCTGTCATCCTTCCCCCAAAACCCTCTCTATAAATTTTCTGTTCCTATTGATGGCAGCCCCCAGGGTCGAGTCATCCTGACTTGAAATCTCCTCATCATCTCTAACTCCTCCTCCTCTTCCTCATCCCAAACATCCAATCAGTAACCAAGTCCTGACAATTCAATCTCCATAATCTCTCTTCTATCGCTCCATCTCCACTCCCACTGCAAACACCCTCATTCAGGATCTCTTCTTTCTCACCTAGATTACGGAAATTGGGTCCTAATTGGTTTTCTTGCTCCATTCTATTTCCTCTCCAATCCTTCCTCCACGACACTACCTAAACAGTCTTCCTAATATGCCATTCTGTCATGTCACGCCTCTGCTCAAAAACATTCAGCACCTACCAAATGAAGTATAAACTCCCGACTGGATGTGAAGTTCCCAATCTAGTCCCAACCTACCTGTCCCCATTTACCTCATCTCACTTACCCTGCAGCCAAACCAAACTTCTCAACCTGCCTGATTCTCATCTCGCCCCTTCCCATCCTTGGGCTTTTGTTGACAACACTCCCTACATCTGGAATGGGCTCTCCTTTGACCCCCCAACTGCTGAAGTCTATCAATCGCTTTACTCAAGAGAAGGAAGGGGAGGAGAAGCCCCTTCTACGTGCCAGACACCGGCTAAGCCTCTATGAACACCATCTAATGTGATGATCTTCACAACAGGGCTTCTGTTATCCCCACTTTACAACTGACAAAATCAAAGCAAACAGAAGGTAAGTGACTTGCCCAGGGGTCACACCGCCCATAAGTGCCAGATTTGGATTCAGGTCTTCCTTTCTCCATACCTACCACTCTATCCACTGTGTCATCTAGCTGCCTCTAGGCCCCAATGAGATGGTTTCACAACCTCCACGAAGACTTCCCTGAACCCATGGGTAAAAAACTATTTTACTTTCCTCAGATTTCTCCTTGCCCTTTGTTTAGACCTCTGCTTTGCACCTAAAAATTATTTGTATACATGTTTTTCTCTAATTACGAACAATCTCTGTCTCTGCAGAGCCTGAAACATTTCCTTGCACAGTTCCTTGCATACAACAGGTGCTTAAAATTGCTTGTTAAATGAACAAATGAACCATTGTTTTTCTGCACTGTTTTTGAGCAGAGGCGTGACATGACAGAATGGCATATTAGGAAGACTGTTTAGGTAGTGTCGTGGAGGACGGATTGGAGAGGAAATAGAATGGAGCAAGAAAACCAATTAGGACCCAATTTCCGTAATCTAGATATCGTATCTATCTCTGTCTCTGCAGAACCTGAAATATTTCCTTGCCTACAATAGGTGCTTAATAATTGCTTGTTAAATGAATGAATGAACAATAGAGGCAGAAGGAAAGCATATGATCTTGAACTGATTATGAGGATATAGGAATGGGCTTAACATTTAATATCACTGGTTCAATTCATTCTAATTCAAAGAATATTTATTAAGCACCTAATATGTACACTGTGCTAGACACTAGGAATATAATAAGGAAAGGAAAATCATTTCTGACCTCAAATTCTATGGAGCAGAAACAAGATGTTTATCAAAAAATAAAATATACACCATAATTTATTGGGGAAGGGGAGAACCAGCAACTGGGGGAAATCAAGCAAAGTCTCATGTAGTAGGTGACACATGAGCTGAAATCTTCAATAGAGAGCTCAGTCACAAAACATCTCAGGAGTCACATGAAAACCCTGACAGCCCTTGCTCAAATGTGTGGTGCTAAGTATCTAACAACCTGAAATCAGACTTGAAAGATCATGAGCAGATTGCAGCTTCCATTCCAGACAGGAGCAAAGTTCAGCAGACTATCCCCACCCAGAAACTCCCCCCTACACATACAGACACCAGGTCAAGTCCCCACAACACATCTGCATACATGTCTGTGGAAGGAGTCAAAGGAATCTTCTTCACATGTAGATAAAGGAAACAGGCCAAATCTCTGCGGGTTTCACTTTCGTTGGCGGCCTGATTCACCTATTCCCATTCCTATCCCAGATGGCTGAAACAGGGCCCTGCACCAGGTGACCTCTCAAAGTTCCTGCTGCCAGGCCTGGCATTATATGCCCATTTCACATTGTCAGCTCCCTTAAGGGCAAGGACCACATCCAGTCTCCTGGTTCTAAATTCATTATATCATAGCATCCCTGCTCCTGACGAGAAAGACAAGATGAAAGAAAAGGGGGCAATGTATGGCAGGTGGGGGGGAAGAAGGGAGGGGGGAGAGAGAGAGAGAGAGAGAGAGAGAGAGAGAGAGAGAGAGAGAGAGAGAGAGAGAGAGAATCCTAATACAAAAAAAAATTATTTGGTCCAGCATGTAGTTAATGGGGTTGGCTTCCCAAGCCTTACAACTTAATAAAATTGATCTCGCTGCAGCACTGTAATGAAGAACAGTAGGATAAAGCTACCCTCGAACCATGAAAATTGTATAGTGTTACCTCCTTGTGACCTCCTAAGGCTGTGGCCATTCCACCCTCTCCAAGCTGTCCTTTGTCTAATCCTGACAGCAGCCTGGTTAGAGGAGATGGCAGACAGGGAACCATGTCTGGGGGAGAAATGTAAGTTTGGGGGGAGGAGGGGGACGGGTTGCTGGGGTTTTTTTCCCAGTGCAGAAAAGACAGAAGGGGAGGGACACTTGGAACCCTGGAATGCTTTCCCCACATAATAAATCATGCTAACCAAGATGCATGCAGAGTCCCTCTCCTCCTAATTGCACCCCAGACCTGCAGTACAGGAGGAGAGGGAGGTCATTAGGAATGCAAATGACCAGTGACTAATGTAGCTGAGCCCAGGGAAGAGAAAGGAAGAGATACTCACTATATTCCCCAATAGCCTATGTTTCAAAGGGCCCCAAAACTTAACAGGCAGCCAGGCTCTGATCACCTGAATGACTGTTACAGTCTATTCTGTTTAAGTTGGGAACAAAAGACGGACAAGATGGCATGAACCACCCTGGGGCAGGCACCTAGGCAAACCAAGCCCCCACCTTTCCAGCTTGCCTGGGAGCACAGGAATCACAGAGGCTTTAGCTTCTTTCATGTACACCTCAGTGGCTTCCCTGAGCAGCTGTCCTGGTACAACATTACCCATCAGAGGTCTAATTCAAAGATCCATACACCCCCTTCCCCCGACTTCTCTTCCCCTAGTTGCTGAGAGGCAACCAGGAGGAAATCTGCCACCTTTCCCTCCAGCCACTGCATTTCCCATGAATGGGGAGATTGTGGAAAACCTTTAAAAATTAACAAGTTCCTAGGGCATGGAGAAAGACTGGTAAGTGGCTGTATTTCGGGGAATACTGAAGTGGTATCTCGAGAAAAGATAGCATGTCTGATGGAGTGTTTTTCACCATTTTGTTACTACTATGGGAGAAGCAAAATGGTAACTCATCAGGCTTCCAGGAATAAGGCCCTGTTCAAATATTGCACGCACAGCCTGGTAAGGGAAGAGAAGAGGCTGTCCTCTAACTCATCCACACCCCAAGAATTAATACAAACTGAGTAACTTCACCATCCACTATAAGGATAAAACAAACCTCACATCTCTCTCTCTCTCTCTCTCTCCCTCTTTCTGTTTCTCTCTCTCCCTCCTCTCCCCCCTCAAAAAAAAAAGGTTAGGGTCACAGGGGGTTTTGGTCCAACAGCTACATGTATGGAGACACCAGAAACTTTGATTTAGGAGTCAGAAGTCAAGCCAGAGATGACAATCATTAAACCCATAGGATCGTCACACCAAGAGTTCTTTGGGGGGCTGTCCAGTAGTATGAAGTCAGCAATCCCAGCCCGCCAGTTCCCTATCTTCTAGATTGTTCTGGATTTGAATGGGGAGCCACCCGTAGACTCAAACAGCCTGGCTTGAAACCTCTCCATTTCCTGTCAGCTTTTGTGCAACACACTCCAGGATAGAAAGAAAAAAAGAAAAAGAAAAGAAAAAAGGAAAAGAAAACCTTCTCTGCTCACTCGCCAAGACACATTTATAACCAGTGATGAGTACACAGCAGAGAACCGGAAAAGGGAAGAGTGGTTAAGATTAAGTTGATATCAGCGGCCAAGTGTGCAAATAGAAGAGAGACTACCACCACGCTCCCCCCCCAAACCCTGGGCTCTTCTGTGCTGGTCCCTCTGCTTGGCCAGGCGTAGATGTATGCACATGCACACACACGCATCTCGAAAGCTTTGCTTCCTTGAATTACAACCTGCTTGGGATGTCCTTTAGTCAACATGAAGCAAAAACCTTTTATTAAATGCTGCTAATTTTTTTTTATTGATCACACTGTGAGTGATTTCATTTTCCATTATGACAAACATCTCCTATTGGGGGGCTCTAGGATTAAGTTTCTTACTCAGTCTCAAGCAACATGTCACTTTTAATCAGTTTTTGTTCCCATTATTGCTCAAAAATTAGAAAGCAGTTTCTTTGTGTCACTGTTGCCCCCCACCCCCTTCTCCCTTTCAAAGTTTCCTTGTGGAAAGGTTATTAAACTTGGAATAAATATACATGGAGAAAGTGCCAAGGAAATTCCGCCCTGTCTCTAACCAATTTTAGCATTAGCTTTTATAATTTTTTTAGGTTGATTTTTCACAGAAAGACTGCTCATAATTATTGCTCATGCTCTCCCAAAACACTTATGTTACTAAAGTGTGAAATGTCTTCTAACACAAAGACAGATCTCTGGGAAGTAATTACAGAAATGCATTCAGGGGCAATAACGCTATATTAACTGTCAGTGGCATACATCTTCTGAAAAGGCACTTGTTATGAAGGAGTTATTTGTGTAGCCGTTGGCGACGGCATCGCGGGCAAGCAAAGACTGAAAGAATACATTAAACGCCGAAACATCAGCTCCCTCATCAAGGGTCAAATTATGTTTAAATCATTACCTTGAAGTCAAGCAAACTCTTACCTGACTGTCTATTGTAAAGACATTTCTGAGACACGCTCCAGCCGAATGTGGTCTCCCTGTATGCGCTATGGTGCAATTACCCGGAGTCTCTAAAGAATTCTGCCAGGAGAGCTTGTCACAATAGGGAGAGCCAAGAATGCAGGGTGTCTATTAAACGCTAACTCATGTCACCAAACAGAATTTTCAAGAATTATAAATTGCAAAATTGCTTCGCGGCTGACCCCCACACATTAAGAGGATCCCAGAGCATTATGGAGCATAGCTCGAGGATGGGCATCAAAGGCAGGCACCAGAGGAAAGGGTTTCTCTGCTAGGTTGCCTTTTGAATTGAGCTGAACTGAGGGGGGTGAAACAGATCCGCCTCTTCCTCCCCACAATCGCCCCTGCCCCACACAGTCTGCTTGGGGCTGAATACCCCAGCAGCCATCATCTTCAGTTCCATCCAGTGACATCTTTGGCAGTCAAATGCCATAAAACAGAAGTTGTCAATGAATGTGTGTCAGAGAATTAATGAAGGGGAGAAAGCATAGCAGGAGTGCAGAGAGGGCTCCCAAGAGCTAGGCTAGTTTTCACAAAGGGAACCTCTATTTCCCTATCTCTGAAATGGGTCTAGCCACACTCACCTTCATGCTGTGAGGGTTTCCGACCATAAAGGACTTGGAATAAATTGCTGTCTTCAGCTCCTCCTTTGAATGCTCTTATTTCCAAAGAAAGTTTAGCACTTTCTAAGATCTCTCTACCAGGATAAAAAGGGGTTTCTTAACATATTGACAATCAAAGAACTTATTTGCCCTGGGAAATACCAGCTAGAAAGACCCTAGCAGCAAGTCTGACAGAGTCATTTCATAGCTCTCCTCTCGCTTGCAGGCCCTAAGAGCATGTCTCAGTGGTAAGGAGAGACCTCCAGTTCAGCTCTATAAGTAGAAGGTAGACTTACAAAGCCCCTCTCTAGAGGAGAGCAGCTTAATTTACACATGTCAGTGAAATGTCCTGAGACAAGGCTGGGACACAGACAGAGAAAGAAAGGGCAGAACCGGCCAGGAGGGGATTGGGGGCCAGCAACAGGTTGAGTCCCAAAGAGTTAGTTACAGCTTGGAAGGGTCAGGTGGCTATTCACAAATTATGAGGGTCATAGCTCTGTCTAGGAAATCACATAAGGTATGAAAGGCAGTGGGGTGAAAAGGAAAATATGCTGGGGGGGAAGGCAGTATAGATGTTCTTCAAGGTATCTTTCAGCCCTGAATCTGTTATCTTATGAACTAAAGTGGTTAACAGTGGTCCAAGCAAGAGAGGCCTGGAAAGACAGAGAGTTAGAAACAGCAGCATTAGCAATATTCAACAACTCAGAAATAGGAGGACCAACACAAAGACTGGTTGGAACCTACTGGTAGGAACCCTATTATCTGCTGTTAACTGCATACCATTGAGCTTACAGGTACGTGTTTGCAGCCTTAGTAACATGGATCCCACCTGTTCCTTGATTGAGACAGGAGTCAATTATAAACCTAGTAGCTTCTAAAAAGACCATAATACAACCAAATGAACCTCAGCTTCTAACACCACTGCTGAAAGGCAGGGTTTCCCAAGTTATATAGGGATGGACAGCTGGTTTTGTCATGTCCTACAAGTATTAAATGTTCTCCACAGTGGAGGTGTCCAATAAACATTAAGGAATAGTAATGACTGAAATAAGTGAAGTGCTTCTAGACTTTTTGTGTCATAGACTGCCTTTGGCAGTCTGGTGAAGTCTATGGAGGCTTTCTCAGAATCATGTTTTTAAATGCATAAGATAAAAACAAAGTATTACAAAGGAAACTAATTCTATTGAAATAAAAATGTAACTTTTTCCTATCTAAGATCATTTATTGATAAATCCCTTGGGGGTCCATGGGCCACAGGTTAAGAACCCTGTTCTACACAACACCTCAATCACTTATAGATCCCAAATATTTTATTGACATCTGCAAGTTGGAAAGTTTATTTTACATAAACACGTGACTTTTCTCTCCTCTTTGTCTCTAGCTTTTCTCTCCCTTTTCTCTGTTCCTTTGTCTCTTTGTCTGTCTGTCTCTCTCCCCCTCCTTCCCTCCCTCCCTCCTCTCAACCCTCCCCACTCCCATCCCTCAGCCACCAGTCTCAGAGGCAGAAGACCTGGGTTCAAGTCCATGTTCAAACATACACAACTCTGAGCAAGTGACTTAAATTTTCAAGGTCTCATGCAACTCTCTAAAACAAAACATTTGAGAGCAAGTGCTGGCCTTCTTTATTAAAGACAGTTTACTGTAGGGACCACAATTCCCAATCTACCAACTTCATTTGGGAGGGGATTGCTTTGCAAACCTTAAAGCATCAGAGAAATGTTGAGTTCTTAAAGCAGATGTTTTTAACAAATAGTCATCTAACAATATATCCAGTGAAAAGGGGGTTCACAAATTTAGGAGTCAATCTGTTCCATTCTTGAACATCTCCAGTTAGAAAGTTCAGTCAAGTCAAACTCTTTACCGTTCTAACTTCCACCCATTGATATCAGCTCTGCCTTCCATAACATTTAGACTGAATGTTCTCCCTCTTCTACATGACAGCTTTTAGAATATTTAAGGACACATCTCTTCCTCAGCTTTTATCTTTCATAATTTACACCATTCCTTTCATGACATATCATACAGACCATTCTAGTCTTGCTCCCCCTAGAGTAGACATACTTGAACTTGTGGTGTCCCTCCCAAACCATGGTACCCACAAACGAACCCGCTGTTCCAGATGTGGACTGTCCACAATGGAGTGCAGTGAGCTAACTACTTCTTATGATCAGAAGTTATGCTGACGGAACATTTGGCTATTATAGAATCAAGCAACCTCAAAAATTGGGGGGAGGGGGGAAGACCTTAGAGGTCGTCTAGTCCAATATATACATGAACAGGAATCACCTCTATGTGTGGCCATCTAGCCTCCACTGGAAGACTGCACCACCAATGATAAGAAACCCACTGTTTCCTGAGCTAGCCAATTCCACTTTTGGATAGCTCTAATTGCTAGAAAGTGTTTCATCACATAGAAGTAAGAAATCTACTTCTCTGCTCCTCCCACCTGATGTTCCTAGTGCATATCCTAGTGTAGGAATCCCTATGTGAGCATACTTCTCGGGTACTTCTGGCTCTTCCATGGGTGATGGAGGTGACTTACCAGACTGTAGCTTAACCAAGGGAGAAAACAGAGACAGACATTTCTTCAGCCTACCTACTTTGCCAGAAGCAGCAGCAACAATTTTAGTCATCATTAAAAAGTAATTCACTATTGATTGGCATAAACAAATCTTACAAATCTGGCAGAGGTGACCCAACAGCCCATACAGAAAATGCTGCCATTTGGAGCAAAGGCTTAAAAAATCTGAAAGCTTTCATAGCCACACAGTTTCAGAGATGCCTTGGGGCATTACATAGTACATAAGAGATAGGAGGTTGCAGTTTCATTATGCAAGGCCTAAGCTCCCTGACACCTGATAATTAGCCCAGAGTGAAATGCACAGCTTGCAGATACCCACCTTCTCCAGGTGATGCAGGCTCACAGTTGGTCTGCCTTTTCTGAGTTTGACTACACAGACACCACAGGAGCACAAGTGGTTCAAGTCAAACCCATGTCTGCTAGTTTCTTCAGGCTAGGTGATCAGTTTTGCCCTGGTCTTCTTTGAAAACTACAGCAGTCTAGAGCTACATGTCTCTATTTTCCTTCCAGAACTGCACTTCATATGGTATGGCTTAAGATTATAAAAGAACCACAGCAAGGTCGAGTGAGAAGGAACCTGTTGTGGTCATTTGATTCAATCTGCTCATTACACAAATGGTAACACTGAGACCTGTCTGTGCAAGGTCATACACTGAGTGGCAAAATCAGATGAAAACCAGGCCTCCTTACTACCAGCATAGCTATCTTTCCATTGCAAATGGATGAAATCCAGTGACTATTCCAAGGACCTGGCTAAATGCTTTTGTTATACCAGAATTTTTTAAGTAGTACCAAATAATTCAAAAATGTAAAAATTAAAAAAAAAACACACACACACAACAGACCAAGAGACTCCTACTGTCAGGGCCTGTAAATCTTTTTGTTGTGCAGATTTTCACTATAATGGCGCTTGTTATAACGGTATTTTTACCTCACTGATCTGAAATTTTTAATAATTAAGATAGGATGGACTGAAATTTACTCTGATCCTATCTGGGGATGAGGGGAGCCTTACTAAGCAAATAAAAAGTGTAAACAAGAAAGGGGGCAGAATGTTTTTCCTACTTGAGAGAACAAGCTATTTTGAAGCACTTTAGAAGCACTCATTTCTAAACAGGCAATTAATATGTTAATTAAGTCATTCTTACCTGTTCATTAAAGCAGGTCCCCTAAGGACCTTTCCTTGGCAATGGGATTCTAGGATTTAGAGCAGAAAAGGGCCTTAGAGACAATCTAGTCCATCCTCTTAGCTTTACAGAGGAGAAAACCGATGTCTTCCCAAAAAGCAGAAATGACTTATCTAAGGTCACATAGGTAGAAAGTAGAAGAAATGGAATTTGAACCTGAATCCTCTAACTTTTCATATCACATTCCACTGTAGAAATGCTTTATGGGAAACACTATCTGCTAATGTCCAAATATATGAAAGGTGCCTTTTAAAAATAAGTCCTCTAATTAAGGTTTCTCATTACTCAGACTGGCCCACCTCCCATTAGGTCTAAATACATATATCAGAAGCAGTGCTGGGTAATGGAAAGAATTTTGAACTTGGAGTTCAGAAAGACCCAGCTCTAAATCCCACATCCACCATGTACAAGGCTGTGTGACTATGGGCAAGGCATTTAGCCTCTCTTGGTCTCTGTAAACTGGGGATAATAGTTTCCAAGGATTGTCACAAAGCTGAAGTGAGACAATGTAATATAAAGCATGATACAAATTTCCTCTATTATTATTATCTGCAACTCTTAGCTCGGGGAAAGGAGAGGGGGAACAAGCCTACTTTGACGGCAGATTCAGGTAGAATCTAAAAGTAATCCCTGGCTCCCTTCCATAAGCACATATCTAATGGAAAAAATTACTTGAGGAGCTCTCTTTAGGACAGCATCTGTTAGCTGTTGCTGATTAAAAGAAGTTTGTTGCTAAGAAAAGGCAGCAGATGATGCAAGGTTTATCACTAGCTACAGGCAAACGTGACCCAGCTAAAAGTTCAAACACCTCCCAGAAGTAAATCCTGTTCTTCAGCAAGTTCCAGAAAAACAACAGTTACTTCTCCGTTTGAATGTTTCTCTTGAGGTCCTTCTCACAGCCCACACCAGAAAGAGAAACCTCTTGAACTGTGGGAAGGAGAACTGGGTGTTCCAGGTAGGGGACTATGCAAAGGGAGGAATATTTCTTTGGATAAAGGGAAGATATCAGTCAACAGCATATCTTCAAGTATACACTGGGTACTAGGCGACTGATCACTTCTTGAGGACAAGAGATTCCTACTTGGGTCCAGGTTGGGCTGTCCGACCGCCGAGGCCCCCTCCAAATCTGAAGTTCTGTGGCTCTTCCACTTAAACCCAGACAGGTGTTGTCAAAGCCACACATGCATAACACACCGGTGAGTGAATTGATTCAGCAGAAAAAGCGTGAGAGTCAGAGCTAAATGAAAGCGAACTGAACTGAAACTGGAATTGGAGAAAAATCTGAGTTCAAATCCAACCTCAGATGCTTGTTAGCAGGTTTGACCCTAGCAAGCCACTTAAAACTCTGTAAAACGAGCATAACAGCATCTACCTCCAGGCTTGTTGTGAGGACAAAATGAGATATTTGTAAAGTATTTTGCAAACCTTAAAACAGTACATAAATACGAACTACTGTTATTAAGGTTTGTGACCTTAGCAAGGCATTCCAAGCCTCATTTTCCTGATCTATAAAATGCAAATACTTGTGCTGCCTTTCTCAGAACTGTTATAAGAAAAACACTTCGTAAGGCACTATGGAAATGTAATTATTACTGTTATACTATGTTATATTGCATTATATTATACTATGATTATTACTGTTATTAAGTACAGAACCTAATAAATACTGTTGTTCAATATATTACATCATACTATGATTATTAATGTCATTAAATATGCCTTATACTATGATTATTACCATTATTAAATACAGTTATTAATAGTGCCACTATCGTCACAACTGCACAGCATTAATTAAGTAGACAAAACTGATGTTGGGGCAGTTCCAGACGCTATTACAAGTTGGCCTCAATACTAAACAGTCCTATAAGCATACCCATATAGCTTCTCAGAGCCACAAGGTAGGACCGTCCTAAGCGTGGACTCCCTTTGGTACTAGCTGAGGAGACAATAAAGGACCCAGGCTAAACCATGAATGTCCCTAGTACATGACAGACATTGTATGAGAACAGACTCCTTTTTCAACGTCATCTTAGAATACACTCACTCATATCCTCTTCCAGTCAAGTGACAAAGTTTATTGTGATGCCTATAGAGTAGGGAAAAATTCCTTAGGGAACTTGCAGCTTAATAGGGGTGATGCTAAAGTTTATATAGAAAAGGGACAGCTAAAAGAATGCCAAGCTTGCTAATTAGGTGATGAGGCAAGATTGGAGAATGGTCAGTCTTCGGTCAGCTAAGAAATACAGGTGCTGGGCTGATGGGAAGTATGGGAAAATTCAGGGAGTCAACAGAGATAGCTTTAGTGAGGGGACGAGATAGAAGGGATGTCAGAGTATGGTCCTTGGGCAGGCACCCTGTGCCTGACACCGATAGCCTTTATATGAGGAATTATAGGGTCATTTCTGTATGTGCCTGTAAGAAGGAAAGAATTTTCTTGCAAGGGGTAGAGTGGAGAACTGAGTTACTTCAGAGACAGAGTCTTTGCCTTTTGGGGCCCAGGTCCCATCAACCCCCTCTAACCTGAGCATCGGTTTGGTGCCCATATAAGGTCAGGACCTCTGCATTTTCCTATATTCATCTTTAGCTATTTTCTTAATTTCAATTTTAGGGCTTTAGCAAATGCCCCCATGACATAGCCATGTCTCAGCTTAAGCAAACTGCGTAGTTGATCTGGATATATAAAAGCAAAATTAGGGCATGGTTATTCCTTTTAGAAAAAAAAGTTCTTTGCTTTGCAAAGGAATTCACTCTTAAGTAGTGAATTCACCCTTCCCAAGAGCACAGAAAATATCACAATCACAAATTTCAAATAATATGTACCATTTCAAGCTCCCATTTACTACTTAAAGGAAGGCACACCAGTACAGGTAAATAATAACATCTGCATATGTGACACTGATTAAGAAGTGAGGCCATGTTGAGCACAGGGGCTTCCATGCTGGAAAAAGTGGACCAGAGAGAGTCAAGCCCCAAATGGGCCACTTTGAATATCCCCTTCCAACATCCTGGAAAAGAGATGAAACTCCAGTATGAACTGAAAGAAATGTTTCTTGGATTATGGAAAGGACTTTCCCCCAAAGTAGAGGTATCTGTTTTCTCCTCAGCAGGATGTTCTTAGTATAAGCACATGTTTATATAGAATGCTAAGATTTACAAAGTGCTTCCCTTATGGGGGTGGGGGTGGGGGTGGGGGTGGGTAATGGTAATAGAAATCTGAAGGTCCTCCCTGCCCCTTAGGCTCATTAAAGAGAAAATCATGTATCCGTATTCAAAGGCAAGCCTAAAACTTAAGAATCTTAGCCCCATCACTAATGCATTTGTAGGGAAAGGAAGAATATAATTCTGAATAAAGAGAAATTATTTAATGGGTCACTACAGAGCTGAAAAGGTTCTACAATCTATTCTTACCTTCATCATCTTTTCCTGAAGAAACCATTTCTTTGCACCTCATATGATGTCAGAGAATATTCCCAATTCTACCTGTGCAGCCAGACACTGGACAAAGAGATGCTGTTTTGGGAAGCCTGAGTCAGTGGCCTTGAAAGGGGAAGGAACAGCTGCTGGGTTATGTTATGTGTGAGTGTGACCTTCCTGGCCCACCACACAAAACACCATCCCATTGTGTGTTAAATCCCACCGGTCAGGGAGCCTGTAAGTGATTCATGTCCATGTCTCCTTCTCAGGCCTGCAGAACTCACATAAAGTTTAGGAAATTCCCAGCCTGGGACTTCTGAGCTGGCTGCTTCCTTTCTCCATCAAAGAGAAAGGGTAGTTTTTCCCCGGCTGGTGCTCCAGAGTCAAGTGGGTTCCTGGGTTTCATCAGCAGACAGCCAACAATAGGGCCAAGAAAGCAAGTTGACAGACCCAAATTGTTTGCACCCTCTAGAGGCCCAAGGAATTTCCAAGTTAACTAGGAATTCATCTGTCCTTGGGGGAGCCCAGGTTCGAAAAAGTGCACCAGAGGGAGTCAAGCCCCACCTGCTCTTCTATGAAAAGCATCTTCTAACACTCTGTAGAAAGGATGAAACGCCTGCACAAATTGAAAAAAAAATGCCTCTTGCACAGTGGAAAGGACTTTTTCCCCCCAAAGCAGAGGTATCTATTCTCTCCTCAGCAGGATGTTAATAATACAAGCACACATTTATATAGAACGTTAAGGTTTACAAAGTGTTTCTCTTATAACAATACCCCAAGGTAGGTGGTGCAAGTATTACGACCTCCAATGTATATGTGAGAAAACTGAGACTCAGAAAATTTCCATAGGTGCTTAATAAATACTTGCTAATTGATAGTCGCATGACACTTGGTCTATTCTATTCCAGACCCATTGGAATATCAGAATCTGGGACCAAAGATTAGCAAAATCAAGTGATGGCTAGCTCAAGAGAGCACCAGGTCCTAACCAAGTTTCCTTCTAATGCGATGGCATCACAGACTAGCACGGGAAGCATTAACATTCCTCTACTTAAGCTATGGTTCTCTGCACAAGCAGACAGAATGTGTGCAAACTGCATCTATTCCTTCTCTTATGTGGATGGTTTTGGTTTAGGTTTTTTTCTCCCCCAAAAAAATTCGTCTACATTTAACAAGATTCTGACTTCAACCAGAGAAGATCCAGGGAAGCCAGGTCTCTGTTATTATGATGTAGCTTTGGAAGGCATTTGGAACAGGTGGTCTGAACCATGCAAAAAACATCCATTTCTGCAAGAAAGTATCACATTCCCTGGAACTCCAGCCAACCTTTGTTAGACCAACAAGCTCTTAGGCTCTATCTCCCCAGCCCAGCAACGACCCTGATGGGAACTCCGTTACACTCCAATGCAGAAACTAAATTAGCTGAAAAGACCATGCTATTGCCTAGCCATTTGCCTTCTGATGCCCATTCTCTTGCCCTTCTCCATCTCAAGCCCCTCTAGCCACCATAACCCTGCTCTGAGACAGTGACTTTGCCTCCAAAAAAAGAAACTAGTTTGATTTCTCTTTTGAATGGGTCACTGTCCTGTGGAGCTGACCAAGCCCTAGCTCCCACTTCTAGAGCCTTCCTCACCGATATCATTCCAAAGAGACTCTGCTCGGCCCAGCCAAGGAGGCAGCCGCTAGCCCTTGACGTGTCTGCCGGCGAAAGGAGGCAGTATTTAATCAGAACAGACCGGAACATATTTACACAAAGCTCGTGCAGGCTGCTCAAGACTCCTTGGTTACTGGTGCTTTATGAAACACCCTTGAGTGTAGACTGTGACACTGTTTTAATGAAGAATGTAATGAGGGGGTGGGGGAAAGAGGCCAAGGAAAGGGGGGGAGGAAAAAAAAACTTTTTACTAAGAACTGTGCCTCAAGTACCAAATGGAATAAACTTAAATCCGCTCTCAATGACCCCCCTTGGTGGGGCATTTCCTGAAGCCAATTGAAACCTGCCCCATAGGGTCTGTACTTCCTTTGTGTTAACTAATTTCTGACTCGGGGTTTCTAGCTATTTATTTCCAGAATAATAAGTTAACTGTGATGGTCCTCCAGCGTGGCGATCTTTTTAGCAGCGATAACACTTTCTCTCTTAACGGGTTCTCTGGTTCTTTTTCCTAGCAGTAAGCGGTAAGGAAGGTGTGAAAAGATATTTAAAAGAGGTAAGTTGAAGGCATTCAAGTCTTGTCTCTCCTCCATCACCCCCTTAACATACACACACACACACACACACACACACAATCCCCCTCTAATTTTCAGGTCTCAAGTGCCCAAATGGCAAAGAGGGCCCCAGAGATGCTCTGCAGGCGGCAGGTAAGACTTTCTAAGAACATAAAGATTTTAGGGCAAACAAGTACCATTGGGGACCAGAAATAAAGGAGAGGCCCAAAAAGAACGAGTTTCTTAAGTAAGTAATTAACACAAGACTCCCCAGAATCTTTCCGCTTCTTTCTTCTTCTTCTCTTTTTTTAAATCTTTTTTAATGTGCACTGCGGCTTCCTGCTTCCTCCAAACCACCTTAATTGGACTCTTCAAGCTTACCAGCAAAGTTCCTCACCACTCTCTGAGGACACCTATTGAAGGTGGTACCAGGCTGTTCATAATAACTGTTACCAGACAGGGCTAATAATGACCCTCTCTAGCTAATGAAAAAAAAAACATTGTTGCTGCTGTAATTAAGCTTGTGAAGAGTTTAGTTGGAGGGAAATTAGATTTATTTACACACTGTTCTGTTGCTGATGAAGCACCAGCTATTTGGGAGAACTTCTAATTAACCCTAATTTAGCAGCTATGTTCTTTTGTCGACTCATTCCCTACACACTCCCTTTGTAAATTGGACTTGGTAAAAATAATAATAAATAATGATAATAATAATAATAATAGTAAGCTACTCTGAAAGGTGAACTTCTCCATAGCAAACCATATTCAAATCCTTGAATTCATTCAGCTTTTCATATGCTGACAGTTTAGAAAAGTTGAAAGAGAGCTCACTAAAGCATTCCAAAAGAAAGGCAAGATTCATCAAGTGATATAGTTTCACAAAACACCTACTATGTGCTCAGCCTGGATACACTGTAGGAAAAATTGAGAAACAAAAGATATGATTCCTGCCCCTAAATTGTAAGCAATTTGAGGCGGGGGGCGGGGGGAAGGGTAGAAAAAAATGTCAGGATCCCATAACCACTGGCTACCATGGTCCGATAACCTTTGATTCAGACATGCCTGAGAGAATGGGGAAGAATACAAGCCACGTTGTCAAGGACACAGTTGTGAATGACCTCACAACATAGAGCCACCACTGTCCAGTCCTTTGGTATAATTTTTATGCCTAATACCTTAAGCAGCTCATAGACCAACTCAGGCCATAGACCTTCCCCAAGGACACACATGGCACAAACACAGGGAAAGCCACCCAGATAACCAGAGTCCCTGGGCTTCACTGCTCTGCCACAAGTCCTCCCTGGCTTTCTTGCTTTCCCTCCTATCAATACACTCAGATAAAGGGCTGTTTTGGAGAACACCAGTCTAAGCTCTAGTCTATCTGTTTCTATAGGTTATATATGGTAGCCTCAGAGAGAGCAGAGGCTGATGTCCTCATCAGAACAACTGGCAGCAATGTCTATCTTCCTGCCCTCATAGCTCAAATATCCTGCCTCCCTGATTATGCTAACATGGATAGAAAAAGCTAACTTATGCTCCTGAGACAGTGAATAGGCCTGCCCAACTAGAGCAGACAATATGTTCTGGGGATGAGCAGTAAAAAAATTGGATAGGACCAGAGGGGCCAGATTTTAGAGAGTCTTGAATACTAGGCAGAGGAGTTTAGATGTGATGGGGTAGTCTACGGGGAACCATTGCAGGTCCTTGCACAGGGCAGAGACATGATGAAGCTGGTATTTAAGGAACATTGGTCTGAAAGCTAAAGAAACAGCTAGACAGTTTCAGATATTTGGAGTTTCATCACTGCCTTATGCATTAGCCAGTCCCCATAGCTTGTAGCCAACCTATCTGACTCTCTTCTAAGACCAAGTTCTCCTACAGAGGGGGGATAGAAAGAGGCTTCAGCTATGTGTTCAGTTTCCAAAACCCAAGATCCAGCTTCCTAAAACAATGTCTTCTCTTGCCCAGGCTATTATTATCTAGCCAATATTTATTAAGTGCCCATTAGCACCTAGCCCTGTGCTGGGCACCAACAGAGGATATACAAAATGCAGAACCTACTCCTATAGGAGCTTACAATTCAGCAACTTTCCCCTTTAGTCCCACAGTGTGTAAACTCTGTAAGCTTCCTCTCTACCAAGATTTAGGGGGAGCCTCTTATCCTCCATTTCACCCCATTAATGAGATTAATGTCTCCTGTTTTCTCTATGATTGCTAAAAATCACCCTGGTAGACTCACTCAGCTCAGGGAACATGAAAACCATAGTCAATACAGTCCAATAAACCCCACAAAATGACTAGGGGCAGCAGAGAAGGCTCAGCAAGGAGTAATGAGCAAAAGAAAAAAGAGAGGGAAAGGTGAGACAGTTGGAAAGACAGATAGCAAGAAAGAGACAGAAGTGGAGAAATAGAGAAACCCACAACTAGGTGGGACTGGGGCAGAGAGCAGTCGTGAAATGATAATCAATCATGCTGGTCGTCTTAGAACAGTCTGGTTAAAGGCTGGTGGTTAAGAAAGCCAATGAATTTTTTTAATGCAAAGAAGAGAACAAAAGGATGCTCAGAAGGAAGCACAGAAAAACAGCACTTTTGAAAGTAACGTGGAATTTTTATATGCTTTTTTTTTAAACAAACAAGGAATAGGAAATGGAGAGTCAAGATTTCGTATGGGATCCTCTTTTTGTGTTCTGCTGTGTGTATGAAAAGAGTCTCTCTCTTTTGGTGTTAAAGTCCAAAATAAAAAAATTAAATTTAAAAAGTCATAATAAAAATTTGGTGGTCACACAGTTTAGGGAGTGGCTGGAGGACACAAACTCTTGGTGGAAAAAAAAAAGATCTGTGGATTTGAATTGTTCAGGCTCTCCCTATCCCAGATGATCACAGGGAATCAAGGAAGAAATGTGCATCATGCCCTCCATTCCCATCCATTACTTCCCTTTGGCCTTCCAGGACTCTTGGAGTGGAAGGGAACTAGCGTTGGAGGATGAAAAGGTCTTAAGACGTTTAAAACTGGATTCTCTTATTGAGAATTATTTCCAAGTTGGGTTTTCTTCCAGGTCTCCTGGAATTGAAAAGCAGCTAAGTTTTGATAAGAGACATCTCAGTCATCAGTCAGCATCCACTGAAAAATAACACCATTCAAAGCACAACATATAAAAAATACAGTCTCTGTCCTCAAAGGACTTATGATGTGGATGACTCATGGAACTAACACACAATAGACTGATTTCTCTTTAATTATTATTATTTTTACAAAACACTCAAGGCTGAGGTCAGTGGTTCTAATCACACACGTAATCATTTTTCATTACAGTCAACCCTCCATTGTGGATTCCAAGAGGTTTATGGATACTTAGTGCCTACCTTCCTTCATTACTCGCTTTGTTGACATTGTCACACTCCTGCTTGTTCTCACTTTACAGGCCCCCTGAATTCCCCTAGAGAAGCCCTTAAAACCCAACCACTCACACTCCCCTAATTTCAGGGAAGCTCTGAGAGGGGACAGCACTAATATGGACATTGCCATGCATTAGCTAAGAGAGACAAGCATTGAATGGGGAGTAAAAAGGAATTAGGCTGTCCTTCATAGGTCAGATCTGCAGAGAACTGATTCGTCATTTGATCAGAACAAACCTGAGATGCGCACACACATTTAAAAACAATAGATAACCATATGTTCTAGGACAGTAGTTCTCAACCTGTGGGTCACGACCCCTTTGGGGGTCAAACAACCCTATCACAGGGTTCACAGGGGTCACCTAAGACCATCAGAAAACACATATTTCCGACAGTCTTAGGAACCGAGACACGGCTCCTCTATCCTCCAGGCAGGTTCGCCCACATGCAGACATGCCCACATACAAGTATTAAAGAGTTTTGGCATTAGGAAGGTTGAGAATCACTGTTCTAGGATCAAATATTTAGTTAGGAAACATTTCTGACTGTCTATATCTTTACTCTCCTCCATTAGTGTGAATAAGTGAGCATTGATCTGTTTCTAAATTTTAATGTATTTCAGGGGCTTACATGCTCTGAGAAGTAATATTAATAACTCATATTAATATAGCACTTTGAGGCTTGCAGAGTATTTTCCTTACAACAGCCCTGTGAGTAGTAAATGTTGTAATAACCAAATGTTAACGACAAAGAAATCAAGGCCCTAAAAAGTTAAATGAATTGCACAGGATTGTATGGTTATTGACGTGCATCTGAGTGAGGCAGGTTTTGAATTAAGGTCTCCTGACCCCAAATCCAGAACTCTATATACTATGTCAAATCAACACAAATAGCATAACCTCATAACTCAGAATTATAACATGGGGGAATAGTTAGAAAATTCATATGACTTAGCAATGAAAAAATAAAAACCAACACATGGGGCTAATGCCCAATTAATCTCACATAGTAACAGCTATATACCTAATATCAAATCAAGATTTAATATTTGGATTAACTAATCCAAGTATCATTAACTTTCTGAAGTTTTCTGAGGAGGAAGAGTGCAACCAAAAAATATATTATTAATATTCAAAGTTGGTTCAGTGAACTGTAACCTTCCAATACACAGAAGGGAGGAGAAGCATTTACATTAGTGATTCATTGCAAACCTTTTATGGAGAGCCTTGAAAATGAAAATACTTTGAAGAATTATATCATCTCAAGGGAGAGAACTTACTATCTCATATAATAGAGGTACATTAAGATGAAAGTATACAAATATGGAGAAAGGGTTTGGGAACGATGGGCATCCCATGAACCTCACTTTCATCCTGATTTGGGCAAAGGATGGCTGAAAACACACAGAGAACTAGTGTAGAAATTCATTAAATTCAAGCATGAAATATTTGGGGACAGGAAGAGAGGAAAGGGGGTTTTAAGAAAAAAGATAGATTTGGGGAGTGAATAGTCAGAAGCAAAGAATCATATTGCCCCAACCATTGATGCAGTGGATAGAGCACTGGGTCTGGCATCAAGAAGACCTTGGTTCAAAGCTGACCTCAGACACTTACTAGCTGTATGAATCTGGGAAAGTCGCTTAATTTTTATTTGCCTCAGTTTCCTCAACTGTAAAATGGGAATGACAAATCACTTACCTTGCAGAGGTATCAAATAAGATAATAACTGTAAAAAGCATTTAGCAATGTTCCTGGCAGATACTAGGTGCTACATAAATGCTTATTTCCCTCCCTTCTTCCCTTCCTGTAACACTCTGAGACTATAATTGCAGAATAGTTGCCCATCTGCACTAGAAGATGGTGTGTCCTCCCTGAAAGTTCCCAGTATCAATGACATCCCTCATCTGATGCAAAATAATTGTCCTATAACTGCCCATATAGGAAGTGAACCATGACTGAAAGAATAAATGATTATTGCACCTTCATGCATCTGATACAGCCAATGAGATAATCTCAAATTCTTCGTAGAATAATAATGACACATTATTATTCTATGAACCCAGTGATAACAGCTCTAGGTAAATATCTCTTTCACAACTGCGTATGTTTGCTCAGGTCACAATGCATGTTGCTAGCCAGGAATGAATTCTTAGTCTTGAGTTGTCCTTAGGGACCTCATCTCAAGACCAGGGTGGAGACAGAGATCTTCTTTTTCCAATCTTCCCTTTTTAGGGAAGAATTGGTCAGTCATGGAATGCTTTCAAGGCCTACCCATTCTGCAATCAACTTAGAGTACTTCAAAGGTTATAGTATTATGCTACCCTATTCTGAAGAGATAGAGTTGGATATAGAGGAGGCTTTTTTTTACCCAAAATTCTGAAGAGCTAGTTGGAACATGAGAAAAAAACAAGTTCACCCAGTTCCAGAAGTCAAGCTTGGAGGTTATACCTCTTAGGACACATTCAAAAGAAAATGGGGAAGCAGAGAGGAACCCCCCCCATGCCTCTTTGTTGAAATCACTATTGTCTAATGCTTTTGTTTTGATGTGAGACTCAGCTTTTAGAGGTCAGGTCCAAACTCACTCTTTCTGATGTGTTTTTTAGTGTTACTAGCTAAAAGCAGACAGAAAACCCTGGACTAGCTCATATTTTTTTGTTGTTGCTCCACTATTTGCCCTGTTTGTGTTGCTAGCTTGGGGTTTTCAGAATTTCCATTTCCAAGTCTAGAAACATAAATATTATTAATGATATTGTTTTGGTTTTCCTTCCATTGCCACTTGTGTCAAAGCCTCCTTGCAGTGACTGAAGGCAAACTGCATAATGATGGTGAGCATCTGTGTTTGAGCCAGCATTTTCCTCCCCTGGCCAAATTGTCTTTGTCAAAACTCAGCCCAGGATGTACATTTTCAGCCCAGAGCCAAAAATTGTCTATGTAAAAATTCAAGGAACAGCAACACTCGATCAGCCTCTCTGAGTGAATATTCTCTCTATCTCAGCTCCAAACGACAGCAAGTGCTTTAAACACACACACAAACACTACACAGAGAGCCACACTGTGCCGGGGGTTTTCTTTATCCAAATGAAAGTCTCCAACCGAGGAGAAATATGCCTCCAGGTCCCTTCATTTTATGCTGGCAAATAACTTGCTTTAAAAACACTGGCTTTCAGCTGCTACAGGTCTTAGGTGGGGGTGATGCACAGAAGAGTATGGTTTCTTTAACGAAAGGAAAAAACTCACTGAAATCTCTCTCTCTCTCTCTCTCTCTCTCTCTCTCTCTCTCTCCTCTCTCCTTCTCTTTCTCTTAATTTCTCCCTCTCTTTCTTCTCTCTCTCACTCCCTCGTCTCAATCTCTCTTTCTCCATCTTTTCTATTTGTCTCTCTTCTTTGCTGTTTGTCTATTTCCCTTTGTCTGTTGTCCTCAGCTCTCTGTCTTTGTCTCTGTGTCTCTCCTATTTTGACTTCCTCTGTCTCTGTCTCTACCTCTGTCTCTCTGTCTCTGTCCTTCTGTCTGCTCCTGCCTGGCTGTCTTCTCTGTTAGCCTCTGTCTATCTGTTTCTCTCCCTCCCTCTGTATGTGTCTCCCTTCCACCCCAATTTTGCTCAGGCAAGGACTCACTTGCAAAGGAAAAAAAAATCGACAAATATAGAATTCCAACAATCAAATACAGGTTTGCTAGAGTCTTATGAGAAAGTTCCCACTTGCTGCAGATCAGAATGTTCATACTTCAGAAAAGTTTCACAACCTTCCCCAACAAATTCTGGCCTCTGAGCAAAGATGACAGAATGGCATGGCATGGCATGGCCTGACATGGCAGAATAACTTTGCTTCCCTCTCTGGAGCAAGATTTTGTATACTTCTGAACTTCCAGGAATGGGAAACTTCAGGAAAAGGACTAAGGTTTCTGAGCCCTCCCAAAAGTGGTCTGTGTGCCTACTCTTAGCATAGTTAGAGAGATTCTCCCATGTCCTCCCAGGACATTTGGTGTCCGTAACTATGGTACTACAAATGGAAATCAGCAAGGGTAAAAGAATGGGGATGTCATTCTTTGGTTTCCCAGGGTCACTCCTAGAGAAGTACTGTGGTACAAAAGGGCTGGCAAAAATCCATGTGGGCTCCAACAACCTCTGTTTTGTCTAATAATCCCCACTTCAAGGTCAATGTGAGGAAGGCACTTTCTAAGGCACAGAGGTAACAAAAAAATAAGAGAATACTGGTGGTGGTGGTGGTGGTATTATTATATGTAAGATATTAAAGTCAGAAAGACTACAATAATTTAGGAATAATCTTCTAACAGTACTTTTTAACTTTTCGAAGCACTTTCACATGTATGATTATAATATATCCTCACAACAAATCAGTGAAGGAAGGAAGACAAGATAGTACCATTTACACTTGAGAAAGGAGGAAATTAAGGGTACCACAGTGAAATGGCTTGCTTAAGAAGTAGACCTTGAAGCCAAGGACCCTGACTCTCAGTCCAAGGGTCCTCTTCAAACTACATCACATGTGTATCATGTCAGAAGAGTTAGCAAAAGTAGTGCTCTGGGCTCTAATTCTGGTCTCACCTATTAGTGCTGGGATGAAAGCATTACCTCTGAGGTCCCCCTCTGCTCCCAACTCCTGGCTCCGAGATCTTCAGAAGCACACGCCTGTGGCCCTCTTTTACTCCCAGGTCACCCCTATTCCCCAGTTCCTACTTGAGTCGCTTGGCTAAAGGTCAAATTTTGAATCTCATGCTAGAATACTGACCCTCTGTGATTTTTCCTCAGATTTCTCATCATTTCTCAGTCTAGAACTCATTTGAAATCTTACTTGGAGTATCTACTGGGGGAGCTGGGCTGCAATGCTTCCTTGTCCTCTGTCATGTTGGCTGGTCTCCTCTACTACTTTCAAGTTGGATGATCCTGATACAATGGAAAGAACACCAATCAAGAGGCAAAGGAACTCAGTCCAATTCTCACCTCTCTATTTATTACCCATGAGACCCTGGACCTCAGTTTCCTTATCTGTAAAATGAGCAGATAGCTCCCTTCTCCTCCAGATCTGATTCTAGCTTCAGTTATTTCATCTGGAAAATGGGGGCATTATTAGTTACATTGCTTATCTTATATGTGAGCAAAGTTTTATGTTAAACCTTGGAGTCCTATATAAGTGTGAGTTGTTATTATTATTCTCTAAAGCCAATAACAACAGCCCTAGTTAAACATCAACAAACCAAATCACCAGCACAGTTCCATCCATCACAGGCTGCCAGGGGGTTACAGATGAAATTCAAAGTCTGCTTAACCTGCATGCCAGGCTGTCACGCTCTGCTTTCATGTAATTCTGACTTTTATTCCTCCGTTTTTTATTGCTAATTAATTTGGATGGAAATGTCTTTAAAATGAGGCTTACGTCTGTTCCTCCCCGCTGCCTGCAAACCAATTTCATTACAACAGAAACCGTGTTGCCAAAAAGAGATATTTCCTCCTTTTTGGTACTCTGCCCTTGAAGGCATCTTATTAGAAAAGACCATTTCTTAATTAACATTTTTGATCTTTAATCCATTACACATCCCTTTAATCCTGTACAGAGGGGCTGTTGGCCCACTTCCGTAAGCTGGCTGTGGGCTGCACGAGGCTAGCAATTTCAGAGCTGAGGGCTCACTCACAGCTGGACTCCACAGAGGACTGTCTGTCAGCTCCAACATGCTATCTCTGGTCAAGCCATACTGATTTCCCTCTCTTTTAATTTTTTAATAAAAAAATTATAGGAATCTGCAATTTGGGGGTCAGAGCAGACACCCCCAGAAGAGCCAGTTTGCAGATGAGCTCATTTCATTAACCTCTGAGCTCTTTCTCCATCTCACTCTGGAGTGGGTCTGAGTTAAGGCAGCTTCAGGAGACGATTGATAGGAATCATGTACGCCAACAGGAAGGCAGATCTTCCTGTTTGTAAAGAAACACAGGCAACTCCATGGCATTCATAAAGCTCATGGGCACCCGCTAGCGCTGATCACCTGGGAGTTGTGGTGCCCATCAAGCTGAACTAGGCAACACTAGGGGATAGGCTCCAAATACAGCAACAAGAGAAGAGAATAGAGATTAAAGATCAAAAAATTAGGAAAAAAAACCACCCTAACTCCCTGATGATATGGGTTGTTAGACACTCAATCAATGAATCAAATCAACAAGTATTTATCTAGCTCCATGATGTATCCAGCCCCATGCTAAGCATTGTGGCAGATTCAAGAGAGAAATAATAAGAGCTGACATTTATATAGAGGCTTTAAGGTTTGCAAGGCACCTTACATACTTTATTTCATATGATCCTCACAACAGTTTTATGCAATAGATACATTATTAGCCTGTACTTGTAGACAAGGAAAGTGAGCCTGAGAGAGGTCAAGAGACTCACCCAAGGTCACATGGCTGGTTAAGCATCTGAGGCAGAATTTGAACCCAGGCCTTCTGACTCCAATCTATTATGTAGCCCTGTTTCTTATTTGCCACATTCTCATATGTCCTCTCATTCACAGTCCATACTTTGGGGAACTTACATAAAACCAGGGGAGACAAGGCTAATACCACCACAAGCAATCAGAGTAGGGGTGGGGAACCTGAGGCCTAGAGGCCATATGCGGCCTGAATTAGAGACTGCAAGGCAACATAGCTACTCAGTACCTGTGTGACTAGACAAGTGACTTCAGGTCTCCAGATATCATTTATAAATCAGAGAGTTTCAGACCAGATGACTTTGAATGCCTCTTCTAGCTACAAATCTAAGGTTCTGCTAAGTTCTAGACAGGGAGCCACAGATTATGAATGCAAAAGAAATTCAGAGAGGAAAACATCCCTATTGATACGAACAGTCAAGGAAGGCTTCATGGAGGAAGAGAAACTGAATTTGGGCCTTGAATGGGTTTGGGGAATTTGGGTTTGGAGACTGGGAGGAGAATAGCAAGAGAGATTCCAAATAAGAACAGTTTAAGAAGAGAAAAATAATAACAAATTTATTAATAATAATAAAAGTAATCATTAACATTTGCAAAAGTACTTTACGAATATGATCTCATTTAACTGTCACCACAAACCTGGGAAGTAGCTGTTACTATTGTGCTCATTTTATAAAGGAGAAAACAGAGGCAAATAAAGGTTAAGTGACTTGCCCAGGGTCGAACAGCTAGTAAGTATCTGAGGCTGCATTCGAACTCAGATCTCTCTGACTCCAGGTCCAATGTGCCACCTAGAGGTAGGAATGATCTTGGCACATTTAGGGAACACTTGAAGAAATGATCCAATGATTCCTGTTGAGTGAGCATAAGGTGGGGAAAGTGGAATTTGGAGAACATTTAGCTGTGAGGTAAATACTGAACAAAAGAACCTAGAGGTTTGTTGTGGATTAGATGCTTAGAGAAAGAAGTGAATTGTGGCTCCACCACCACCTGACAATCCAATCCAGTTTACCTGTTAAATGCCAAACCTTTCTGAAGGGGAGCAGTAGTGCCTGCTTGTAATTCTAGCCACCAAGGAGGCTGAAGCTAGCGGATCTCTAGAGCTCAAGTCTGAGCCACAGTGGGCTATGCCAATCAGATGTCTTCACAAAGTGTTGCATGAATGTAATAGAGAGGAGGGAGGGACCACACCAGGAGGGGAACACCAGGATGCATAAGAATGGATGAACAAACCTAGGACAGAAGTCAAAGATCAAAGCTCCCATGCTCATCAGTGGTGGAATTAACCCATGAGCAGAATCTGAGCTGCCTGCCAGGGAGACCCAGTCTCAAGTAAACAAATCAACAAACAATGACCCTTCCTGGCAAATTCCTATCTACTCTCTAACAAAGTAAGAGAAAGAAAGCGCATTGGACCCAAAAGCCCCAGAAATCATACCATGTTAGTGTTGATAGGAAAGGGGAAAGATGCAGATGCCTCGGGTTTAACTCTGACCTGCTCAGTTTTCCCAAGATGATAGCCAAGAAACCTAAGCACAAGCCCCAGTCAATGCATCAATGTGAGCGATCCCGGAAACTCTAGCCAAGGTCAGAAAGCCAGTGCGCATGGCTTATGGTCCTAATGAGCAATGTCTGAGTACACACTAGGTTGGTTGGGGCCCACCAAAAGGGAGGCTCTTAGCAAAGATCTGGAGACCTGAATAAGGAGAAGGACCTTTTCCAGACTTAACAGTAAAATAAGAATTTATTAACAATACACTGAATAATAGCACACACATTTATACGGTACTTGCTATGTGCCAGGCATCATGCTAAGTGTTTTACATTTGCTAGCTCACTTGATCTTCACAATAACCCTGGGGAGGTAGATGCTATTATTATCCCCATTTTACAGATGAGGAAACTGAGGCAAAGAGGTTAAATGACTTGCCTAGGACCACATAGCTAGGATTATCTGAGGCCATATTTTAACTCAGCTCTTCCTGACTCCAGACCTGAGGCCATACTCACTGCACCACCTACCTTTCAATTTAAATACCTGTTCTCAGACAGAAAGAAAGCAAACTGAACGGCCCACTCCAACCTCCTTTTCTTCAAGATCCAGATCCTCCCTCTTCTGGGCTGAGGAAGCCTTCAGGGAGTGAGGGCATTTGTGTTTGAGTCCAAGCACACATAGAGTGCTAGAACTGGAGGCAGGGAAGACCTGAGTTCAAGTCCAGTCTCAGACACTTACTTAGCTGGGTGCCCCTGAGTAAGTAACTCAACTTTGGTCCACCTTAGCTCCTTCATCTGTAAAATGATAATAATAATACCTACCTCTCAGAATGGTTGTGAGAATCAAATGAGATCATATTAGTAAAGCGTTTTAATAAATGCTATCAGGGGCAGCTGGGTGGTGCAATGAAAAGAACTCATCAGAACCTGAGTTCAAATCTGGCCTCAGACACTTGACATTTACTATCTGTGTGACCTTGGGAAAGTCACTTATCCCTAATTGTCCAGCCTTCCCCTCTCCAAAAAAAAATGCTATTGTTAGCTATATTTGTGAACGTAAGACACTACCCTTGTGAAAATATCAATTTTCTCATTAGTAAAATGAAGACAACAACACTTAGACAATCTGATTCGTAGAGTGGTTGTGAAGCTGGAAGAGACAATAGAAAAAGGAGTCATGTTTATTATTATTAATATTACTTCCTTTTACCATCAACATCTGCCTGTCAGGATTCCAGACCAGACCTCAGGCTTTCTAGGGCACAATGCCCAAACATCATCAATTGAAATGATCTCACGCTCGTGAGTAGAATACAAAACTACCTGATGTCTGGTTATGTTGTCTGTCTGTCACCCTACTAGACTATAAACTCCATGAGGCCAGGGACTGGGCTTATTTGTGTCTTCTCCACTGTGCTCTGTGACTGCCTAATAAATAAATGTCTGTGCTTAATAAATGTTTGTGGAATGGATGGACTGAATGAATGATAAAGAGGAATTCAGGTTAATGCACATGGTTCAACCCATAATAGCTAAAAACAAAGAGACACTAGCTGTGTGACCTTGGGCAAGTCACTTAACCCTAATTGCTCTGCCTTCCCCTGTCCAAAAAGCAAAAAAAAAAAAATTTTAATTAAAAACAAAGAGAATAGGCTGTACATGAAAACACTATATAGATAGTTATATACACGTTTATATATGTATGCATATAAATAAGTGTATTCATGTTTGTATACTAAACATACATGCCCATATGAAATAATCTTTGCCTGTGAACATACATGTGTATTGTGTATGTGAACAAATATTCGAACAGACATAATAACGTGCATGCATGGGAAAACCATTCCTATTCTCCTTAAGGAAATTTTTCCTCTTTAGCCCCATCAGGACCCTTTCTAAAGTCACAGATCAAAGGAAGAGCCTTCCAGACCCTACTCCGGCACATTAAGGACCTATTACTTGAGAGGCCCAAAAAGTTCCTCCCCAGAGAATTCTGGGATTATTGGCAGGGTTCCTGGGGTGTTTGACATTGCCTGGGGCAGAGGCTCTAAGACAAAAACCTGGCCTGGCTTCCTGTATTTTCTTCTCTCTCTCTCTCTCTCTCTCCAAACTTGGGGAAAGAATTCCCTCCCTTCCTCAAGCCAGGTGGGTCAAATTTCACCCCATATGGAAAATTTGAGCCAGGAGCCACTGCATCAGAGGCTCACCCCAGAAATCCCATCTTGGCATTCTCCCTGACACCAGCCAGGGGCCAGCACTGCCCTGGAAAACCAGACCTTCACCTCCAGGCCCTGGAATGGAGGCTGAGGAGAGTCAGTCATGCTCCCCTCAAGAAAAGCAAAAAAGACAAACTGGGAAATATGACCAGAGTGAGACTGGGTTATGTCCCTTATACAGCTCTTTCTAAAGGGAGTTAGCCTTGAAACACTATGGAAATGGGAATGATTTATTATTTTTTATTTTTATTAATACCACTTTTTTTTTAATACCATAGACATCTGCCTATCAAGATTCCAGACCAAAACTCGGGCCCTCTAGAGCACAATGCCCTATAGAATGTAAGTATACAAAGCAGAATCAGGACATAGAATCAGCACCTAGATGTGGGAGACAATGCAGTAATGAATTCAGGAAGCACTTATTAAGCACCCACTACATTTCAGACATTGCTAGTCAATGGAGACTCAAAAACAAAAACAAAAACAAAAGGGTCTTTTGCCCTCAGAAAGCATAACCTAGCATAAGCCATGTGTAGAATTACAGAATGCCAGCAATAAGCAATAAGGAGCCTTTAGAAATCATTGCTGAAGCATCCCTTCTATAGAAGAGAAAACTGATGGGGTGGCTAGGTGGTACAGTGAGTAGAGCACCAGCCCTGGCGTGAGGAGGACACACACACACACACACACACACACACACACACACACATTAGCCTTGTGACCTTGGGCAAGTCACTTAACCCCAATTGCCCTGTCCTTCCCCCCTCCAAAATGAAAAAAAGAAAAGAGAGAAGAGAAAACTGAACTTGCAGAACTCCAGTTACTTGGTCAAAGTCTTACAGCTAGTATGTCTTAAGCCAATACACAAATCAAGATCATAGGATCACTGTCTTTGTCTTCAGGCAAATTCTGGGTTGATGAAAATAAAAATAAAATTCTAGATCAATAAAAATAAAAAATTAAATTAAAACTAACATTAATTAAGAGCCTACTCTGGGCCACACACTGTGCTAAGTTCTAGGAATATAAAAAGAGATAAAGGAAAGCTCCTCCCCTCAAGGAGCTCATAATATCTAATGGGGGAGACAACAAGCAAACATTTATAAACAAGTTTATATAAAGGATAAAAGGGGGGGAAACTGGGGCAGCTAGGTGGTGCAGTGAATGGAACGCCAGTCCTGGAGTGAGGAGGACCTGAGTTCAAATCTAGCCTCAGACACTTAACACTTACTAGCTGTGTGACCTTGGGGAAGTCACTTAACTCCAATTGCCCTGCCCTCCCTCCTCCAAAAAGGCAAAAAAAGCGGGGGGAGGGGGAGGAGGGAATAAGAGATGGAGGCTCTAGAATTAAGAGGGATTGAGAAAGGCTGCCTGTAGAGCACAGGATTTTAAATGGGACTTAAAGGAATCGGAGGAAGGAATGTTTGGTCTATGTTCTATGGAGGATGCTTTTAAACATGGATTGGATTAGACAACTGTTCTGATCCAGTCCAGCTCTGAAATTCTGTGATTCTGTCATTGTCTTTTGATCATAGTTTTAATCCCTTAAAGGTCATTTTCTCTAATTCCCTCATTTTACAGATAAAGTGAGGCTTGGAGGATCCTGTGAAGCATTTGGCAGGATCATGCAAGTAATGTAAGTGACAGGCAGACAGGAAGGATACAGACCTGGATCCTCAGCCTCAGGTACAGAGTCTTCTCCACTCTGTCACCCTGTAAGTAGTGAAGTGAACACTTAAAAACATTTATGGACAATGGTGAGAGAGCCATTTTTTCCCACTAGCAGTCAATAAATGCTGAATTGAATTGAATGTCAAAGAATCTGAACTCAATAGATCCTTGTTAAACTGAACTGCTATTGGAATGCTAGCCTCAAGCAAGCAATTTTCCTTGATAAGAACATTAAGTGCGCATTATTCCATAAGAGAAGGGACCCCAAGTTTCCAGGTTCACAGACTCACACAACATTAGAACTGGAAGGACACTGAGCTTTCATTAGATTTTTGTGGCCTCTTGGACAATCTGGTGAAGCCCATGCGGACCCCTTCCTAGAATGCTTTTAAATGCATAAAATAAAATACATAAGGAGAAGGATAACAATCATACGGAAATATAGGGATCAAAAGTTATTAAAATGAGCTCATAGACCCAAGGTTAAGAATCCTTGATCTAGCCCACCTTCTCATTTTACAGATGGACAGTCAGATCCCAGAGAAAAGACTTGTCCAAGGTGAGAGCTGGAAAATGGTGGCTTCTGACCCCCAGGCCAATGACGGGCTGTTTTATTATTTTCATTTTTTCCACCCCATCAGTCAATCACATTGAACCGGTTATATTAGAGGTGTGCTATGCAAATGTGTTACTTACTCAACAAACATTTATTAAATGCCTAAGATCCCTCCCAAAGCTAAGATTCTAAGTATCTATTAAAGATCTGTACTAGACAATATTGGGGAAACAAAATACAAAGTATTCTTTGCCCTCAAAAGGTTTACAATCAAGTTATCTTCCTGTTTTCCCTCTTTCCGGGTTTTCCCCTCTCTAATCCCTCCTTCACACAGTAGCCAAAATAATGCTGTTCTGACCACTTTATTCCCCTGCTCCAAAACCTTCAGTGGCTCCCTACTATTTAAAAGATAAAACATTAAATCCTCTGCTTGGCCCTTTAAAAGTCTCCAAGAAGCCTATACTGATCTTTTCAGGCACTACTATCCCTCCCCTAATAAATAACACTGTTTTTACTGGTCTGCACATACTGTTTTGCCCCAGCAGAAGATCATTTTCTCGAGGCCTAGGATTATTTTGGTCTTGTCTTTCTATCCCCAGTGCATATGGCCTGGCTTATCCCTTTGAGTTGAATCAAGGCTTTCTACAATCTGGCTACAATTTATCTTATTAGCCCCATCCATCGCACTATTCCTCTTTCAGAATTCTATGTTCTAGATGGGTGATAGAACTGGGAGGAGGGGAAAAGGAGGGAGTGTTATGATAAAAAAAAAAATGTGGGTATTTATAAGAGCTCAGCCAGACTAGATTAACTACCTGTTCCCCTGACTTTATTTGCTTATCTCTTTCAGTCATCTCTGCCTCTCAGAATTCTTTATCTCTTCTCAGGCTCAGTTCAGCTACCACCTCCTCCAGGAAGTCTTCCCAGATCCCTTTAGGTCAAAATGTGTCTCTTTAAGCATTCCTTCAGTACTCAGCCTCCATTTCTCCTTTTACACCATCACATCCTGCCTTGTATTATACCCAGCTTCCTACGTGTCATATTCCCAAAGCTTAGGACTTCCTAAGCCTTAACAAAATGTTTATTGAACTGAATTGAGAAAACATAACTAACAATTCACCTTAAATGTATTGAGTGTCCACACAAGGCTTATGGTTAGGGTTGAGGGTGACAGAGAGATGAACAAAGTTCAGGTTTAAGCCCTGCCTAGCTATGTGACGGGGCTGGTAAGAACTGGGGTAGCAGACAGAGCCCGGGGCCTGGGGTCTGTTTCCTTGCATGCTACGTTGCAGTCAAACTGAACTATTTGCCATTTTCTATTTTGGTGTCTTTGTTCCCTGTGCCTTTCTACGACGGGGCAGCCTAGGTGGTGCAGCAGACAGAACTTTGGGCCTGGAGTCAGGAAGACCTGAGTGCAGATCCAGCCTCAGACACTTATGAGTTGTGTGATCCTGGGGAAGTCACTTAATCCCGCTTGCCTCAGTGCCTCATCTGTAAAATGATCTGGAGACGGAAGTGGCGAACCACTCTGGTGTCTTGGCCAAGAAAACCCTAAATGGGGTCATGAAGAGTCAAACACAACGGTCTATAGGAGAGAGAAGGCAAGCCCATGAAAAACTGCTGTACAGACGAGCATGAGATGGTGTGATGAGCAAAGCCAGAAAGTCTCCCAGGACCCAGAGGAAGGAAGAAACAAGGCCAAGAGCCCTCCATGAGGCCTGGAATCACGTGCTGGGGGCTGTAAAGCAGACTGTAAGTATGGCTGGAGCTCAGAGAGGGGAGAAATCAGCAGGGGGTCAGGTTTCCTAACTCAGGAGTCCTATTGTATACCCTAGGCTGGGGAAGGCCTTGAGTGGTTTGCATTGGGGGTGGAGGCAACACCTGGAGTCTTCAAAAAACTGCTTGGGCTTTATCCCCTGTCATGGCTCTACCAGGAACCTGCCCTCTCCCCCCACTTCAATTCCACAACAAAGCCAGCAGGCCAGTTCTCCTTCCCCATCCCTCCCCCACTCTAGCCCCACTTTAAAGCCTGGGTCCCACGCAGGGCCAAGGCTGGAGAGGAGACTCCCACTGGCCTTCGGGCCTGCCTGCTGCCTTGTGTGCTGGGCCAGAAGCCACAGAGCAAGCACAGGAAATAACAGGGCCCCCCTAGGGGCCCAGTTCATTGCAAGCACCATCTCAGAAGTGGCCCAGGAGGGAAGGAGGGAGGGAGAAAGGGAGGGAGGAAGCCGAGAGGCATTGTCCATGCTTTGTTTCAGTTGTACGGAGCACTACCCATTCTCCAAGAAGCTGCTTAAAACTAACAAAGCTCTCACAGCAGCTGCCTGGGCTCTTGCCTCCCCACTGCTGGGGAGCCCCTAGGGATGGGGCCCATGGTTCCTCTGTGCTTTTAAAGGGACAGCACAATTAAGACAGGTGCAAGGCCTGTATTCAAGGAAAACCTGATAGAACTTATGAGTAAGGGAGTGTGTGTGTGTGTGTGTGTGTGTGTGTGTGTGTGTGTGCATACATCATTACATATGCACACATGTGTATCTATCTGGATGAGAACAAAAAAGTAAAATCTGGTAATTACCTATGTACCCATCAGTACCTACACATATGAATTGTTTGCATATGAATCTTTTTTTCAATGGCTAAGTGCTGGTTAGTGGCCAGCTTGAATGGAAAGAAATCCAATCAAAATGCAAGAATTTAGAATACTTTAGACTAGACTTAGTCTAGACTAAGAAAACTGTACCTGGAAATAAAATATCCCACTTTGAATTTCAATTATTAGCAATAGTCCGCACATTGGTATATTCCACACTGAAAGTATATCTAAGGGCTCATGTCCAACACAAATCAGCTTGTCAAAATCTATGCCTGATGTTTCCATCCTTTTCACACAAACACCGAAACAGGTCTTGCCCTCACCTCCCCCAACTTCCACCTTCCCCCCCAAAAATGAGCTTGGTGATAGAAAATAGACATGGGTCATTCATCACCTTAATGGTCAAAACTGACTAGTCTGATGTGCAAACAGCTCCTAGTGAGGACAGCAGTTATCAGTTAAATAAACTACTGAGCATTGAATACAATTATCAACAGTTACAATATTGATTTGCCAACCACTGACGGCTATTCATCAGTTGACATTCTTACTTTGTGAGTGTGTATACACATATTAATGATGGAAACATACATGAGAATGTATAAATGAATTCTCTTGTTGTTCTGCAATTTCTTTTGCATTTAACGCTGCTCCAAATAGGTTGGACCATCAGGATAACGTGGCTGGATACTCGATACAGAAACATCTAGAGCTGGCCTCAGTTAAAAGGCTTCAAACGATGGGAACTCAGGCCCAGTGGAAGGTCCACTCAGGAAACAAGGATCAGATGGCTTTCCAGCCATCCTGACCATGGAGATTTCCTCCTGGGTGGCCTCCACTGCTCCACGGGCAGCCAAGGGAGCCAGCCAGTCTTCCTGAACAAAACACACTTAAAGCAACAGAGTGGAAATGAAGGCCCCAAGGCCAACACAAGAGGCAGCAGGACACAACAGAAAAAGCCGAGATTTGTGTGCTGCCGCTGTTGCTTATTACCTATGTGACCCTGTGTAACCATTTTCCTTCTCTGTGTCTGGTTTTCTTCTTGGTAAAATAAGGAGTTACTGAACTAGATGACCCCTAAATTTTGAACTCCCTCTAAACTGCCTAATCTCTGGGTCTCAGTTTTCCTCATCTGTAAAAGGGGAATAATAATACTTTAACTATTTAACTCACAGGGTTGCTGGGGGGGGGGGGGAAGCACTTTGTAAAACTGTAAACCATAAAGCAAATAAAGAAATGAGTTATTGTTGCAGAAATATGACTTTATTTTTACAGAGGGGCAGTGTGTAGTAATGGTTAGAAAGTTGCCCTTGGAGTCAGGAATATCTGTGTTCAAGACCCACCTCTGACAGATGCTTTCCATATGACAGTGGATAAGTCATTTAATCTCTCAGTGCCCTCAGAAAATGCTTTAAAATTATAGGCTGCTGATCAACTGTCAATTTGCATTTAGTAGCGGGAGTTTCCTCATTGGGAATCAACAAAATCACAGGTAGAATTGAGGGGATAGGTAGAGGACAATATAGTATAGCTGAAAGAGCTATGGACTTGGAATCAAGAGAGGTCTGGGTTTGAAGTCTACCCAGATACGGTGTAGCTTTGTGAGCATGGGCAAATCACATACTGTCTCTGAGCCTCAGTATCCCCATCTGTAAAATGGAAATGATCATACTTCACAAGTTTTGAGAACCAACAAGATAATGTATGTAAAGCATTCTGATTATATAAATGTTAGCTATTACATAGTATATAGTAGTTATATATTGTATAAAACTAATATATATAGTAGTTAGCTATTACATAGTATATAGTAGTTATATATTATATACTATTATATATATAGTAGTTAGCTATTATATGTTAGCTATTATATAGTAAATAGTAGTTATATATTATATACTATTATATATATAGTAGTTAGCTATTATATAGTAAATAGTAGTTATATAT
>CM053595.1:92275783-92362307 GCA_028646575.1 Pseudocheirus occidentalis
CCACTCCCAAAAAGAACAAGCATAAGAGAAAGAAGGTTAAGCTTGCTGTTCTGAAGTACTACAAGGTTGATGAGAATGGCAAGATTAGCCGCCTACGACGAGAGTGCCCTTCTGATGAATGTGGTGCTGGAGTCTTTATGGCTAGCCATTTTGACAGACATTATTGTGGCAAGTGTTGTCTAACCTACTGCTTCAACAAACCAGAAGACAAGTAAACATATATGTGTGTTAATAAAAAAAAGTCAACTAAAAAAAATTTCTATTATGTGACAGACACGGAAAAGATATAAAATACAGATATGATTTGATCCCTTGCCTCCTGGAGCTAGTGATCTAATTATGAAAATAAATAAAGATAAAACAATAGACCTAGGCTGCTTTCTGGGACCCAGCTTCCTAGGTATTTTGGAAGATGTCACAGAATGAGGTACTGGTACAACAGAAAATGATGACCTGGCCACCATGATTCAGAGACCAACCATCTCCATTCCTAAGGCTCTAGTAAGCTAGAATACTATTGCCACCACCAACCCAAACCGACCCAACCCAACCCACTGGCAAACCACAGGGCCAAAACTGAATAGTTTCCCTGGTTTCCTTCAAGATAGCTCTAATCCTACCCTCCTCTCTCGTTTTCCTGGGAGGCAAAGGCTTCCCCCATCAGATTACCTTCATCTACTCTACACAGTATCTACTTATTTACAGGTTGTTTCTTTCCTTGAGAATAAAAGCTCATTGAGGGTAGGGACCATGATTTTTGCCCTTTTTTGTATGCTTAGCACTTTGAAAAATGTCCAGTATATAATAAATCCTTAATAAATATTGGTTGACTGAATGACTGAATACCTATTAAAGGTCAGGGATGAGCAGCACAGCAGATGTAAGGGGACGGTCCTAGGAGAAGATGGGTTCCTCCAATTCACTCAAAGCATTTTGCTAGGTTTCATGCCACCACACCAGGCACCCAGCATCTGAGATGAAGCTGACTGGAAACCATGGAATATGAGACTATGGGAGAAATACTATACGATGTAATAAAGCTCTGGCTCTGGAATTAATCCCAGTTTGGGGTATGTAATAATATTAAAACTGGGTGTATGGACTTTGTAAAATGGAACTTTGTTTAAGCAA
Source organism: Pseudocheirus occidentalis (assembly GCA_028646575.1). Taxonomy (NCBI): domain Eukaryota; kingdom Metazoa; phylum Chordata; class Mammalia; order Diprotodontia; family Pseudocheiridae; genus Pseudocheirus; species Pseudocheirus occidentalis. Next base: position 92,276,915 of record CM053595.1, read on the forward strand.
AAATGTGCACACTCTGTATTTTTCAGATTTAAAGACCTCTAAATTTAAACACGTGTGCAGACTAAAGATATTGTGCACCACCACCCAGGGCTCACTCTCTCCACACTCAAGGCTAAGTTTAAGCTACAAAATAATATAAGAATCATAAAAGGATGCCAGAGTATGAAGGGATCCTCAGGGTCATTTAGTGCAACCTACTATTCAATGCAGATCTCATTTTTTTAATTGTATTTTATTATTATTTTTTTTAAAGTTAACTTGTTTGTTCACTTTTAGGTTACAAGATTCTGTTCCATAGTCACTTCAGTTATAGATTTTTCTCCCCTTCCTCCCCATCCCCCACCTGACCCCCCCATGGTGGCATACAATCATGTATAGGATTGCAGATCTCATTTTGATAGCATAACTAGACAGCTGATCCCCAAGCTTCTTTGTGAATACCGCCAATGATGTGGACCTCACTTTTGGCACAGGGAAGAGAGTGTTGGACATGGAGTGAGGAAGACCCGAGTTCAAATTTGATCCTAGATACTTACTAGCCGTGTAACTCTGGGTAAGTAAATTAGATACCATTTCCTCATCAATAAAAATGGAATAATAACAACATCCTACATCACAAGGTTGTTGAGGGGATCAAATGAAATAATACACTATTCGATGCAGTGCTTTGAAATCCTTAAAGTGCTACATAAACTTGTTATTATTGTTATTCAGAGTCAATATCTCAGAGATAAAAATTCTTTCCTCCCTCTACTTCTCCCCCACTCTCATATCTATCCACCCCAGTCTTCTCTTTCTTTCCACAATCTATAGCTGCCTCACTGTGTTCTCTGGCACAGTTTCCTTTGTTAACAAACTCTCCCTCCATACTGGATCTCTTCACTTAGTACTCTTTCCGTCTTCTTATGCTAACAGAAAGTTGGCTCTTTCGATGAGAGAGATATGGCAATCCTGGCTGCCCTCTCCAGTACTGGTGCTCCGTCTTTCATGCCCCACTCCACACACTTGGCTGAGAAGAAGGCATACTCCTTTCTCCTGACCTCTACTTTCAAACCATTCATTTGCCACCATCAGTCAGAAAGACCTCTTCTCTTCCATCCATCTATATCACCTGTCCAAGAACTTTGCTTACAAATCTACTGGTCTATAGGTTATTCTCTCCCCCCCCCCCCACCCTTTCTCCAGGAGGAATAGCAACTGACCTTCCTCAGCCTTCCTTTTCACCCCAACCCCCACCTTCCTCAACTTCCTTGATTGCCATTACCTACATCTTTATTCTACCTCACCTTTATTCATAATGATGGTTGTACCTTTGATCAGCACTCATAACTGTTCTACCTTAATGATCCAAAATTCTGACATTTCTCTTTCTCATCATAATCTCCTATTTTCTGATCTCTTCTTCTCCATTACTCCTCCTAAACCTACTCTTCAGACTTACCATGACTTCTATTCTTCTCTGTTCCCCCAGGCCATTACCTAGGTTCTAGTCTGACTCTTCCCTTCAGTTTTGCCCTAAGATTGAACAGATCGATTCCATTTTATACCCTTTATCCACTTGAAAATGCATGCATTAAGTGCCTACTATGTGCTAGATTCGGGGAATATAAATGAACCCCAGTCTGGGGTTTTTCCTCACCATCCACCTGTGTTGCTCCTGTTTGTCTGCTACTGAAAACCACATAACCATGCCAAATAAATCCACTACAATTTGTGTTAGCTGACTTCATTGGGACCTCCTTCACTGCACCACGGCAATCACTTTATTCTTTCCCATTTGACTATCATAGTCTCCATAGCAGCTACCCCAAATCTTCTCTTGTGAAGCTCCCTCTCCCTTTCTTTAAGTAGAAAATCTCACTTAATAGTTGATTGATAAAAGGGAGACCATGCTATGAAGCATCTTCTCCCCTACTCCATATCCCCAAATTCTCTACAATATCCCCCATTTTCTCCAGATCCTGAGCAAGAGGTAGCCCTCCTTGCCAAGGTCAGTATTTCCACTTGTGCTCTTGATTCCCTTCCCTCCTAATTGCTTTAAATCATTCCCTTTTTCTCATCTTAAGTCTCTGCTTATCCACTGGTTGTTTCCCTACCAGTGAGGAAAATTCCCCAGTTCTCCTCCATCCTTTAAAAAAAAGGCGTAAAAGCCTTTTTATAAGGAAGCCTCCCCTAACCATGCTTCCCTTAATGGGCTCCACGTGAAGCCTATTAATGGGCGGGGAAAATCTTATATCCCATCAACATTACATTAGATACCTCCACCTAGATGCTTCATAGGCATTTGGAAGTCTGCGTTCAAAACAGAAATCATTCCATCGTGCCCTAAATTTCCCTAAGTCTGTGGAGGACATCCTTCCAGTCACTCGTGTTCATAACCTCAGAGTCATTCTTGACTCTTTCCTCTCCCTTACCTCCCTTATCCAATCAGCTGCAAATTGTATCTGTTCAGTGCCTCTATTCTATCCTCTTCTCTCCATTCATTCATCTATTACTCTAGTTCAGACCCTCATCACTTCTTACCTGTACTTGTGTAATAAATCTCCCAGCTTCCATTCCCTCCCCTTTCCAATCCATTCTCCACACAACTGCCAAATTAATATTCCTAAAACACAATTCTCATGATTTTATTCCCTTATTCAGAAAACTTTAGTAGCTCTATTTTTCCTCTAGTCCAGTGGTTCTCAAACTTCCTAATGCCACGACCCTTTAATACAGTTCCTCATGTTGTGGTGAGCCCTTCCAATCATGAAATTATTTTCGTTGCTACTTCATAACTGTAATTTTGTTACTGTTATGAATCTATCTGATATGCAGGATGTATTTTCATTGTTACAAATTGAACATAACCCGCAGGTTGAGAACCGCTGCTAGTATAAAAGACAAATTGGCATGCAAAGCCTCCCCAATCTGGTTGCCTTTCCTATTACTTCTCCTCATACACTCAAAATTTCAAACAACCAGGTCTCCTCAGAGCTCCCCAAACTCAGCATCTTCACCTCCACCTTTTTGAATCCTTAGATCCCTTCAAGGCTCATTTCCTATGCAAAGCCTTCTCCAACCCATTTCCCTTCTTCCTCTTTATTTCACCTTCACTCCTCTATAATTAGATCTCTCTCCCTCCTGAAATTATTTGTATTTACTTATTTATTTAAATGTTGCATCCTCCAGTAGAATGCAAGTTCCTAGGAAATGGGTACTAGTTTTATTTATTTTCCTTTTCTCTCCCTAATATCTTGCACAGAGTAGGTGACTAAGAAAGTTTATTTGTTGAAGTTGAAAGGCTATTCCTCCATCTGGCAGCCACAAAACATTTATCAAGTTCCTACTTTGTTATGTGCCAAGCACTTTGCTAAGCACTGGGATTGAAAAAAGAAGCAAAAGACAGTTCCTGCCCTCAAGGAGCTCACAATCTAAGGGAGGAGACAAGTAAATGAATATGTAGGAACAAGCTCTATTCAGTATAAATAGCAAATAATTGAGAGGGAAGGCACTAGAATGAGGAGGGGTTGGGAAAGGCTTCTGGTAGAAGGTTGAATTTTAGTTGGGACTTGAAGTAAACCAGGAAAACCAGTAGGTGAATATGAGGAGGGAGAGTATTCTAGAAAAGGAGGAAGACTAAAGAAAATGCTCATTGTTGGATACTTCTCATCGCTAGAAAGCTCTCGTTTAGATTAAGTCAAAATCTTGCTCCCACAAATAGTAGTCTCTCTTTTTTGGTCCTACAGAGACCATTTCCTCCTAAAAAAAAAAAAAAGGCGGAAGGTGGGGTGGGGTGGGGTGGGGAGGGAAGACCATAGACCAACATAGAACTTAATGCCACCATTGCCATTATTTTCATACACAAAGCAACAAACTAAGAATTCTCCAAAATGTTTGTTTTTATGTTCTACAAGTTTTCTTTCACACACACACACACACACACACACACACACACACACACACACACACACACAATGAAACTGACAGTGGAATGATAGATAAACCCAATGAAACATCGGATGTATTTTTTTTTTAACTGTGCTTCTTATTTACCATAGCTACTTAGAGTTGTGGCAAGTTTTCAAGTCTGGATCATTATTAATATGGCTCAGGAATTATTACTATGTCCTATGGAATATTTTTGATTGCAAAACTGTTTCAAATAAGACTGCTTCAATAAATCCTCATGACCAGTAGTTAGGATGTTCAGAAATGAAGCATGAATGAAACTCTATGAAAACAATATCACTTCACCTACAAAAACAATATTAACTTTGCTCCTCTCCAATATTGCACTAAATATTGTTTCAATTATGAATCACACCTCCAGTTTGGATAGCTTATGTGCTGCCATTTTGTTATATGTCATGAAATCACAGAATGTTAGGGCTAAAAGAGACCACGTTTAGTCCAGGGTTGTCAAATTCAAGTAGAAATGGGACCACTAAGCCATACATAAGGATCCCCGTGGGCCACATATTGACTTAGAAAAACATATTAACATTATCTATGTTCTATTGCATTTTTATTTTGTCAAATAGTTTCCAATTACATTTGACTTTGTTTCAGGCTAATGCCCTGAGTGTTTGACACCACTGTTCAATCCTCTTATTTTACAGAGGACAAAAATGAGGCCAGGCAATGGGAGGTTCTTTCTTTGCCAAAGGTTATAGAGCAAGTATACCCAACATTTCTGTCCCTGGGTAAGGTCAAAAATCAAAGAATCATAGCTTTAGAGCTGGAAGGAACCTCAGACTCCATCTAGCCCATCTTGTTCATTCTGCAAATGAGGGAATGGAGGTACAAAGAAAGGAAGAGACTTGTCCAAGATTAGACATCTAGCAAGTGACAGAGCTGGGGGCCTTCTCAGGTCCTCTGACTCCAAATCAATCATTCTTCCCACTGTACTATGCTATAAGAAAGAAGTAGAGAAGAGAAAGAGAGAAAGAAAGACTCCGGCTGGTTGGAGAGGTCTACAGGGCACATCATTACAAACTTTCTTGATTCTTCACCCCACATGCAGACACATCATACACTGGAGATATCAAAATTACATCTCTGCACAGCAAGGTAACTGTGGGACAAATAGCCTTGTCATTTGGCCATGAATACATTTTCATGTAGCCGCTACCATTCATACCACAAATTTCCCACATCCCCACCACCACCACCACTACCACACACATATCCCTATTCTCTTATTTTCCCTTTCCCTTTTTTAAAGGTATAAACACATCATTCTCTATAGGATCAATGATGAGAAAAAGTAATAACAACCCCCTCCAAGAGGCATTGTTACATTTGACTACTGTGCAAGTGAACAGGTTTTCTTCCCTCCAGCAGAACTGGAGTCCAAATTGGTCTCTTCAACAATGAGATAACTGGCAGGGGTAATGGGGGGAAAAAGGAAGGCAGATCGGCTCATATTAGTTGAGCCAGGGGCTTGCTGTGGACTCAGAGCATGTACGGACAGTACGTGCTAACTGTGGTCCAGAACTGTGAGGCCCAGCCTTCCCCAGAATGGGATGTCTCTCTTCACAAAAAGCCCTGAAGATGAAGTATTTCAGTGAGAGCCCAGTAAGCCCAGCAATCTGGCTAAAGACAGAACTCAGGAAGATCTGCAGGCAGGCATGGGGCTGGGTGCTTATGGCCCCTTCTCCTACTTTCTATCCTCTACAGGAGATGTCAGATCTTCTAAGTGTCCTCTTTTTCCTTCATCTTCCTCTCCCATTCAGGAGATCTTAACCAATAATAACAAAAAGGAAGGAGAAGGGGAGAGAATAGGAGCAGGAGGAAGAATAGTAACAATAGATTACATCTATGCAGTACTCGAAGGTTTATAAGGCATTTTCCTGTTAGTGTTCATATTTTAGCCCCATTTTACAGCTAAGAAAATGGAGGCTCACAAGAGGAAAAAGTATCTGCCTATGATCACACAACTTCTAAGCATTAGAGCCAGGATATCCTAGTCTTAGGATCAGAGATATATAGCTAGGAGGGAGCTTGAACGCCACCTCCTTAAACATCCTCCTTTTTTAGGAATTGGAGGCCCAGAAATGTTAAGTGACTGGCCAAGGTCACACAGGGAACAAGAGGCAGAAAGGGGTGAAATTCAAATTGAGGTCCTATGATCCCCAGTTCAATATTCTGTCCATTGCACCTGACAGATCTCCTGACATCAAATCTAGCCCTTTCCTAACTTTACCCATGAGGCTGTTTGCACACAAATAACCAATGTTCATTTACTCAATGACACACACAGAATTTAAGAAATGTAAGTGCCTTAGAAATAACTGAAATTTCTTTCCACTCTTTGGACCTCTCCTTTTTTGGGGGGGAAGGGAGGTGGGAAGGAGATACAGAAGGAGAAATCTGTCCACGAGTCTTGCAATTAGTATTAGAACCTGAATAAGAACTCGGGTCTAATTCATAGATACAAAGGAGCCTCAGCATTCAGTCAACCTAACAAAATCACATACGATATGTAGATACTCTTACTAAGGAAGAAAAAAGATTGAGAAGTGAATGTGTCTATGCTGAAGATAAACTTGCTTGTTCCTCAGGGATTTTGACAATTCAGTTGAGTAACTGAGTCAAATTTTTTTTTTATAGTCCCTTTCTTGGGCTTCCAGAATGCACAAACTACAGTTTCCTGTTCCCAGACTAAACTTTAATATTAAAGCATTTAAAGCCTAATTCTGTTCATCAAAATACCCATAACTCCCCTCTTCCCAAATCAGCCACCACCAAACAGTGCTTCCCTCCCACCCCTGGACTGCATTTATACTAATACGACAAATCACAGACTTCAAACCCTATACTGCCCATTAAAAGAAATTTCTATCTCTTCCTTCCTATGTATAATGCTTTGAAGGAGAAAGTCTTCTGCCAGAACAGTTATTAACATAAACAGTTATTAACATAAGCAGTTATTAATAGTAATTAACACGAGTTGGAGAAAGGGAGAATGGGAATGGGTATTTCCCATGATACAAGGGATAAAATACCCTAAGCTGGCCTGAGTCAAGGGCCAGACACTTCCATACTGACCATTTCATTCAAGCAATATGGCAAGCCCAAAGAGAGAAGTTATTGTTGCTTCCCAACCAGCCAGGAGTACCTATATCAGTGATGTAACACCACAGAGCTCAGGAGGATGAAAACACAAATAAGAGAGAGACAGGGCAGTTTGGGGGTGTAAATGTGTTCTCAGATTGTTGTTGTTCGGTTTTGTTTTGTTTTGTTTTTTGCTTTTAGGAGGGCAACCAGGGTTAAGTGGTTAAGTCCACTGGTCAAATCCAGGGTTAAGCTAGTAAGTGTGAGGTTTTTGGTTTTTTTTTAACCAACTCACTGTAATGGTCATGGGAATTTGAAGGTCTTACCTGTCCCTTAATAGGCCTAGGTGAATTTGATGACCTTTCCTGATATGAAAATATACTCTACCCCCTAATAGGCTGCATGTGGTCACATGGAGCCTATGGTGGAAGGCTTGTTTTTAAGGAAGGCACAACTTTTGTTACTTGGTAGTCAAGTGGGCAACAATGATTGTGATGTTCTCTGGCCCTGGAGAAGGCTATATACAGCTCTGAGTAAGGTTTTTCTTTTGAGGCTCACAGTTGTGTGATTTCGCCAGATGAAACTCTGGGCAGTTGCTGAGCCCCCCAACTTTGAAAACCCAGATGTTGGTGCTTTTCTCTCTGATAACTAACTAGGTATGGATGTGATGGTTAGACAGCTGGAAGTCCTGTCTGCTGGTCTATTTCTCTGTCTGTATTTTTTTTTTGCTTTTTTTGGAGGGCAGTTGGGGGTTAAGTGACTTGCCCAAGGTCACACAGCTAATTTTTGTGTTAAGTGTCTGACGCCGGATTTGAACTCAGGTCCTTCTGACTCCAGGGCCAGTGCTCTATTCACTGCGTCACCTAGCCACCCCCTGTCTGTATTTTTTGTCTGCTTATAACTTCTGTTTGTATTTTCTCTGATGTTCAGGATGCTGACTTCTTTTCCTGAACTAGGTAAATGATATATGTTTGATTAAAGTAAGATTGTTAACCCCTTTTGAGTTGCTTTAGAAAACCAGCTCTAAGAACCTGTGCTAGCAGCCATCCTGGGTGTGCTAGGGTGCTTGCTGTTACCCTCACCTGGTATGTCTTGCTACTATTCTCCCTACTTTTGCAGAGGCTCACTCTTTCCCTCTAAAGGCGATGGACCATAGGAGAGAGACATCCTTTCCCCACTAGTATATACAATCCTGTCCTAGAGGTAGGGGCTGGGACAAGAGGATTACTCTGGAATCCAAGGATCTTTTGAGAGTTTACCAAAGTAGTACAGGAGTGTTGCTTTCATGAGTTAAAGGAAGGTTGGCTCCTGCCCTCAGGCAATACCTTACTTCTAGAAAAAGAAAAAGAAATCCTAGTTAGAAGGCTTACCAGAAAGAAGGCACAGGACAGTGAACAAGGCTATTCAGATGACAAACATTAGCCTTCTGATGTTTCAGCTTCTTGGCTAAGGATAGCTGAGATTCAGAACCAAGGCTGGCTGGTGACATTACAGGTGTTGAGTAAGTGCTGGTCCATTGATTGAAACAGGAGCCTATCACTCTCTTCCCAAGACTCAGGGAAGGAATCAGAACAACCATAGGAAAGATATTTATATTTGGGGAATGGGGTCTTTACATCAACCACATGACTGCCTAGAGCCTAAATCAGGCAGCAAACTCTGAGGACTGTATAACCTCTTTCCCCTTCTTTCTAACATTGCAAGATTTTCACCTCAAGGAGCTCGATGTAGTTAGATCCTGGTGCCCTCATTAGAGAAATTAGAGATAGTACAGACTAGGACTGGGATGGGAGAAATCTGAACAAGCTCTCTTTTGTTCCCTACTTCACTTACCTAGGAATCCCCAGAGCTTACCCAGATAGATACCAGGACTTGCAGTTTTGCAAGAGCCAATAATACTTCACTTAAACACACCCAATCCTTAATTCTAGCCCTTCCAAATGAGAACTGCCACAGATAACACAGAGCAAGGACTGCTGGGTGAAAAGGAGGAATACCCCCTTCCTCTCAATTGGGAAGAGGACTGGCATATGACACTTCCTGCCTTTTGAGAAGAAAAAAAATTAACATCAGAAATGTTTGGAAAGGGAAATTTGAGAAGATAATTAGATGTAGAAGTTCTAAGAGACCTTAAAGTCAAACAAATCAACAGATGCTTTACTAAATTCTAATATCCTAACTCAGTTAAATGTCCAAATACTCCATCCTGGTATAGCCAATGCTTTGGATTCGCTAGTTAGCTCCTTCCAAGGCTCAGCTCACTTGCAGTCCTCTCTCTTCTTTTGGGCTTGATTCTACCCAACACACACCCTCAAATACTTTGTATTTACTAATCTGCATATATCTCATACCAGCTAGTGAGACTGTAAACTCCTGTAATATAGAGATAGTTTCATTTTTATCTTTGCATCCCTAACATCTCACACAGTGACTTGCACATAGTAGGATCAATGGCATTTAATTAATGTATTTCATGGAGGCTAATTCATAAGACTGTATAATTAGGACCTGAAGGCACCTTAGCAATCATCTACTCTCATTTTGCAAATGAAAAAACAAGAGGTCAGGGAAATTAAATGATTTATCCAAGCAACCTAAGTAGTAAGTGGCAGATGTAGAATTTTAACTTAGGCATTCTTTTCTAAATTCAATATTCTCTTCAAGGACCATAGCTAACTCTTTAATGATAGTCCATCTTCTTTTGTGGTCAGAAATCTCTTTTAAATTGAATTTATTTTCACAGAGAGCACAACCTTATGACCTCCCTGCCTCCTTCCACCCAAAAATCCTAACACATGTCATGCTGATCCTGAATCCTAGAAGGGCATTCACATAGTTTAAAGATGGAGACAGAGATGAAGTTTAAAGGGAATAATACATTATGCAGCCCACCCAGGCAAGGAACTGGGCCAGCACTGGTAATGTCAGAAAGCTGTCAACAGAGCCCAGTTGTGATCAGTCAGAACATGGACTGGAGCAAGAGACTGACATCAGGGATGAATGAAGCCACAAGGGTAAGGTTCAAAGTAAAACAAGAGTAAAGATCAGGTACAGAAATAGGTCTCCTGGGTCAAGATATCTTTGATTCAGGCAGAGACAATCCAGTACTCTGGATAGCTCCAGAGGTGAAACATTGCTTAGATTGCTCAGATGATTCAGCAATCAGAAGGCTTTTATCCTCAGAACCCCAGGCTTATACATTTGACTTTACCCATTACATAGATTATGATGGTTCTTAAAATGAAAGACGTCACACATTTTTACCAAGTTTGGTCTCCATGAGAAGAATGAGTCATCTTCATTTGACCTCTCTCCCCACCTACTCCCCAACTTAGAATATCCTTGTCAATGGAAGACCATATTCTCTGGTATGACATGATTCTACATAACTATCCAGGCTGAGATTGAGCATTCAAAAGGCTGATCAGGAAAGTGGGTAGAAAAAGAGGGTGCCTCACTTAAATCAATTCAACTCAACAAATATTTATTAAGCATCGATTATGTGTCAGATACCATGTTCAACACGTTACAAAGTTAAATATTGCACAGATCCTGCCCTGTCAACATGATTATAATCCAGAGAAGACTAAGACACAAAAACAAATAAACAAGATGCTAGATGAAATGTGATAGGAGCAAAGATAAGGTACAAAGTACAAGAAATCGGGAGGAAGGAGAGAACACTTTTAGCTCATGAGAAAAGAGAAAACTTCATGGCAAAGTGGCACCAGAGATAATCCTTGAAGGGAGTGAGGGATTTCTATGTGCAGAGGTGAAGAAGGAGGAATGGCAATGGCCTGCTGACATGTACAGAGGCAGGAGACATGACAGGTGTCTTCAAGGGCTTGAAGGACTGTCATGTGGAAGAGTGATTAGAACTGTATCATTTGATCCCAAAGGGCAGAAGTGGGAGAATGAGTGGATATAACAAAAAGTCATGTATAGACTTCACGTGAAGAAAAATCTCAGGTCTTCAAGAAAAGACTGGATGACCATTTGTCAGGTAAGCTACAGAGGGATTATTGTTCAGGTTAGACTAGATGGACACTGAAGACCCTTTGAACTTTGAAAATCTGTGCGTATGAGAGTACGGGATGAACAGCTGATGGGAATTTAGGGTTTTTGAATGAAGGGAGTCTGAAATAAGGCTAGAAAGGTTGGTTGGAATCAGATTGTGCTGACCTTAAATACCAGGTTAAGGAATTTGTGTTTCATCCTATCTAAAATACAAGTCAAAAGATCCACTGAAGGTTTGTGAGCAAGGATATAGTGAGACCAAAGCATGTGGAAGATTATTTTGGCAACCATAGGAAGGAAAGATTAAAGAAAGGAAAAAATGGAAGTGGGGAGACATGTAAGTAGGTTATCACAATGGTAGGGAAAAAGGTGATAATGAAGTGAACTAAGGTGGCAGCAAAGAGTAATAGAGTACAGAGAATGGATGCAAGAGGCATTGTGGATGCAAACTCCACAGGACTTTGCATTGGATTGGATGGGGTCAGGGTTAGCTTTGGCAAGACAGAGAGGTTAGTCTGGGTAAGAAGGGCCTTCTCATCTCCTGGAACTGAAGCAAAGGAAAGGACGGGGAGAACATAGAGAGGTTTGGAGGTATGAGGATAGAGAGGAAGGAGTTCACTTCAGATAGATTCAATCTTTTGAATAAAATAGGGAACAAGGTCATCTGCTGAAAAAAAGGGGGTGGAGGTGGAGGCTTGTGGAGAGATGTATGTAACAGGCACTATGGGGAATTTGATCGGCAGTCAATCATCAATGAATGAAGAAAATGCTATACAGTTATGAGTTTGGATAGCATAGAGTTTGTAGTGGATACCAGCATTGTGGATGCTGGTGGATACTAGCAGATACCAGTGGATACTAGCGTTGTAATGGGGAAGGGGAGGGGGGATTGACTCAAGACTGAGGACTAGTAAGGTAACGTAAAAAGACTTCCTTCTCTTTACCCTCTTCTTTATCAGATGGCTCAACCTCCAGGGAAGGAGGTTCAATCTCCCAGGACTGGGCTGGGTTTCTAAAAGGCCGGAAGAAAGGGTTGAAGAAAGAAAGAGAGGAAAAAAGAAAAGGAAAAGGAATAGTAATGAATCAAGATTCCAGTCATCTAACAATTAAGATCCCGGAAAATTCAAAGTTTCACTTTTACTAATTTAAGGAAAAAGGAACTAAAAGTACAAAACAAAACAAAAAAAAAGACTGGAAAAAGCTGTAATGTGGTAAAGCACAGAGAATGTGTGAGCTAGAAAGGGAGGAGGTACAAGGTTCAAAAATACAGTATTCTTGCTGTCTCAGCCCATAAACATTTTTAATTTGCCCCTCCACCCTGCATCAAACACCCCAGAAGTAAAATAAAACTATGCCAATAAAGAATAACACTACTGACATCCTAAGAGTAAACTGTGCATTGTGAATTTTTCTCCCTAGTAGTGGGGATTGCTTGCACTCGGACATAGACTTTAGACTCATGGTGTCATAGACAAGGTCACTACATATATTGATTCATTTTTACTGACTGTCCCCCATGCCTGGAATGCTCTTCCTCCTCACCTCTGCCTCCTGGCTTCTCCAGCTTCCTTCACATGCCAGCTAAAACCCTCCCTTATACAGTAAGCCTTTCCCAAACCCCCAATTCAAGTGGCTTCCCTTTGTTTACAGTCTCCAATTTGTCCTGTAAATAGCTTGTCTGTTCCTAATTGCTTGTGTGTTGTTTCCCCACTAGACTGTAAGCTCCTTGAGAGCAGGGACTTGCTTTTTTTGTATTCCTGGTGCTTAGCACAAGACCTGGCACAGAGGAGGTGCTTACTGACTATGCATTTTATGTGTGTACGTATGTACATGTGTACATATGTGTGTATATGTATACATGTGTGCATGTGTATGTATACAGTCATACTTCATTTTATTGTGCTTCACAGATATTGAAGGTTTGTGGATATCCTGCATTGAGCAAGTCCATTGGTGCCATTTTTCCAACAGGATGTGTTCATTATATCTCTGTCACATTTTGGTAATTCTCACATTATTTCAAATGTTTTCATTATTATTATATTCATCATTATTATATACTCATCATCATCATTATTATTCATTAATATATTATTATATATTATATTATGGTGATCTGTGATCCATGATCTTTGATGTTACTATTATAATTGTTTTTGGCTGCCATGATCCATGCCCTTATAAGACAGGAAAGTTAATCAATAAATGTTGTGTGTGTTCTGACTACTCCATGGACTGGCTGTTTCCTATCTTGCTCCCTCTCCTTGGGCCTTCTTATTTGCTGAGACACAAAAATATCAAACTTAGGCCAGTTAATGACCCTACAATGGCTTCTTAAGTGTTCAAGTGAAAGGAAGAGCCAATCAATGTGGCAAACATCATTATTGTCTTATTTTAAGAAGTTACCACAGCCACCCCAACCTTCAGAAGCAACCACCACCCTGATGAGTCAGCAGCCGTCAACATTAAGACAAAACTCCACCAGTAAAATGATTACAACTCTCCAAAGGCTCAGATGATGGTTAACATATTTATTTTAGCAATAAAGTATTTTTAATTAAGGAATGTACATTTTTTTACATAATACTATTGCACACTTAATAGACCACAGTATAATGTAAACATAACTTTTATGTGCACTAGGAAACCAAAAAATTCATGTGACTCACTTTATTGCAATATTCCCTTTATTACAGGGATCTGGAACCAAACCCACAACACCTCCACTGTACGTCTGTATATGTATCTATGTGCGCATGTGTGTACATATGTATGTATTTGATTATAAGGGAATATTTAATGGAGGGGACTTTTAAGGGAAAAATCACTAGAATAAAAACAAATAGCCCTGATCTTTTTTACTGTTCTCTCTTTCTAGGTTTTATTTTCCTTGGATTCCTTAAAAGAGTATATCAATATATAAAGAAAAGAGGAGGAGGGGATTTCTCTCACTCTTCCTCTGTCCAGCAGCAATGGTGACTTATAGCAGAAGAACACGGCTTTGGGACAGGTGCTCACCCAGATTAACCTGAGGCAGGGGTCCTTAGATTTCCTAATTATTGGCTGCCTCATGTTTCAGCTTCTCTACTGAGCACCAGTCATAGATAAGTGATCCTGAGAATTGAGAACCAGCCCTGGAGATACTTCATGAATACAAGAGCCAGAAACCAGCCACCTAGAGGGAGAAGACTTCCATAACTGGGTGCTTCTCAGAGGATGACTGCCAATAGAACTGTCCTGCAGTTAGAGAAATCAAGTCATGTTCTGCCTGACCAAGAGATAGATATAGAGCAGTGGTTCTCAACCTTCCTAATGCAGTGACCCTTTAATACTTGTATGTGGGCGTGCCTGCATGTGGGTGGATCGGCCTGCAGAGGTTCCTAAGACCATTGGAAATGTGGTCGCGACCCACAGGTTGAGAACTGCTGATGTAGAGTCTGTCAGCCTTCTAAGATAACAACTGTAAGTTACTGCACGGGCGCCAGTTCAAAGTGAATGCAAGGAATCTGGTCAGCAGTCCTACAAGGGGTCTTTATTTTCTGGGGTTAATGAGTAAAATAGACTGCTTGACTGTTTTATGCTTCCACCTCATGAGTATTCAAATCCACCCACTGAGTGACCCTGGGCAAGTCTCTTAACTACTCAGTGCCCCCTAAACAGGTCTCTAAGAACTCTCTAAGACTGAAAATTGCAGAACAGTTGCCAAAATACATGACTAGAGGGGAGTTTCATCACTGGTAACAGTTCCCTATACCAATGAAATCACAAATTCAGACTAACAACACACACACACACACACACACACACACATTTTATCTTTTTTTATTTATTTGTTTCAAGCTGTAATTTCAATGCAGCAATTTTTTCATGGAAAAACGCTCTCTACTAACTCAAATCATCAACTGTTCTGAAACTTGTAGCCTTAAGAGATTTGCTTGGGATACTAAGAAATTAACTGGCCTTGTCAAGCCTTTATACTTAGTATGCAGGGATATGCTAATAAATGTTTAACAAGTGGCTCACAGGGCAGGGTGGGGGTTGCACACAAGACATACTTTTAAATTTAATCTACATTATTAACATTTTATGGACCACTTTTAAAAGTCTAAAAAATTAACAAAACAATAAATCAGTCTCTGATTTGTAGTTTGCTGATTTCCGAGGAGTAAATGTTCATGCTGAAAATTTAACAACGGACTTCCAGAGCTGGCTCCTGCATACTCCCACCAGTATGCATTAGAAGTGAGACTTGAGTCCCTGTTTTCCTGATGCATAGACCAGTTCTCTATCTTCTCTAACAGGAGTTCCTTATACCAATGAAATCACAAGCACAGACAAAATATAGATATATAAACATACATATAATGTTATAGATATATAGATACACTGTGGAGTATAGTCAAACAAAAACTGACTCTGGAGTCAGGAAGAACACACATAACCATAAATATAACATTTATATTCTGTATGTACAGAAATATGTATACACATATATATTATGTATATATGTGTGAATACATACCTCTATCAGACCCAGGCAATCTTGGGATGAGAACAATCCATGTTTTTCCATCCCAGTTTCATCATGTGTAAATGGGAATAATTGTAGCTTTGGCTGCTTGGGATAATGAAGAAAGAGTCATTCTAGGGGGTCAGGAAAACCTAGGTTCAGGTCCCACTTCTAACACTGTCTATATGACCCTAGGAAAGTCACTTAACTTCACAGTATCCCAGGGAACAAGGACAGCTAGGTGGTGAAGTGGCTAGAGCCCTGAGCCTGGTGTCAGGAAGACCTGAGTTCAAATCTTGTCTTAGACACTTACTAGTTATGTGATCTTGGGCAAGTCACTTAATCTTGTTTGCCTCAGTTTCCTCATCTGTAAAATGATCTGGAAAAGGAAATGGCAAGGTACTCTAGTATCTCTGTCAAGAAAATCCCAAATGGGGTCACAAAGAGTCAGACATGACTGAAATGCCTGAGCAACAACATCCCAGGGGACTTTACTGATCTACATTGGGTCAGGGAGTTTCTGTACTAGGGAGATCCCAACGCATATGAAATCAGAGGTCTGAACTCCACCTCTCAAGAGCACTACATGAGTATGAGTTCTTCTCATCCTTATTGTTAGCATCAAGCTCTAACCCACTGAGAAATAATATGAATAAAATGTATATAGTTTACACTCTCATACTAACGCCTGGATCACTGACTAATGAGCTCAAAACCTGGTCTCTGCTCCTCCGCTATTTCCTTTCCCTGTTGTCCCTCCATTTCTTTGGGTCATAGTTTCCCATCTGTAAAATGGGGAGAGCAGAATGATAGCTACAAGTCCAAGAGACAAGGCAAAAAGAAAGACTGTTACCCTTTCAAGAAGTTAAAATCCTTCCAAAAGTTAAATTAGCTTCAGTTTTGCAAAACAAGCAAAAACAAAGGATCACATTAATTTACACTCAACATCCGTATCCACCACTTGCCCCCTTTACCTCCACCCAAAAACAACCCAATGTTATTGGGCAGAAAAAAATTGGTTTGCTTCCTTTGATATGTTTAATCATCTAAATGTGTTGTTTCAACTGTCTACACTAATCAAATCTGCTGGATAATTGTTGAACTCTCATTCTGCCCATGTAGGTGGGAAGCCCCACATCCCAACCTGGTGGCCGAGCCAGGAACAGCAAGATGAAGATCCTAAGTTAAATCACCACAAACCTGGGTTCCAAGTGTCCACCACAAGAACCACTCTCAAAAGCCACCACTTTCCCTTCAGCCTCTCAGCTGTCTCCTCCTCACTTTCATGCTCTCTGATGCTTTGATGGTCTTTGCCTCCAACACCCCAGCTGGTGGTAGCAGCTCAGGAAGGTCTCCCTCCCTGAAAACCAAACCCCTAGATTCCATAACCCAGGGGTGTGGCTTTCACTTCAGTCCCCCTCTTCTTCTCCACCTCTCAATATACACACACTCAAAACAACAAACGGATGCCATATAAGATTATTGTAAACTACTCATTTCTCTTTGGGAAGATTTGGCAAAATTCATAGGATTTTAGGCTTAGAGTTAGAAGGGACCCCAGAGCCCATCTGATCTCCCTTCCTATGAGGAAACTGAGTCTTAGGGAGGGTAAGTGATTGGTTCAAGGCAACACAAGCAGTAAATTACAAAAGAAGGATTTGAAGTCAGGTTCTCTGACTCCTAAATGATCGTTCTTTCCACAATACCACATTGTCTCCAATCTGGTCCTCTCATACGACCATGAATTTATAGCTGAATAGGACATTGGAGGCCATGGAGTCCAACATTCTCATTTTACTGAGGCCCAAAGACATTGAACAAACAACTTGTTATTTTCCTCCCCTTGGTCACATGACTGCTAAGTGTCTGAGGGGGGATTTGAACCAAGGCTTTCCTAATGCCAAGTCCAGCACACTCTCCACTATACAACACTGTCCTCCTCTCCTTTCCCTTCCTCACAATAATGATAATGGTTTCTAATTTCAAATTACAATTTCAAAATGTTTTCAACTATATTACCCTATCTTATCCTCACAGCAACTTGGAGAAGAAAAACAGGATGTGAAAAAATAAAAACAAAAATCTTTTAAAAAGAAATAAAAACGACCATGTGATGAAAGTTTTCAGAGACGACTCCTGAAAACTACCCAGAAAGGGACAGAGGGAGTTGTCATCTCTTGAAGCGGGGATAGCATGCATATGAACAGGTGTCCTGTGAAACATTTGCTATTCACTTTAAAACCACTTTCACATACGCATTTGACTCTCCCCAAAATCCTGTGGTAGGTCAGGCAGAAGTTGCATCTCCACCTCATAAATGAGGCAGCTAAGATACGGAGAAGTGAAGAGACAGGTCCAAGACAAGAGAGCTAGTAAGAGGTTGAACTGGGACTCAAACACACGTTTCTCAGCTCCAAATACAACACTTTTGATAGTAATGGCATAGTGGATAGAGTAGAACTTGGAGTCAAGAAAATTCGAATTCAAATCCAGTCTCAGGCACTTGCTAGCTGTGTGACCCTGGTTAAGCCACTTAACTGCCTCAGTTTACTCATCTGTAAAATAGGGATAGTAATAGTACCTTCCTCCCAGTGTTGCTGTAATGAGACAATTAATGTAAAGTACTTTGGAAGCCCTGAAGTACTATATACATGCTAGCTGCTATTTATTAATGTTAACAAGAAATTGGGGCCCAGAAAGGGCCACTGTTTCTTTGGTCCATAAAATGGTAGGGTTGGACTAGATGATCCTTGATATCTCTTCTAATTCAATAGTCTAAGAGATGTTTCTGAAAAAGGTTAAGTAATTTGCCCAAGGTCATACAGCTGATTAGCAGCCAATAGCAAAGGCATGATGCAAGTGACAAGAACGTGGCCCTTGAACAAGAGACCCGAGTCAGAATCCCAACTCTCACGTTCACAGCCGTGTGACCTTCAACAATCCTTTGACTCCTGTGCCTCAGTTTTCTTCCTCTATAAAATGGGAATATCCCATCACCTATATCCCAGCTACTATGAGAAAGGCATTTTACAAACCCTAAAACGTGATAGAAGAGTTACTACTAGTAGTTGAAGAAGCCAGGTATCAGGACTTTTAGCCTAGCGCTCCCAACCAGACCACAATTTCTCCCTTTCAGGCCCTCAGCCCCTATCTCTTAAGTGCCTAGTATAGGTATGTGTATAAACACACACACACACACACACACACACACACGTGTATGTATGTACTTATGTATTTTATATATATGTATACATCTGTATATACACATATATGCATATATGTGTATATGTGTGTGTGTGTATATATATATATATACAGACGTATACATATATATGGTGTATGTGTGCATTTGTTTCCTTCTTGTTGTTGCCATTAAGTGGTTTTAGGCAAAGCTAACTCTTTGTGACCCCAGCTCGACTTTTCTTGGCACAGATACCGGAGTGGTTTGTCATTTTCTTCTCTGGCTCGTTTTACAGATGAGGAAACTGAGGCAAACAGAATTAAGTGACTTACCTAGGGTCATATAGCTAGTAAATATCTGAGGCCAGATTTGAACTCAGGAAGATGAGTCTTCCTGACTTTCAGGGCCGGCACTCTATCCACTGTACCACCTAGCTGGCCAAATTCTGCTGCCTGGACTGGGTGCATTAGGGTGGTTGCCTAACCATTCTACTTGGAAAAGTCTGTGAAATGCTTTTCTAGAAAGAAGCCATCTAGACATCCTGGCAGGCTCTCTACTAAGGGGTGAGGAGGAGGGGAGATTTCTCAATTAGTTTTGTACTTGCATTGGCCAAGTGAAGCCATCAGCTGGAACTAGGAAAGCAGGACAAGGGAAGGAAGCGGACAGCATGAAAACACCCAGCAGCTCCCACATACAGCAACTTCAGTGTCCAGGGAGGGAAACGGAACCAAAACAAATCAACTCTTGTTTGTTTTCAGGTTCAACTTCAATGGGAAAAAAGAGTTAGGAACTGAAAAGAGTGGAAGATGACAGAATTAAGGCTGACTGGGACAAATGTTATTGAAACAACCTTTTTGTTTTTTTTAAAGAAATGTCATCTGCAAGTCCATCGGAAGGGAAGCCCAGTACAAGATTCTCACATACCTCAGGGACCAGATTAAAATGGACAAACCAACTGGGCCAAGATTCTCATTGTGAGGCCGGAGTGGTGACTGGCCTGCTCCCTCCTCGTCCTGAAATTATGACATGGCGTGATTCTCGCCATATGAGCAGCTCTGCGTGCTTTGGTCAGAGGAGTGTCACTGATGCTCTCAGTTTTCAATGACTACCTTAGTCCAGACGCCGAGTTTACCTCATCTGGATCTTTGTAGCAGCTTTCTAAGAGATCTTCTAGACTTTAGCTCCCTGCCTGCCCTCCCCAATTCATCCTTTACACACTGCCTGTCTTCCTAATGCACCATTATGCTATGAAGGGCAGTGGTGCACACCATAAGAGAAAGACTGAGGGCTGGAGTCCGACGTCCTAGGTTCAGACCTTTACTCTTTTACTTGCTACCTGTGGAGCCTCAGGGAAATCACTTTCCCCTCTGGGCTTCAATTTCCTTTGGGAAGGAAAATGAGGGGGACAGATGAAATGATCGCTAGGGTCTTCTGCCAATCTAAATCCCGTGTGCCTAAGAAATGGTTCCATCTGAGCCTTAGCACAGTCCTGAGAGGGAGGCAGAGCAGGTACTGCCTCCCTTTTTTACAAAAGGGGAAGGGAGACCAAAACTAAATTCATCATCTTCCCTTATAAATCTGCCCTGCCTTCAAACTTTCCTTTGCCTGCTGGGAGCACCACTACCCACCCTAGACCCAAGTGAGAATCACCCAGGAGACAGAACTAGAACTCAGGTCTCCTGACTCATCATCACATTGGGGTGCCTTCTCCTCTAACTACATCACGCTATGCTTCATATCATCAAACTCTCCTCAGGCAGACTGTAGGATAACAAAAGCACCTAATTTACAGGATTTCGGTGAAAACAAAGTGAGATAAGTAAAAAGTGCTTTGCAAACCTTAAAGCACTACAAAAATGCTATTCATCATGATGATGATGATGATGATGGTTATTATTGGAAAATGAGGCTAGAATGGATGGAAACTCCATGAGGAATTTCAGTTGGCTATCAGGAAGACCTTCCATTCAGTGAAGGGTGCTGTGTGCTGAAGTTACACTACTACAGAAGACTACAGAATCTCTTCTTTGGCAGGGCTCAGTTTGATCCATTCCCTGAGTTTTGACTACATACCTTTGCCAGTAAACAGAAGGATGGTCAGATTAAATCAGGCCATCATCAAGAATTTATGAAGCATCTATAGCTAGATAGCCTTGTATGTCTACAACACAAGGAGAAGCAAGTCACCCCTCAGGTAACTTTGCATTTAGCTGACGTTGACATTAAAAAAAAACAGAAGCAAACAAGACAGAGTTGGGTCAAAGTGTTAGATTGTAGGGTACAGCTGGTAAGATTGGAGAGGCCAGGGATAGCAAGTGAGGAAGCTTGTTCAAAGTAACAGGATACTGGACTCAGATGTAGAAGATCTGGGGCCCAACCTCATGTCAGTCACTAGTTAGCTCCAGGACCTTCCCCTCTCTGGAACTCCATTTCCTTTTCTATAAAATGATGGTTCTAAGGGAGGGTAGGTGGCTCAGTGAACAGAGCACTGGCCCTGAAGTCAGGAGGACCTGGGTTCAAATTCAGCCTCAGATACCTAATACTTACTAGCCATGTGACCTTGAGCAAGTCACTTAACCCCAATTGCCCTCCAAAAAGCAAAAAAATATGAAGATTCGGGGCAAAACGATTCTTAGGGTCCCTTCCAGCTCTAAATCCTGGAGTATACAACGAAACCAGGAATCTTCCCAGAAGAGGAGGGGCTTCAGTCAGGCTCAGAAAAATGGGCAATCCTGTTTCCTAGTCAAAGAAATAATAAGTCAGATTTCTAGAGCTCTAAACCTCTTTAAGGATTACAAAGCATTTTCCTCATGACATAAAGGCTTGTAGAAGAGGTAGGTACTATGAGTATTATTATCTCAAATTTACAGATGAGAGAGGTCTCACCTTGTCCTATCCAATGCTGTCATTCTTTATCCCCCTAGCATTCATGGGCAGTCAATACAATTGTATAAACTGATGCTCATTTTTATACCAATATATACCAAAGCTACAGCCTGGATTCTGAGCTAGTTGAAAAGAACAGACATTAATGCTTATCCAAGTCATTTATAAGCTCCAGGTATCTGTTTGAATGGTCCTAGACTATTTCCCATTTTTATAAATGACTTGGATAAGTTTTGGAGGGCATGCTATTCTAACCTGCAGATGACATGAAGCTCCTCCACTTAATGGTAGCCTGCATCGAAGGAAAAAAAAATCTCAATGGTCTAGAACACTGGGCCACATCTAGTAAGCTGCAATTTAATAGGGCTTACATTTGGATTCACAAAATCAATTTCACAAGCCCAAGAATGGGGAGACATGGCTAAGCAACAGTTAATCTGAAAAAGATCTCGGGGATTTAGTGGATTGAAAGATTAATAGGAGTTAAAAGTATGTGATGGCAGCCAAGAAAGCCAGGGCAATCTCAGGCTCTTATGCCAAAGAGAGGCATAATTCCATAAAGAAAATTCTTTAAGGCTCATTTTATGTGCCACCTTCTATGGAAAGTCTTTCTTGATCCCCATAATTGTTAGTGCTTTATCCCTCCTCAACTTAATTTGTATATGCTTATCTCTTTATACGATGCATCTCCCCAGGAGAATACATAGCTTCTTGAGGTCATGGACCAGTTGCTTTGTTTTGTATTTTACCTTTTAAATCCTCGGTTCCTAGCACAAGTGCTTTCTACATAATAGGTGCCTCTTGGATTGGATTGGAATGGATTGGAAAGCAGAAGGCTAGCACAGGGAGCTACATTTCCTGAGGTACTCTACCCTGGCCAGACTACATCTGAAATATTTGTATTTTTTTCCCATGTATCACATGAAGGGCATGCTATTGAAAGGTGAACCTTAGAAAACATTAGAAAACCTGTCATCTGAAAAACTTCATTCGAAGAAGGATAACTAGGATAAGTCAAAGACCTTAAGATCAAGACTAAGTGAGGATCAATTACATTAAGATCATTTATCCAGGAAAAAAAGACTGGGAGTAACAGGAGAGCACACAGTAGCTATCCTCACCTACCTCAGTGATTCTCAACCTTCCTAATGCCTTGACCCTTTAATACAGTTCCTCATGTTGTGGTGACCCCCAACCATAAAAGTATTTTCATTGCTACTTCATAACTGTAATTTTGCTACTGTTATGAATCTATCTGATATGCAAGATGTATTTCCATTGTTACAAAATGAACATAACCCACAGGTTGAGAATCGCTGATATCTGAAGCCACCATCACATGGAAGAAGACTTGGATTTTTTTTCTACTTAGGACAGAAGTAGGAGCCATAAGTAGAAGTTTTAAATGCACAAATTTAGGCTTGATGTAAGGTAAACTTCCCACACAATCAGAGCCATCTAAAGGTGAAATGAGGTGCATTGGAAGATAGCGACTTCCCTTTCCCCTGAAGCCTTTACACAGACTGGATAACCCATTTGTCAGTACGTAGGACAGAAGGCATTCTTGCCCCCTGAGGTCCCTTCCACCTTTGAGATTCAGAGATTCTGCAGCTTGTTAAGTAAGATAAGAGACAGTTTATTTTAGTGGAAGAAATACTGAACTTAAGAGTTAGGAAAGAATTCAGTTCAAAGCTCACCTCAGACATTCATTTCCTGTGTGGAAATTAGTGAACAAATCACAACTCGTCTGCAACTCAGTTTTCTCACCTCTAAAAATACCACCTATACAACCCTTCAAGGTGTTGTGAGGATCCACTGTGAGAAATCCAGACGCTAAAGTATTAGGTGAAGGGTATCTATAACTATCTTCCAGTGCAATGCCTTATACTAGGGGGGACTAGACAAGATGACATCGAAGGCCCCTTCCAGTTTTAAATCCTACGATCCTCAGCTTTTTTCCTTTCATGTAGTCAATAAACCTTTATTGAATAACTCTGGTCTGTAGAAAGCAGCTCTAAACCCCATGAGGGTTATGGGTAAATGAGAAACATCTCCTGCCTTCCAGTAGCTTACCATTTTCAATTCCATTCAACATTTACTAAATATGGAGAGGCCCAGGCTGGTAGCTGGAGGAGACACAATTTAAATGACTCAAAATCTTACTGGGGAGGTTAAAAAAGAGAGAGAGAACAATACAAAGCAGTGTTAAGCAACTTGAAGGTAAAATATACATTTCAGAGCATGTCAGTGCAATATCTGTTAGATCTTAAGTCGGACAACCTGGATTGAAATCCCAATCCTGCTACCTACTTGCTGTGTAACATTGTGCAAGTCACTCTGGGTCCCATCTTGCTGATTTCTAACATGAGAGGGCTTTGACCTAAGGTCCCTTCCAGCTCTAAAAGTATGATCTAATGACATATAGATAACAGTGCTGAGCATATGTAGAATGACTTGAGGGGCTGTTGTTCACTCATTTTCAGTCACGTCCAACTCTTTGTGACCCCATTTGAGGTTTTCTTGGCAAAGATACTGCCATGCTTTGCTATTTTCTTCTCCAGCTCATTTTACAAATGAGGAAACTGAGGCAAACTGAATTTAGTGACTTGTCCAGGGTCACACAGCTAATAAATGTCTGAGGCCACATTTGAACTCAGGTCCTCCTAACTCCAAGTCTGGCGCTCTGTGCACTATGGCGCCATCTAGCTGCCAACATGTTTTTGCTTCTCTTGGTTGACCCACAGAACTGAAAACAGGACTACGTGCCCACATTACGTGCCCACAGTACCTTCCCTGCCAGCCAGACCCAATGGGAAAGACAGCCAGCTCAGGTATAAGGATTTGTTTACCTGAAAACACCAAGGTTACAGTGGGCATGTGATCTCATCAAAGTGCACCCTCCCTGTGACAACTCAGGGTTCCCCCTACCCACAACCTCAACCAATATCTCCCACAAACCTGCAAAAATGAATCTAGAATGAACGCTACTCAAGAAAAAAATATTTAGATTTTGAGTTTGACCCTAAATGAAAGCAGAACGTTCCTGCTCAACTTTACTTTTTTTCTGAAGCACTGTCACCATTTGACATTCATTTGCTCATACAAGCAACATACATCATTGTATGCTGAGTTTGGGCCCCCAGAAGCTTTAGTAATAAAGTAAGTAAATTTGGGTATGGGCCACTGAGTTATTTCTCACAGGACGTAAGAGATCAAGGGAGCTCTAAAGAGGGTCAGCAATGTTCACTGCCTGTTTCTAGCTTCACAGGTCATGCCCTGTCCCTCACCCTCACAGAGAACCAAATCTGGATTATCCTTCCCTATCTTGTGGATAGGATATAACCAAATTGTATCCCTTTCAAGGCCCAGTCATGTCACCTCTGCCATGATGCCTGAACTCTAAACCCAGGATCCTTTACATAACTTAATATTCTCTGTTTACATGAATCGATGGGGACAGATCCATGTACAGAAATATAATGAACAATATAGAAGGAAAAATATAATATAAAATATATGTACATGCACGCACATATAATAAATATCACATGCCTACTAAGTAAAAGGCAATGTGCTAGATGCTAAAATACAAATATGAAAAAGACAGTCTTCTCTAAAGGAGTTGACATTCTATTAGTGGATACAACATGAAAACAGAGGAGAA
Organism: Pseudocheirus occidentalis; assembly: GCA_028646575.1. Taxonomy (NCBI): domain Eukaryota; kingdom Metazoa; phylum Chordata; class Mammalia; order Diprotodontia; family Pseudocheiridae; genus Pseudocheirus; species Pseudocheirus occidentalis. The sequence continues at coordinate 92,302,211 of CM053595.1, forward strand.
GAAGAATAGAGTATTGGGAATGAAAGGAACAACAGAGAGATAGGAGTAATAATTCTGGGAATATCTGCAAAGGAAGGGAACTGGGAGTGGGGACAAGAGCAAGGGTGTTGAGGAAAGCTTCTAAAGAGGAATCAGCACCAAGAGCAGAGCCTTGAAGGAAGAAGAGGATTCACAAAAGTGACCACAAAAATAAAATGCCTTCCTGGCACAGAGTGACTTGTGTGAATGTTCTCAGGTGAGACATGACACACAGAACTCTGGGAACAGGTAATGGCTCGGTTTTACTGAGGTGGAGAGGACATGAAGAAGTGTAACATGAAATAGAGGAAACTGGAGAAGTTTACAATATATCCTAAAGGCAATAGGGAACCATGGAGTGTTTTTGAGCAAAGGAATGATGTTGTCAGATCCATGCTCCTAAGGAAGTTTACTTTGACATTCATGTAAAGGATGAAATGAAGAGGGGAAGGAATGGTGACTGAGGACCAACTAGAGGTCTATTTTTTAAAAGCCATTTGAGAAGTAATGAAGGCCTGAACTAGGATAGTGGCCATGAGTAGTAAGAAGGCAACAGATTAGAAAAATGTCATCCAGGTAGAACTGACTTACCAATTGGTTGGATATGAGGCTTCAAGGAGAAGGAAAAGTCAAAGATGGCTCTAAGCCAATAAAGTTTGATTACTGGAACGATCATGGTCTCCCCAGCAGAGATGGGAAAGTTTGGAAGCGGGGCAGGCTTATGAAGGAAGATACTGAGTAGAGTTTTAGACACAGTGAGCTTGAGATACTAAAAAGATCCAAGTAGATATATCTAGGAGGGAGTTGGAAACGTGGGACAGAAGAGAGCAGGGCTGGTCATACAGATTTAGACATCATCCACAAAGACATGATCATTGAATCCATGGTAACTAATGAGATCACCAAAGAAGAGAGCGCAGACTCCAGGACAGAGCCTTGGGGGACACCCACAACTGGGGAGAAAGAAAAAGATAATGACTGAGCAAAGGAGCCAGAGAAGGGATCACACGTGTAAGGGAGAATCAGGAAAGAGCCACGTCACAGAAGACTAGAGAGAGGAAGAATGCCAAGGAAAGACAGAGGTCAACAAAAGCCATAACAAATTCACGGAGGAAGAGGAGTGGGGAAAGGCTGTCGGACTTCACAATTAAGAAACCACTGGTGTCCTTGGAGAAAGCAGTTTCAATCATGTCGTGGTGTCAGAAGTGAGACCATAAGAGGTTAAGAAGTGAGAGGAGATGAGGAAGGGGAGGCAGTGAGTGTAGAGAACTCTTTCTAGGCTTTAGCAGTAAAAGGGAAAGGAGATATAGATAGAACAATACCTCGAGGGAATTCGAGGGTCAAGTGAAGGCTTTTTTAAGCAAGAGGGAGACTTTGAACATATTTGTAGACAGCAAAAAAAAGGGGGGGAGTCAGTAGATGGAGGGAAAACAAAGATGAGAAAGAGGGATAAATTTTTGCAGGAGAAGAAATGGAATAAAAGGGGAGGGAATGGAATCAAGGACCCTAAGAGAGAAACCCTCCCTAACATACCTGCATCACCAAATCCACCAAAACATGCCTTTTCTTCCCATCCTTCACCCTGGGTCACACAACACAGACCCCAAGAGGAAGTCTGAATGCCACCTCCTCTATGTGGTCTTCCCAGATTCCCTCCATCTGGAATGATTCCTTTTTCACCAAATCTCCCAGAATATTGTGCTCATGTACCTAGCACAGTCAAATTGGTGTAACACTTATCTATGTCCATGTCTAGCTTCCCACTAATACACTCAACTCCTAGTAACCAAGTATTATGTCTTCTTCATCTTGGTATCCCCTTCCCAAACACTTGTCCCACCCCTAAACCTCCCCTGGCCCCCAAGTGCTTTACAGTGTCCTGCATACATTAGGCACCTGTTTGTTGAATGAATGCAAAAATATGTGAATGGAGGCAAGCATGCATGAATAAATGCATGTATAAATCAAGGTATGAGTGTAAGAATGGATAGATAAATGAGTGAATGAACACTCAGGGAAGGACTCAGGTTCTATCCTAAACATGTCCAGATCAGAAGCAAGATTTTTCCAAAGTTTCTTTTCCAGGAAACAGATTGCTCTGGCATTGACCAGCACCATTCCACCCTCTTATTTTTCTATTTCTTCATGGTTTTGTGCAGGGGGGGGAGGGGGAAGGGCGAAGAGGGTAGGTAGGGGTGGGTGTTTACACACATCTACACACAAATATGTATGTACATATTTGTAAATACAAATATGTACTTTGTATTTGTACGTATGTACATAGAAATACATATATATTTTTGTACATACAAATATGTGTATTGAACACACATCATCTTGTTAAGTGGAAAACAGGCAGAATTAGAAGCATGTATTTATGTTCATATCTGGTTCACAAGTCCTATTCCAATAATAAAACGAACGCTTTGACAGGCCTGCATCTTTAATACTAATAGAATGCAACTTGGTCTTGCCAATATTTTCTGGCAGGCAGAGACAAAAGTGGCCTTAAATATGTAATAAGAGAATCAATAATAACACTGTCACACAAAAGGATGGATAAAAGAAGCACTTAAAATAGATGATTATACATTAGGAAGTTGATAGGTAAGTGCTAAGGCCTGCTTGCTTTAATATTAGATCAGAAGGGTCAAGACAAATTAGCCAGTAGAGATTGTACATTCCTTGCATGGGGAGAGAAGGAGCTGGAAGTTGGGATTTGTTAGCTATGTTAATCTGACAAGAGTAGAAAGGAAGGAAGGGGGCTAGGCATGAATCACAAACCATTCCATTCCCCCTGCTTTCAGCTTTAATTTGAAAAAAAAAATAATAACCCACTATAAAGTAGAAACTAATATTTTTTATGACCCCTTAACAACCTGTCCTAGTGCTAACATACTGTAAATAAATTTCAACATCTTGTTATACATGTGGTTTATTTTAAACAAGGCTAAAGAGGAGTCTGAGTTTCTTATTGAAAACTCAATATTTTTCCTTCCCCCATCTGGCTTTGGAACCTCTTTCTAAAAATCTGCCCTCTTTCTTCATATTAAAACTTCCCAGATTTCCTCAGGAATAAGTGCAATTTATTTTTTATAATTTTTATAAAACATTTTATAATTCTGAGTGGATTTCCCTGGCACAGGAATGATAATAATATTTTATGGTTCAAGGAGTCATCATTTTTTAATAAGTCTGATTTTTGGAGGGAGGGGGGAAACTCTGTAAGGGATTAGAAAATTCATTAGAACAGATGTTTTCAGATAACTCTGAAACATTTTCCTACCTAATTTGGGGGTGAGCCTGCGGTCCAAAAACCAGCCTGGCTAAGTTCAGAGAGTCCTACTGCCGCATGGTTGGCTATCAGTGATGAACCACAGCAACTCATGAAACCATATGCTACAGCAGGAAGTCTTGAGGTCCTGGTGAAATCACTAATCTTCAAAGTACTGCATAGAGACAAAACAGCAGCTAGCATAGAATGACTGGCTTTTTATCACAGCACTGACAATGGGTAAGGCAACCATTGTTGCCATGGTTGGGACCCACCATCCCTAGGTCTGTCCTTACAGATGCCACAGACATGCCTAAGCTGCCGTATCCAGAGTCTCACAGCCATGGTACCCGTGGTACTCCTAGGGCCCACTTTTCTCCCAAGCTCCAGAGGGACTTGGGTCAAACTTGAGGATGGGCCAATCCTTCTCCCAGTGTGATTTTCACCCACAGTTGTTCCTTGCACGACTACTGACAACATCACTCAGCCTGAATTGCCTCCAGATGCTCTGAGTAGAGGACTTACAAGAAGGAACCACCAGGAGCTATTCACATGGTATAGTGTGAACAGAACACTGAGTCTGGCTTATACCTGCTGTCTACGTGACCTTGGAGAGTCAGCTCCCTCTGCCTCAGTTTCCTTATCTATAAAATGTAAGGGTTAGCCTAGATGGCCTTTAAGGACCTTTTCAGCTCCAGATCCGTGGTCCTATGACCAGTAATTCCCACGAATCAGTCACAAATAAGCAGAGAGATCCTTAACTCCCTGCCCCCAACCAGCCAACATTTCTCAAGTGCCTACTATGTGTCAGGCTTCTAGTTAGCAAGACCCCACCTCGATCCATAAAAAGACTGGAGGGAAGGTCCTCTCACTTCTTCCTTACCTCTAGAAAAGAATATTTAATCCCAGTAAAGAGCACCTCCTAAAACACACTGAAACAGGAATAACCCTGAGGCCTGACTTGGACTGGGTAAGCCATACCTGGAAGCTAATTCTGCCAGAAGATAGGTTATGGCTTGGGTTTTTTTTTTAAAGGCACATGCTGGATATATTCCAACACCTCGAAGGAAAACTCCAAAAATGAGACCAGGGGGAAGGAACAGAAATCTCCCTTCAGGGGCTTGGGAAAGCAAGGAACTGGAAACACGAGCCTATGCATGGCAGAGTCGCAGTATCCCTTAAGCTCTCCCCACAGTAATACCAACATTTTCCCAACTGGCCCACAATGGGCCTGCTTGTTCCAGGATCCAGGAACTTCAACTGCAGAGCCTACAACATAGAGCTCCCAGACAGGAGCATTTATTATCTCTCTCCCTTTGCTTTCCCCTTCCTCAACATCTGTCTCATCAGAAGGTCCCTTGGAGCCCAACCAGCCAGCAGATGTGGGTCACAAGGGCTCTGCTCCAGTGGGTTTTTCTGTTAGTTTTCCTTCTGTCCTGTGTTTAATTCTTGGCTTCATTTATTTAAAGTTTTTGTTGTGGATGGGAGGAAGGAGAAGCCAGAAAAAATAAGTTTGACTCCCTCTTGAAGAAAAAATAACCACCCTGCACACGCACAATGCACACATGTGTGTATATGCACGACATTTAGCCAAACCCACTACTTCTGACTGGACTACAGAAAGTGTTTCCCATGAACTCTTAGGTCCTTGGGCTAGCTGTGGGTAGGTGCAGGCAGGCAATGAAGTAGGCAAGGGAAGGGGTTGGCACAGCTTGGTTAGAGGTCTCCCCCCAACCCAATGCATGACCCAAGAGAGCAGCTGCCTCCAGGGACAGAAGGAAACTGAAGGACAACCCAAAGGTCCAGCCTCCTAGCACAGAAAATACAAACATGCTTCTCTTCTCCTTTTCCCCTTCACAGCAGGAGCCACAGCATCCCTGGAGGTGGGGGAGGGAGAGGCAGGAGGGGGAATTATGCTAGAATCTGGAGCAAGTCTATGCCACAGAAATTATTCCTATATCAACCCACAGTTAGCACAATGATATTTCACTTTGAGTATATACAATTTCAGTGTTAGCACCTCTCTTTCTAAATATACAGATGCTGTGCAGTTAAATCTATCAGAACCATTTGAATAGGACCAAACCTTTCTAGTGATATGGCAAGCATCTAGATAATGCCAATCCCATTCAACTCTGCAAACTTACATTAAGCATGTTCTATGTACAGAGGACTGGCTTAGTTCTGAGAGGGGGGAGTGGGAAGGGGGGAAGGATTCAAAGATAAATAAGACCCAGTTACCTATTTTGTTATCATTAAACAAGAAAACTCTCCAGTTCTCTGAGATAGCCAACCCGTTCTCTAACAATGTCTCTTCCATCAATGGATGAGAACCCCACCAGAGTTGACTATTCAATCAGCTTTATGTACATGATACCACAGAAAAAAAAACAAAACACTGGACTTGAAGTTAAGAGATAAAACTTTGGGCAGGATCACTGCCTGAGTCTTGTCTTACATGTCTTTTTAAAGTGGGAATCATAAGATCCTAAGATTTTGAGTTGGAAGGAGTCTTTGAGGGCATCTATTCCAAGTCCTTTATTTTGGAAAGAAGGAAACTAGCTGGGAGAAGGGAAGGACTAGTACTATTTTCTACTGCCTCTCTCATTGGGAAGCTGGAAGAATCATAGAATTTCAGAGGCCATCCAGTCCAACTCATAACAGGAAAAAAAAAGTCACCACTAGAACATACCCAACAAGTGGTCAATCCAGCCTCTTCACTGAAGAGGAAACGACCAGCTCTGGAGGAGATCCATTCCTTCTACTTTGGGGCAGCTTGAATTGTTAGGTTTTCCTGCACACTAACCCTAACTCTGCCTGCCTCTCTGAGCTCCACCTATTGTTTTTGGTTCTTCCTTCTGGGGCCAAACAGAACAAAAGTTTTCCATATAAGAGCCCTTCAAATGCTAGAAGATAGTGATCATGTTTCACTGAAGTCTTCTCCAGGCTAAATATTCTCAGTTCTTTCAATAGATCTGCTTAGGGCATGAACTCAATGCCCTTCACCAAGCTGATACCTTGGACACTGGAACAAGGAAAGCTTGCAAGCAGAAATTAATCAATCAAAAAACACACATTAAGTACCTACTACATACCAGGCACTGTGCTAAGTGCTAAGAGCATTACAGAAAATTCGACATAAACATGATCCACCACTGAGCATTTCTGTGTCTGGTCCACTAGGCTTTAACTCTTTTGCCACATCCAAACCTTTTTGATCTTTCTAATTTGTGACTGAGCTTTGCAATAAGTCACCCTCTGCCCAATGTCACTTACTATTACCATTACTTTTGTTATTGCTCATCAACCCAATACTCCCTTCAAGCTTTCCTCAGCATAACAAACCTGGAAAAGCCTTTGAGGAGAGAAAAGTTCTCTTGGCTATTGCTTAAGGGCACTGGGAAGGCAGGAACAGTGACCCCACAGATTCTTTCCAAGAATTCAGCTCCCATCACCTCAGCATCCCTTCCACGAGTTGACCAACTGGGCTCACTAGCATTAGCATATGCCAATAAATCACTTACTGGGCTCTATTACCTAGAATATATCAATTATTCACCAGTGTAGAGAATGCACCTACAGCCTCAAGGTGAGGAAGAATCCAAATGGGAGCTGAGTGCTGGGGGAGAAGAGGGTTGGTATAGAGACAACTCTCCAAAAGGGGCTAGAATTGAAAACTGAATTCATTATCATTTTGTTCCCGACTCAAGTCGAGATTACCTACTCTAATACATCAACTCTGACAATGGCTGGCTTCATCCTATGTGAAAAGGTCAGCTATGACTACACTTATTTGTTACCAAGGAGAGCTGAGGAGTGGGGGGTGGGGCTGCGGAGCGAGGAAGGAGGAAGAATTGGTGGGTAGTGATTGAAATACAAAAAAAAAAGGAAAGAAATACATAAAACATTTTAAAATACACAAATGAAAACAAGAAGTTCACAAGGGAACACAAATTCTCGATGACAAAATTAATATGTATTTTTAAACTGTACATAGCTGAAGTTCACAGTTTCATATATAATCTTTTATGTATTCTTAGGACATTAAAATGTTCACATTTGTTGATGATCATTGATATAACAAAAAAAGAAAGTTAATTTTAAAATCCAGTTACCAACATGACTCAAGGGGAGGAAGAATGTCTCCTAACTGATAAAAGTTTGTCCAACTGACCTGCCACCTCTTGTGTCTGAAATTCCCTTATTTATAGAACAACAGGTTCATAGAATCTCACAGTTAAAAGAATCTCAGATATCATTCATTCATTCCAACCTATCCATTCCAACAAAAAATACCCGAGTAGGAATTCCCTCTTGTGTACTAGGCCAAGGGCTGGGTATATAGTTAAAGGACCTGTGTTTAAATACTGGTTCTACCATTTACTAATATCTTTGAATGTCTCAGTTTCCTTCTCTGTGAAATGTGTTGGATTTAAATCAGTCAGGGATGTGCCAGTAAATTTGAACAACTCCTCTTTAGTAGGCAGGGCACACTTTAAGATTTAATCTGCATTAATATTTTCTCTATCACTTTCTTAAGTCCAGACAAAGAACAAAACAATAAATCAAGTCTTGGTTTGTAATATTAGCTGATTTCCAAGTATAAATGTTCACACTGAAAATTTAAGGCTGGGCTCAGGTTCAAGTTCCCAAGCACCGCTCCACTGATGACCTGTAGGGGCCTCAGCATCTCTAAATCCTCAATCCTTCACCACTGGTTGAACCCACCACCCTGTGAGATACCTGATTGCACTTTTAGATAGCTCTAATTGTTAGGAAGTCTTTCCCAAAAATCAGACCTGAAATTGTCTCTCTAAAACATCTACCCGATATTCCTCATTCTTGCAAGGCAGAACAAAGAATTTTCTTCCACCTGACAGTTCTTCAAATATTTAAGAGTTATAATGCTCCACCTCCTATGCCCCTAGTCTTCTTTTCTGGCATTCTTTGAATGGTCCTTCTCTGGCAGGTTTTCTAGTCACCATCACCAGATACATTCCATGTTGTTTATATTCTTTCTAAAAATTTTAGCTCCCAAACAGAAAACAAGAATCCAGATGTGATATGGGACATTTTACCTCTCTCAATGTCAGCTTTTTTGACCACTAAATCATAATCTTTGGCTCCTACCAAACTTGTATCTACTAAAAAACCCCAGACTTTTTTTTAACAAGTTCTTGTCTAGCCATATCTCTCTTCCCTGTCTCTTCTTCTCTATTCCACCCTGAACCCTCTATGCTTTATGTGGATAGTGAATTCTTGGACCTGAAAAAGAAATTTACATTTTACTTTAGGAAATGCCATCTTATTAGATTTCACCCATCACTTTGACCTGTCAGGATCTTTCTGGAGCCTGATTCTGTCATTTAATGTGTTAGCTAGCAATCCTTTCCAGCTTTGTATCTTCTGCAAGCCTGATAAGCCTGTCATCTATGCCTTCATCAAAGTCATTGATAAAAATGGTAACTAGAACAGACTTTACTAGGGACTTTCTTTATTCTTTAAGTATCTTCTAATAAAATATAAACACCCCAAGAGAGCTAATGCAGAAGGTCACAGTCATTAACAACTTAACATACATTCATTCATGAGTTAAAATAAGAAGTGGCTAAGTAAGTGTAGATAGCCAGGTTGGGAGGGTGGGGGTGAGGGGTGTATAGAAAGGTCTGAAGCTGAGGTACTGTGAGGAGGGCAGGCCCCACTTTTTTGATGGGAGAGCAAAAAAAGAAGAGTTCTCAAGGCTTCAAAGAGCTTATTATCCTATAGCACTAGAAAGGGTTAAATTGTAATTTTCTCCCTTTCTTGCACCTCAACAGCTGTGGCACCACAGTCCCAAGAAATTTTCTCTCAGTTCCATGTGCCACCTCTGTTCCTCTGTGGCCTCCCCTCCCCCTGTCTCAGCCACCTAAACTAAAGCCCTGAGCTCAGAAACTAAGGGACAGCTGAACTGGTGACCAGCCAATCCTTCTGGCATAACATACAGAGATATTGAGTTCACGGCCCCTCCTGTAGACAGCCATTTGCTCACATGGGATGGAGGCCACTTGGCAGCAGGTGCTCTGAGAAGAGAACCTGGTGTCTGTGTTCCTGTGGCCCTCCCTTCCCTGGGCCTGAGAACAGGAGAACAGAACCCTGCTGCAGTGACTGCAGACTGGAGCCCCAGTAACCCAGCTCCCCATGGACTGTCCCTGGGCTATTGGGAACAGCTCTTCTCTTCCAGTCGCCCACACTGCCTGCCCCACACTCAATAACCTACTTAGATACCAGGGCAGTAGCTGAGTCCATAAAGAGGATTTTTTTTCCCCTAAAAATAACACATTTGATAGAAAAAAGGTGATCAAGGATCCAACCACTTCAAGCAAGTGTAAATATCACAGATAACTTATTCCACAGCAAGAGCACCATTGTGGACCTACAACGACCACGATTGTATAAAGGAACCTAAATAGCCTATAAAAATAAGCAGCTAATTACTCAATGTCATTAACAGGATTTGCTGATTCCCCACTTTCTTCTCCCTGAAGACCCAGGAGGACTTGCTAATCCATAGTACAGGTAAAGGCCAAGGTCTACAAACAGACTGTCTAAAAGGATTTTCTTTCAGCCAGAAATGGACACCAGCTCTTCTACATATAACTAGTTAACTCTACCACCCTGCATCTGCCAGACACTAGGCAGTCTATGCTTTTAGCCCTCCTCAGGAAGATAGGCCAAGAGAAGGTTTAGAATCTCTACCCTGACAGGGAAACTGAGGTGCAGGTAGGGAAGGTACCTGCCTTACCCAGAGTCACCCAGTAGCAGGCAACAGCATCCAAAAATAAGCCCACATTTCCAGAATTCTTCCTCACCTACATCCCCCTTGCCAATCAAACAAATGAACTGAGGTGCATCTATACAGCCTGAATAACTGAATTCAAATCACTGTATTATTTGGGTAATTTTTCTGGGTAACAAACTACTATCAGTGGGGGAGGGGGGAGGCTTACAGTCTTGTTCCATGCAACCTCTTTGAGGGATCTATGGAAGGACATAGATAAGAATCTCATATCATTAGAAGGGGTGAGGCAGAGGACATATCAATCATCCCATTGCAGGAAAACAGTCTATGTCTCTCCATCTTTGAGCCAGCAGAACTTTTCAGAGGTGGATCTGCCCCTAAAATTACGAGACCAAACCATTGTGCACCCTAATATTTAACCCCTAACTGGGGGGGCCCTCTTCACCTACTGGGAAAGACTACCTCTAGTTTTCTGATTTTTCAGTAACTTCCCACATTCCCTTGTGGAAGAGAAGCTCCAATCACTCCCAAGGTCCATATTCAGGCTCAAGGAATAGAATAATATCTGCCAGCTGGATGGAGATCCAATTTGAATTTAGAAAGCTGAAACATTCTCCAAGAATAAAATCTCAAAGACTGAGATTAGAACTACATGGACAGCTATGGTATATTGCAATGAGTCCTAGATTTGGTATCTGGGGACCTGAGGACAAATCCCAGGTGTGCTACTTATTACCTGTGTGACCTTGGATGAGTCAATTAGCCTCCTCCGCCTCCGTATCCTTATCTATCAAAGGAAGGGGACTGAATGAACTCCAAATTCTCTTCCAACTCTGAGTAGTATACCTCGGAGGTTTTCTCAGAGTAAAAGGCAGGAAAAGGCTTCTAGAACCATGGTTTGGGTTGTCTAAACAATGCCACTCAAACTCAGTGGAAAAGCCACCTACCATTCTACTGAGGTACCCTTGAGTCTCTAGAGGGGAAGGACAATGGAGGGAGGAGAAGAGGTGTGTAAGAAAAAGGATGCAGGGGAAAGTTTATCTAAACACTTCTTCCTAAAATGCTGATGTTAGGTCTAGACAACAGAAAGGATGCTGCTAAAAATTACTTTGAAGTCTTTTCCCAAAAGGCATTTGGTTACATCTATTTTAAATATATATGTATTTATACACACACACATTCTCACTTTATCCTTTTATAAAATATCTCATTAATAACCAGGTCGACCTCCTCTTAGCTTTCTATATGTTGGGTCAGAGATGTTATGCATGGGGGTTTGTAGATTCATGAAATGTTAGAAGGAACTTGAGAGATCATCTGGTCCAACCCAATCATTCTAAAAAAGAAGACATTGAAGCCCAGAGAAAGAAGTGCCTCATAAAGGTCACAGAGCAAATAAAGACAGAGCCTAGACTAGTGCCCAAGCTTCCTTTCTCCAAGTCCCATGTTCTTTCCCCTAGGAAAGAAATGGGAACCTAAGGGGTTCATGTGGTAGAGAACAGAGAGAGAGCAAACATGACTGATGGTCACCTGAGGGGGGGGGTGGCTCAGAAACCACTATGTCTTTATGTCATAATTCACACATGTCTAGTCTGAAAAATGAAAAGTCATAGAGAATAGTGTTGTTTTTTTAAACAAACATTTTAATCAATGGTTTCAACCTCCTCCCCAGCCCAGCCTGTGACCAGAGTTACTCCCAGGGATCAAAGTGGATCATTTGAATTTCATTTCCTCTTGTTTGGCAGCAGTATAGCACAATGGAAAGTGTACTAGCATTGTCATTAGAAAAAGGTGGCTACAAATCCATCTTCTGACTTTCATTATCTTTGGGATCCAGAGCAAATTGCTTAACCTCTCTGAGCTTCAGGCAACTCCGGAAGACAGAGCTATGTTACTGAACTATGTCCTTGATTGGGGAAGGGGAATGGGGATGGGGAATGTCATTCCTACCCCATTTTCATTCTCCCACCTCAAACAAACAGGAGCTGACAGTCTTGTCTCTGATGGCTCAATATTCTAAGTCTCTTAAAGATATTCCTTTCTAATGAAGTAACCCAAATAAATTTAGCAACATTTTTAGGTGAAATAATGAAAGAACAGATGGCGTTGCTTACTTTGAATTTCTGCTCCCAAATAGCTTTCCTGTGCACCTCACTTAGATAACAACTTCGAGCTCCTCATCCTGGTGTCAGGAAAAGAGATCATCTTAACTAATTACCTGGCTGTCTTTTCCCTACAAGATCCCAATTTAAGAATCTCGTTTCATTCTAAGAAAATTAATTCAAAATGCCAAATAATTTAAAAATGTATTAAGATTCCCCTTAGACTCAAGAGCAAAAAAAGAGTTTTCATTTGTCTGCTAAAAATTACCTTGAATAGTCTGATTGTAGCTGAGCTTTTAATGCCTAATCCATAGGATACAGCCTTTAGCAAAGCTATCGATTCCATATGTCGACAAAAGGTTTCATTTAAAATATATGTAGCATTAAATTGGTCCCTGACTATTTTTATGCCATGGTATCCTATCACTCCCCACATTTTCTTAACCCTTAGAGCCTCATTCCTCTCTGAAGCCAAAACGCTTTATTTGCATTGGAGGTGACTTATTTCAGATGTGCCAAAAAACTGTTCTATTTCAAAGCCACTTTTGGCAATTTTTATAGCTTGAAATAGAATAAAATTTAAATTTAATAAAATTTGAGACCTCAAAAAAAATGAATTCATTTAGAAGCCAGCAACCCAGACACTGAGGAAAATATTCCTGGAAAGCCCCAAAGGGGTAGGAAGAAAGAGCCAGAACCCTGTCAGGCTGCCAGGGATCATTTTTTTATAGGAGAATCAGGGACTGGTCATGGGGCCATTATTTAAATTCAAAAATAAAACTGCTGGCTCCCAAGTTGGGTGATAAGAGAATCACCTTTGATTTTTCAAGTTTCAAATGAGCTCTACGCTCATGAAAGAAAAAAAAACTAATTGTTCAAACATGAATGAATATTTTTTTCTTTACATATGTCACATGTAGACTAAAAATAAGGTTCTTAAGTTGAAAGTCATTATTTCGTTATTATATGCACTGAAAAGTTCAATGAGATTTGCATGCTAGGAAACAATCTTTTTTCTTGAAACTCCAGAGCCTAGAAAGAGAATCTCTCTCTTTCTTTCTCTCTCTCTCTCTCTCTCTCTCTCTCTCTCTCTCTCTCTCTCTCTCTCTCTCTCTCCTCTCTCCCTCCCTTCCCCCTTCTGTCCTTTGTCTCTCCCTCTCCCAGGCTGTCTCCTGTTCTCTTTCTCCTGGTATTTGACCCCATATATGCCTGTTTCATATCTCTCTCAAGCTCTATGATGGAAGCAGCAGGAAAAGCTAGCTCTTAAGACCCAGAACCTAAGTCTTACAGGGTTGTCTCACAAAACCTCGTCTTCACTCCAATCTGATTCCTGGAGATCCCAGAGCCACAGGGGTCTGTGGGGGATTGACAAAATAATCTAATTTCCCTTCCAAAGGTAGTACCAAGAAGAGAACTATTCAAGTACCATGTCTGCCATCGTATTGGGCAGAAAACCGGGAAAGCGACAAGATTTGGGGCCAAACCTGAATGCTGTAGTATTTCAGCCAGCCATGTTTGCTCGCGGATAAATTAATACAAACAAGGCTGTCAGCAGAAACTCACAGAGAGGCTCATAATAAATACGATTTATGGTTTGCACACACACAAAAAAAAAAGAGAAAGAAAGAAAAAAGAAAAGAAAAAAGGTTGACTCTACCTAAGCAACCCCCAACAGGAAATTTCAGAACAGGAGGGCATACAGCTGCCTCTGGGGTGTAGTGATTTGACTGACTGGGGGTTCTCATGAAAAACCAAAGTGCCAGAAGGAAGGAGGGAAGCTCCAGGGCAAAGGGTGAAGAATAAGCCTCAGACTCACAGTTCAGTCTTTCCCAAAAGGTTCAAAGAAACTCCAAAATCTGAACTGAGTTACACAGAAGATATAGTTAATTTAGACTTCACTACAAGCTGGTTTGGCGTTTGGGAATAAGAGCAGCTCATTACCACCTTTGTTAAATCATGATGGAAATACTCATTGTTGTGCCCCTAAAACCAATTCCATTATTGCCCCCATGCTCTCACACCTCATAGGATCATAGATTCAGAGCTGGAAGGAGCTTTTAGAAACCACTGAATGCACCTCATACCCCATTCTAAAGAAAAGGAAGCTGAGGCAGAGGTTAAGTGAGTTGCTCAGGGTTACAGAGCTAGTAAGTGTCTGAGGCAGGATTTGAATTTAGGTCTGTGAACCCAACCCCTTTTTTGCTTTAAATCTACCCATGTTTTAGGCCCATAGCTCAAGAATCAACTTTTCCAAGAAGTCTTCCTGAGATGACATGAAAATTTTTTAATGTGCTATTCTTTGTTTACAAAAACCATCCTGCTCACCCATCAATAAATTCTCTCTCTCCCTCTCTCTCTCTCTCTCTCTCTCTCTCTCTCTTTCTCTCTCTCTCTCTCTCTCTCTCCCTCCCTCCCTCTCTCTCCCTCCTCTCTCTGTCTCTGTCTCTCCCTCCTCTTCTTCCCTCCCTCCTTCTTTCTCTCTCCCTCCTGTCTCCCTCCCTCTTCTCTCTTTCTTCTTCCCTCCCTCCCTCCTTTCCTCTCTTCCCCTCTCCTTTTCCTCCCTCTGTATCTGTCTCACCTCTCTCACACACATACATATAGACAACCCTCCTCCTCACAGGCTAATTCTGCGATTAATTCTGTGGGATATTCCTCTGTTCTGGAGAATTTCAGGGATGATATTGTTGGCTTAGGTGGGAAGCACCATAAATACAAGGAATTCACATTCTTAAACAGCCTGGCAGCTTCACCTTTGTCCAAAAAAAAGCACTTCCCCTCTTTCTGTCTCCCCCAGCTAACAAGGAATGGACTGAAACCAGTACTTACTAGGGAGTTCTTTAGTGGCCAAAAATAATAATTGCAAATATTTTCCTTCTCTCAGTTTTACTCATCAGTTTCAAACTGGGAACTAACTCTGTCAATATAAGACATTCTGGACCCAGATCCCTTTTTCTCTGTGAACTTCAAATGCCCAGGGGACTTTTAATCACAGTGGAACCCCATCCCCCATCCCCCATCCCACCCCATCACATTATTTGCTAGAGAAAAGGATTCATAAGGTCTGACTATCTTGGACTCTTTCCATGGGATGTTTAGGTCCTAAAGGGACCTGATTATAAGGCAATTTCAAGTGTAAGACAGTCCCACAGCATGAGATTTCATGACCCATTGCCCCTGGGAGGGTGGGAAGTATTCTTCTCCCCCATTTCCCAGACCAGGCAGACAGGATTCAGACAGAGCCCAGGGAAACAAAATGCTACAGTTGAGAGAACTATGAACCAGGAGCCAGGAGCCCTGTGTTCAAGTCCCAAACATGTATGCCATTGACTAGCTGTGCAACATTGGGCAAGTTCCTTTCCCCCTCTCTGGACCTCCACTGTAAAATGAAGGGGTTGGAACAGGAGATCTCAGCAGTCTAGAGCCCCTAATGTTCAACATATGCCAGAAACTCTGAGGGTCTTCACCTCCCAGATGGGTATCTTTGGGATGGTAATGGGCCATCTTTTTGCCCTGAATTCCTACCTAGCCCTTAGTCATTGAGTAAGTATTGCCTCAGACAATCCCAAGCCATGATCAGATGTCTTCAGTTCTGTCCTGCCATTAGACTTCGGTAACTCAGGAAGAGAGTGAGGCTGATCATTTTGTGCAGCTCTCCCTCACTAAAATCCAATTCACGAGCGAGTCAAGGCAACACCCTTGTGAGGTCTCTGGTCCTCTTCTAGAATGAAGGATGAACAACAAGCCAACCAATCACTTTTCCTGGTACTCTATAACTGGAGAATAGAATATTAATTTGTGACCTCTGTTCCTGAACCCACCACCCATCACCCATCACCCTTCCCCAGAAGGTGTTTCTTTGATTCAGAGTTCAATTCAGAAAAAGCATGAAAAACTCAAATTTAGTCACATTCAAAAGTTATAAGCTGCTTCACATTACATATATGATCTTTTGATAATCACAAAAACATTGTGATATAGTTAACAATAATAATAATAATAACATTTATGTAGAGCTAAAGACTTGTAAAGCACTTGATAAATATTATCTTTTTTTCAATCCTCACAACAACTCTGGGAAGGTAAGTGCTATTATTACCCCTATTTTACAGATGAGGAAACTGAGGTGGACAAAAATGTAATGACTTGCCCAGGGTCACAGAGCCAATAAGTGAGGCAGGATTCAAATTCAAGTCTTACTGACACCACATCTGACACTCTATCCACCGTACCTCCTAGCTGCCTCAAGTGTATTACTGAGCCATGACAAGAGCAGCTCTGGCTTTGAAGGGCCATTTCCAACAATGGTAAAAATTCAAAGCACTATTATTATCCCCTTTTTACAGATGAGGAAAATGAGACCAGAAAAGGTTAAATGATTTGCCCAGGGTCACAAAGCTAGTGTCTAGGATCACATTTGAACTCAGGTTTTCCTGATTCCAAGTTCAGTGCTCTATCCACCAAACCACCAAGGGGCCTCAGTTGACAGGTATTATGGTCCCAATTTCACAGAAGAAAGTGAGGCTGGGAAGTCAGTGACTTACTTAAGACCACGCTCAGAACTAGAACCCAGGTCTTTTGATACCAGTCCCCAGAACCTTTCTACTCTGCCATACTGCCTCCCAACATCAGAATTACAGGAGCAGCACTCTGCCAGGATCTGCCAGGCCTGGCAAAACCCTCCTCCCTTTTGACAAAGAGGAAACTTGGAGTGTGTTTTTTAAAGCTTGAAATAAAGTTTAAATATTACAGGGAAATTACTAAACAAATCAAATCACTGTTAAGTGGATGTCATAGGCTTTCTCTAGACAATACGTGTAATGAGGATTATTGTCCTCTTGGTTACAGTTTGAAATTTGCATTTTATTATCAGAGAACCACTTATGCATTACTCCAGGATTTTCATTAGGTAAATAAATTTTTATGTGGATTTCATTATATTCCCTTGGCTGAGATACTGATCACTTAACAGCAAGAATGCTACTCTGACACACAGGATGTCAATCAGGATGTGACTGCTTCCTTCAGTTGTTGAAAATCACTTTTAAGAATTTGGTGTAGACTAGGGACAGTGTCTGAGCTGTACAAAAACTGGAAAAAGACCTGTGCACACACGCACACCTAAAGGAGATGCTGAAACAACAGTGCTCTAGCTTCCTGGCCAGCTTCCTCTCCAGCTTCCTTCGTGCTGGCAGTGACAACTTCCTGGCTTATCCAATGAGTGCCAGCCCCCAGGTTACATGACTAGAGCCTGACCAGAGGGGATGAGGTCAGTGATCAACAAATGTGGGTGGGGCTGGAAGATAGGAGGTGCAGGGGGGTTGTGATGGGGGGGCAGGGGGCAGGAGATGATAGTATAGCATTGTAAAACAATTAAGCTAACTGGAATCTAGACTGTGCCAGGTATCTCCCAAAGTTGCCAGAGGCCCTCTTCACTAATCGTATTTCAGTCTCCAAGGCACCAAATAAAAAACAAAAATCAGATCCCCAGGTCTAACTCACCCTACCCTAAGGAAATGATGTCCAAATGGCGGCATCAGACTATCCAGTAAAGGCAGGGGTAGTTTGAGCAGGCTATTTTCAAAGTAGAATAATAAAACCACAGGCCTTTAGAAATGGAAGAGAATCAGGGAACATTAGGGATGGAAGGGATCAGTTGGACCAGATGCCTCATCTTAGCGTGTGAGGGAATGGAGGCCCAGAGAGCAAAAGCAACTTGCCCAAGCCAGTTATCAAGGTTTTGGAACAGAACATGCGATCATAGATTTAGGTTTGGAAGAATCTTCTAGAGACCAACTAGTCCAACCTCCTTATTTTTCTAGAAACTGAAAAACAGAGAGAAATGACCATTTGAGGGCAGCCTCTGAGGAAACTGAAAAACAGAAAAATTAAGTGACCTGTCCAGGGTTACACATAAGGCTCTGAGGCAGAATGTGACCCCAGACCCTGAGGGGGCAGAGGTGGAGTCAGTCCCATTCACATCTAGTCTTACAAGTCTCTGCTTCTGAAGAGCAAACCTCTGAAACATTTTAACCTCCTCCCCCAAGCTTTCCCTGAGCCCTATCCCTTGGTACATCTCTATCAAACTTATCAAATAGTGGTGTGCATTGTGGTTACCTGTGTATAGGTCTTATCCCCAACCTAGAATGAAGGCTATATGAGAATAATGCCCATGATTTACATCTATTCATTAACAAAGTGTTCATGGCCACTTAGGAATGTTTGTTGACTATTGAAAAGAACCAGAAAAACAGTCTGGCTAGCTCCACACACCATCACCACGACCACCACAAATGGGAGCATGGTAAAAATGGGAGGAGTGTTAGATCTGGACAGAACCTAAAGAACTTTGGTTCAAATCCTAGCTCTGCCACTTACTATGCAACCTCCATATGGAAAACGATGAAACTGGACAAAATGAATTCTTAGATTCCTTCCTGCTCCTAAATCTATGAACCAATCAGAGTCTTCCATCAATGGGGGGGGGGGGGGAGGGAAATCAGTTAAAACCACAGAGGTCTAAACCAAAGGTCAGCAAACTATGGCCCTCAGGCCAAATTTGACCTAACTTTGGTTTGTGTGTGACCACTTTGTCTTAAAATATAAAAACCATTCTCAGTTCCGGGGCAATATAAAAAAAGGGTTGGGGTGGGAGAGAGGATTTAGCCTGAGGCTGTAGTTTGCTGACCCCTGGTGCAGACCAATCAGCTAACTTACTAAATTTATCCCCATCCGCAGATTCTTTGCTGTCCTGTGAACCCAGAAAAACAATTATAAAAACCCATTGACCTCCAGTTAAAAGTCTGTGTTTTATTAGACAATAAAACATCATTAATTCAGATTCAGACTCTACACAAATACTAATTAGGATTTTGTGATATTCAGATGGGGTTTGGACTGAAGATGACTTTTGAACTATCTATGAAAAGAGTTCAGAACTAAGCAAGATGAAAAAGGCTGTTTTCTCCTACACAAAATTAGGAAGGGTCCAGCTGCAAGAACTGCATTTGAAGTCAAAAGATCTAGGTTTAAAACTCAGTCGTTTAGTAATTCTGTGACATTAAGGAATATGGTTAATTTCTCAGGATCTTAACATTCTCTTCTGTAAAATGAGGGGATTGGACCAAAGAATTGCAAAGGTCCCTTCCAGCTATAAATCTAGCATCCTGCAAGGATGGAGGAGGTTATCTCTCTGGTCCATCAAACTATGACATTCTTTGGTTACATCTCCGAAAGGGGAACTTTTAAACCACCCAAGAGAACACAGCAAAACACTTCAGAAACACCGATACCTCCAATCATAGAACCCAAGATCTACTGACTTCCAGTATAACCCCTTCCATTTCACAGATAAAGAAACAGGTGTTTGCTACAAGTCATTCTTATCTATTCATTAAAGCAGGTCCCCTAATGACCTCTTTTGGACAATATTATTACTACATGTGCCAGAAAGTAATGAAACAACTTTTTTTTCTTTGAAAATTCTCTGGTTCAGACTTCATTATTTCAGACTATCCCTCTCACCTACTTAGTCCTATTTAATGAGAACTTAGAATACTTTAATGAGGTTTCCTAGTACTTCCCTAATAACAAATACAAAAGCACCAGAAAAATCACTGATAACCATGTCTTAAATGCAGGAGGCACGTTTCTTAAAGAACATCAGTAAATTAATCCCAGCCATCTTCCCAACACCCTGGTTTAGGAGAAAAGAGTCACAAACATTATTACTTAAAAACTTACTTATCCTCAAATATCTCTTGTTTATCTTGGTAACAGTGTACTTAAACAACCCATTTGTTGGACTAGCATAATATTTTCCTTGGCTTTTAGGAAATATTCTGGCAAAGTGTTTATTTCCCCCATGTAACTTTTCTGATTGCTTTTTTTTGCAAATGGTTAATTAGACTTACACAAACATGTTTATAGAAGTTTAAATGAAGTATAGTTCAAGTTTTTGAAAATATATATAATTACTCACACCAACAATCCCTACTGAAAAAGAAAAGGCAATACATGCACCATTCCTAAAAGACACAGCAGGGTGTTTGCAAAAGCCTCTGCTAGCTTAAAATGGTTGCACTTTGGGGGATTGCTGCAGACCAAGAAACATTAAGGAAGCAAGAACACAGACACCTACCACTTTACTCACTCTAGTGTCTTACTAGCCAAGACAAATCTTTCCTTTTGGGTTGGAGTCATACACCTAGCAGAGGCTCACATATCTTTTTTCCCAAACACAGAAGGCTACTCCCAATTCAATACTGATTAACTATTCAAAAGATGGTCTCTATCTGCTGCACAACCAACTATGGGAATGAAGCTAAGAAAGCCACCCTGAACAATTAGGCCCTCAGAAGGCTAAGAGCAGTGGCATCAGGGACATTTAAGTTCAATTCACGTCAGTTCAATTTAACTCAAGAAGTCATTTGTGTACTAGGCTAAGGAGACCTACAAAGACAAAAAACAACCCTGTCCCAGGCTGTGAGCTTACAGTCTAATTGAGATCATATGGTATGATCATAGAGAAGTGTAATATGAGGTAAAGACAAAGACTAAATACAGACAGGATGTCCTAAGAAAATGAAGTTAGATTGACCAATTTCAGGTAAGGGGAAGGGGGAGGGACTGGCTGGAGGGGAGAAATCAGTGAAGCTTCATGGGAGAAGATAGCACCTGAGAAAAGGGCTGAAGAAAGAGAATGTATTCAACAGAGATGAAAAGGGAATGACTTCCAAGGCCCTACTAGGACCTTCTTAGAAGACGGGGATAATTCCCAAAGAAAAGGGAAGAAGGGATCACCTAACATAATATGGACAGACGGCCTTGGTCCCATCCTCCAAAACAAAACAGGCAGAAGAAATGTCAGGCTCATAGACAAAAGAAATTTGTGCATAGTCAAAACTCTTCTATGATGCTTTAGAAAGAATGCTCGATTTGCATTTGGGTCTGAGGACTCAAATTTAAAGGCTGGCTCTATCTGTGTAGCCGAAAGAGAGCTATTTAATCTCTCTGGGCCTCAACTTTCTCATTTGTAAGATGAGGGGGTTGGAGTAGTCTTGGGTTCTCTCCAGCCCTAATTCTACAATGATCTAAAGACAGAGTGAGGTGAATAAGAAGAAAGAATTGGATCTTATCTATATTAATTACAGTCAAAATTCTGATCAAAATGGAAGAGTTACTAGGCAACAGATTTCTGGGGTGCTAAGGAAGCAGCTAGAGGTGATGGTGGTGATGGAGGTGGTGATGGAGGTGGTGATGGAGGTGGTGATGGAGGTGATGATGAAGGTGGTGATGGAGGTGGTGATGGAGGTGGTTGTGAGGATGAAGCAGAGCAGTGGTGGAAGTTGTGGAGTTGGTGCTAATGACAGAGGTAATTGCAAAGGTGCTAACAGTGGTGGAGGTGAAGTTTGTAAAACTACCAGCTAGTGCTGGTAGAGTTGCTGCTTGGTGATGGTGAGATATTGGAGGTGATGATGATGAAGAGGTGGTGATGGTTAAGGTGCTAGTGATGACGGAAGTCATGGGAAAGATAGTTGTGATGATGAAAGTGATGGTGAAAGTAAATGTTGGTGCTTGTAGAGGAGCTGCTGGTAGTGATAGTAGAGATGGTAGAAGTGACAGTGAAGATGGAAGTAATGAGAGAAGCTATAAAGATGACAGAAGTGGTGGTGACAGTGGGAGAGGCATCTACATCCACTAGAGCAGGCCCTGATCCCCAAAATCACCTACCACAATGTTAACAAAAGATTGTCCCAGGAACATTAATGTACAACATTAATGTAATGTTGACAGAGTGTGACCCAACCATTCTGTAATAGAATTTGGAACTATACCCAAAGGGCTATAAAACTGTGCATACCATTTGACCCATCAATATCACTACTAGGTCTGTCCCCCAAAAAGATTAAAGAAAAAGGAAAAAGATTCATCTATACAAAAATATTTATAAGCAGCTCTTTTGTAATGGCAAAGAATTGGAAATTGGGGTGCGCACATCAATTAGGGAATGGCTGAACTGTGGTATAAAATTGTGATGGAATACTAGTATTGTGCTATATAATATATAAGAAAGGGGGTGGT
Source organism: Pseudocheirus occidentalis (assembly GCA_028646575.1). Taxonomy (NCBI): domain Eukaryota; kingdom Metazoa; phylum Chordata; class Mammalia; order Diprotodontia; family Pseudocheiridae; genus Pseudocheirus; species Pseudocheirus occidentalis. The sequence goes on from CM053595.1 coordinate 92,324,463, forward strand.
CTCAGAAAAACCCTACATCAACTGAAGCAAAGTGAAGTTAGCAAAATCATGAGAACGTTGTACACAATAATAGCAATATTGTAAAAATGATCAATTGTGAGACTTAGTTACTTTAGTCAATACAATGATCCAAGACAATTCCAAAGGACTAATGATGAAAAATGCTTTTCACCTCCAAAGAGAAAACTGATGAACTCTGAATGCAGATTGAAGTATAATTTTTTCACTTTATTTTTCTTGGGGTTTTTTGTAATATGGCTAATATTAAATTATGCTTTACATGATTGCACATTTATAATTGATATATTGCTTGCCTTCTCAATTGGTGGGGGCGAGACTGGAGGGAGAGAATTCAAAACTAATTTTTTAAATTAATGTTTTAAATAAATAAATAATAAATTTATTAAAGGAGGGGAAAAAAAGATTATCCCAGGGCAAAACACTAGAGCCAAGGAGGAATTTTTTTTAAAGCAGGGCAAATAGGAATGGGAAGGGACTGCCCACATATTTTTCCAGGGACGTGAATATTTATTCCCTAAGCCTCAAGTCTGACCCCACATGAAGAGAATAGATAAAATGTTCTCAACTTCTCCATGTATACGTCTCAGATATGACACACTGATGCTTTCATGGATTCTCAAACCTGTATTTCTCAACCTTAAATGACTTACATGATGAATTACCAATACACACACACACACACACACACACATACACGCACACACACACACACACACACACGCACACACACACACACACACACACACACACACACACATAGTATCTGTTTCTCCACTAGTTTCTATATCATATCCTGTAAGCCAAGCTCCACCAAGCTGGTGGCCTGTCACCCTATTCCACCCATCAGAACTGTACTCTCAACCAAGCCAACCTTTGGTCCTACTATTGACCAAAAAACAAACAAACAAAAAAAAATACTAACATCCATATGGTATAAAGTCAAGAACTGTGTCACTATGGATTTAATTTGGCACACATAGACAGTCAATCTGAATGCTTCAGGTCAATCAAAATCTCATTTTAGAGCATAAATTACTTGGACAGGATGTCTTAGGCAGATTGTATTATGCAAGTAAAGCCAAATCTCCAAATAACTTTGTATGTTACAGTCTCACCTAGGATACATGGTGATGCCTGTTCTTTTGGGGAAAGGGCTTGTGTCACTTTTATCATTTAAAGGACATGCAAGTGACCCACACATGCCTCCATCATGAGGCTAGGTGAGTGTTTCTGCCAATAGAGCAATGGACTGTACTAAATCATCCACACTCCCTCACCTGGTTTCTCTGATGACCAACAGATCCTACTCTGAAAACAATGCACCTGGTAAGCACATTCATGGTTGACAAACAAGGTAGCATTCGATTCAACAAATATGGCCAGGCACAGGAGAAAGGAGGATAAAAAAATGACATAGTCCAGTTCCTCAAGGAGTTTAGAGCCTAATAGGAGAGAATACAGCACACACATTATACCAGACAGAAGGTGATAGGAATAAAAAGAAGTCAACCAAAATACTATGAAAATTTTGAGGAGAAGAAGAGATGACTGATTCCAGAGAAGGGGAGATGGAGAATGAGAAGAAGAAACAGGGAGAGGGTAAGTTTGCCTAGTGTGGACTATTTCAAAGGCAGTAGTCTGAGATAAAGCTGAATGGGCAGGTTAGTGCCACGTTGGCTAGAAGGACCTTGAATACCAAGGTCACCACTTAAAAACTTTATTCTGTGGGAATAAAGTCACTGAAGATTTTTGAGTAGGAATCACAGTATCTCAGCAGTATATTAAGAAGAATTTTTTATGCAGTAGTGTGGCGGGCAGATTGGAGAAGGGATAGCCTGGAAATAGAACTGCACTTGGGTTCAGTAGACCTGACTTGAAGCCCCAGATTTGCCCCTTAGAAGCTATGAGAATAAATCTCCTCACTTCTCCAAACTTTAGTTTCCTTAGTAACTACAAGTTCCAGAGCAGGTCCTGCTATTCACTGGTAGAGGATCTTGATCACTGGGAGGTCAGATTCAAAATATTTTTAAATTGTTTTTAAATTTGTATCTCATTTTTTAATGAGAAAAGGATTAAATAAAAATGAGATCTTGCCACTGTTATTGGGTAAGGTGGAGTGAATGAAGTGAATGAATGAATGAATGAAAAAGCCTTTATTAAACACAAAGTGCCAAGTACTGGAGCTACAGATAGAAGATCAAGACAGTCTGCTCTTAAAAAACTCACATTTTAAGAGGGAAACAACACATCAGAGATTTTCTCTCTGCATAGCTAAGTGGCCTAGCCAGGGTTCAATTCGAGGGCCTCGGCCTCATTAGCACAGGCATTCTAATGAGTTGAACTACCTAGCCCAAGCTAATTTGACAGTAAATGGGCCAGGCTAGTCATAGCTGTGCCCATGCAATAACATGTAAAACCATGTGAAGGCTTCCCTGAAAGAGTTCCCCTTTGTTACCTAAGGCATGAGTTTGCCCCCGAGTATATTTCTGCATAGCTCGGCCCATGGGGAATAGTCTTGCCAGCAATCACTATAAATAGAAAACATGTCAATAGGAACATGTAGATATTTTTTCCTGCTCCTCCACAAGAGCAGAAGAGAAGGGAAAGAGGGGTCAGGGAGAGAAAGAGGCGAGGGGAAGAAGCAGCAGAATCTTAAATTGGGGTTGGGGCCCAGGGGTGAGGAAAGGATGCCATTAATCTGTAGTAGAGACTGGAATAGTACACATCATGAGGGTTTTTCTATCTTTCCAAGGTGGGGCATAACAAATTGTGGACTATTGGGAGGTGTCCCACAACTTGACCCCAACCTATCTTTCCAATCTCATTAGACTTTACTCTCAGCCTCTACTGGCCAGCTCAGCCAAAAATGTCCTTTTCAAAAAAAAAATTAATAAATAAATATTTTTAAGGGGGTAACTAGGTGGTGCAGTGAATAGAGCACCGACCCTGGAATCAGGAGGACCTGAGTTCAAATCTGGCCTCAGACACTTAACACACTTGCTAGCCATGTGACTTTGGGCAAGACACAACCCCACTTGCCCTCCAAAAAACAAAAAATTAAAAAAAAATTTTTAAAGACCTTTTCTCTGCACCTTACACAGACAGAAAGACAGACACACAGACAGACAGACACAGACACAGACACAGACACAGACACACACCACTCCACCTCCTATCTCCCATGCCTGGAATACACTCTTTCCTCACTTCCTCCTCATAGAATCTCTAACTTTTCTCCAAGATCCAGTTCAAGTATCACCTTTCACAAGAAGCCTGTCCTGGCTTCCCCAACTGCTAGTGCCTACTTTTCTCTTCTATTCTTTGCATTTCTTCTGCATATATAAGTTTATGTTGTCTCTCTAAAAATAGAATGTAAGGTCCTTGAGAGCAGAGATGGCTTCATTTTTTTGTCTCTGTATTCCCAGTACCGAGCACCATGCCAGGAAGATGGAAGTTTAATAAATGATTGTTGGTTGATTGACTGGCAAGGCAAAGGATAACACTCAGGTGAGCGGCACAATGAGTGATATGTTTTAATATTCCTTTTTATTTAAAAATAAAAGTGTCGATGCCAGAAAATGCCATTCTCCATTGCTTTCAGAGAATTAATTAGTCAAACTGCCTGTGAAACTGAGAAGGCTGAGAGACTACAATGAATAGCAGTATATAGCAGGGGTAACTTTCAAGACGGACAGACAAAATCTCTGGAACAATGTGACCAACCCTACCTCATTCATAATTTTTTTTTCTAGCACACCTCTTATCAGAAAACAAGTGAGACAAATCCACACCCAGGAGACCAAGCCAAATGGGACATCTTGCCACGGCCCCTACCACTGCCCACTTATCTTCACTTGGTACAGCACCCTCTGGACCAAATATTATTCTCTATCCACACTCAGGTAATCCAAGAAAAGGCCATTTGGGTGGGACCATACAATAGAGGACGGAGGCAATACCTAATTTATGCCCTATAGCCCAGCTGTCCTGATAAATGAGTCACAGGATACCTAGCCAGGCCTTGATCATGTCCACAACATCTTTCCATCTTCTCCCCCATCTTCTTGTCTACCTCTTGCTCCTAGGAACAGAAATTAAATCAAAACTACCAACGGTTCCAGAAAGGGCAGGACAATCAGCTACCAAATGGCTTCACTTACCATTTCTGTGTCTCCCCAGCCACAATTCCCTGCTCTGGTCATACTCCCCTATGTATATTATAATCTTCTGTTAGAATGTTGACTCCTCAAGGGCAGGGTTCCCCTCACTTCTGTATTTGTATCCCCAGTGCCTATTATATAATAGGTACTCCATAGTAAGCCTGTACTAGGTGCTCCATAAATGGTTTGTTTGTTTGTTTCATTCATTCAGATACTAGGCAGGACCTCAGACCATTGTTAATTCCCTCCCTGGGAAAAAGCAGAAAGCCCAGATTCTAACCCTCATCCCTTCATCCCTAGTCTGTGCCTTCAGAGAAAGAAACTATATAGGAGAGAACGTGGAAAAGGTTTCTGACAATTTTCAAATCATCCAACCTCATCCAGGTACCTAGTATGAGCTCAGCCCAGAGAACATGTGACAATAGATTCTCCATGCTTAAAGAAACCCTTTCTCACCCCATGCCAGCCCATCCCACAAATAATTCTGTGGACTGAGAAAGAAATGGGTACAAAATTCTCATACAGTCAAACCACAGTTTGCCAGGACATTCAAGAAAATAGGCTCTTATGACAAATCAAGTTTTCTGGTTTCAACTCTTGTTGAAAAGCTTTGTAAAATGTCAGAATCACTTTCCTGCCTTAGTAATCATAATTCAATGATGGTAACAGACTCTTCTTGATGACTTTGTCTGAAGACCTTATGGTCATCATTTGTGAGCATCAATTCTCATTTCCAGGGCTAGGGATGTTAATTATAGGCAGAGTCAAAAGTGGGAGGAAACTGGTTGGGAGGAGAAGAAAATTAGGATTTTTCTCAGGGTATTAACATTCCCAGAGCATTCCTCCTACTCCCCACCTCTCTTGATTCTCTAATGCCTTCGAAGGAGTCAACTGTCCCTTTTACATTGTTTAGACCTAGGCTTCCTTCTAACAACACAGCACTTCAGGGTAGGGGTGCTTTTTCATAGGAGAAAGACCTGTGATTAGCAAAAATGTGAGTCGACATAAGATCAAAAGACTTCACACACACACACACACACACACACACACACCCTTGCATCATGTGTCCTCCTTAGTCAGCCCTGACTTGCTCCTTCCCCGTGTGGCCTGATACCCCAATGTCTTGGTTTTCTGCCCTTAATTCCTTTAAGTGAATGTGTCCTAAGTATCTAGTTACAGCTCTGGATTCAGGTATAAGAAAGTGCTTGGACTGAATGTGAACTTGGTCCCAGGAAATACCCCTGAAATTGCTTCTTTTTTAAAAAAATTAATTTTAAATTTATTTTTTAAAGTGAAATTCAGGAGGTCTGTTTGTCTTCTTAGCATTTACCACTGTCCCAATATTGGAGCATAGGAAAAAGCTTAAACACAGATTCTAACACTGCCTTTTCAGTCTAGTGCTGGCTGCTCACTCATAAAGATTTATCATAAGTATTTGCATTTATAGAGCGTTTTACATCTGTTAATTCATTTGAGCCACACAACAACCTTAAGTGATAAGTAATACAAGTATCATTATCCTTTTATAGATGAGAAAATGGAGGAATAGAGAAAAAAGGGACTGCCCAAAGTCTCACAGACTGTAGGTGTCAAAAACTCAACTTCCTGACTCCAGGAAGGTCCACCGTGATGACCTCCTGGGCCATCCTGGCTGCCAAGTGTATCAATCACCGTTTAAAGCCTGCAAAGCACTTTACATACATCACCTCCATGAATCCTAATCACAAATCCATGAGTTACATAGTATAGGTATGACTTCCCACATTTTTCAGATAACAAAACTGGGGTCCAGAGAGGTTTAAACAACTCGCCCAAAGTCATTCAGCTAATAAATGGCCAAGATGAGCCTCAAACACAGGTCTCTGGATTCCCAAGTTTAGTGTGCTTTCCATTCTATCATTCTACCTTTGATAACTTAGAAATAAGAAAAGGGAATACTAACTCCTTAGCTTGAAACCTAATTGCATCTCTGATCACTTTTCAATCGTCAAGCATTTATTTATTCAGAATCATCACTATGTGCCTAGAATTTTGCATTTTTCTATGACACCAAAACTGATCCGTGTTTTCCTCCTTAGTATAAAATCTCACTTGTAAGATCAACCCAAATACTTAAACTAAGACTGATGAGGTAGATAAAGAGATTTCTACCCCTGAGTGTCATGCACTAGCAGTGTTTCCCAAGAAAACCCCTAAGGGGCAGTGTGGCAAAGAAAGGACAGGTCTTAGAAAGGACCTGGTTGTATGACAACTTCCAAAGTCTCAGTTTTCTCATCTGTAATATGGGGATCATAATCCTTGCCCTGCTTAAATATGAAATTGCTTTGTAAACTATGAATACCTCACAAAAGTCAGGGAATTACAACGGGTATTAATTGCTTTTTGTGCTTCTGAAGGTATGTGCCTAACTACACTGCAAAACCAAACAGAAAATGATTTAGGGAATTTCCCTGTCATTTTGTTCTGTGCCCAGTGCTTCTTTCTCTAAGCCAGAGTGTAGAGACCTCCAAAGAAGGTCTAAGTCAGAGTAAAAACAAAGGCATCTTTGCAGCTGCTGCAACAAACTTTTCTTTCTTTCACTTTGGCCAGAGCTGTGAATTTGGAGCTCCTTGGCTTACAGCCTCTGGGTCCAAGCATGCCTGTGTTTGAAGCCACCAGCCCAAGCCTGCAAATGGGGCAGGACTGTGGCCAGAACAGTTCCAGCCACAGTGAGATTCCATCCTGTCTGAATCTGAATTCTTGTTCTGCCACTCAGTAGCTAGCTCTGTGACCACGAGCAAAGCCTTTAGCCTCCTTAAGTGATACTGAATTCCTGGCTGTCCCATGAATAAGACATGCTATCTCCAAGCATTCTCTCAAAGTGTCCCCCATGCCTGGAATGCTCTCCCTTCCCTGCTCTGACTAATGACCTCCTAAAATCCCTCCTACAGGGAGCCTTCCTTACTCCTCTTAATTTTAGTGTCTTCTCTCTGTTATTTCCAGTTTATCATGTGTATATGTATGTGTACATGTGTATGTATGTATATATATATATATGTATTCACTTATACATATATATATATGAAAAATGCTTCTATGTGGCCTCCCCCATTAGACTGTAAACTCCTTGAGGTCAAGGACTGTTTCTTTTTGTATCCCCATAGTGCCAGGGACCAAATAGGTGCTTAATAAACGTTTATTGATTGGTTTAATTGATCAATTAAACCTTGGCTTCCACAACAGAGTTAAAAATAAGGGTTGTTATAAGAAATGGTCTGCTGAAGACCCATTCCAACGCCTCATTGTGTGGTGGAGGTGACCCAGAATTCCTGAAGACTAGGGTGCAGAAAGAAGCATAATCTCTGGCAAGGTTGGTCAAGCTACAAGGGCTTTGAAAAGGGCTTCAGTGACAGGCTTTATGTGGGCTGCCGGTAGCTTGCCTGGTTCATTCTTGGTCCTTCACTGGCTCAACTACAGGGTGAGGAATGCTTTGGCCACAGCAACTCTCAGTGATCTTCTACTGGGTCCTAAAGGAGTTGTAATCTGCATCTGTGAAAGGACTACCCACTCTGAAGAAATCATTGGTCATAAGTAATTGGTGCTTTCCTCACAAGTCCTACATAGAGTGTTATGAGCCCCATCTTACAAATGAGGAAACTGAGGAAGATTATAACCTCCATGAGGGCAGGAACCAGGAAGGCACACCTATCTCATTTCCACATCTTACAATCAATTTCTACCTTAAGACGACAAAGTCAGGGGCCATGCCCTATACCTGATATTTCCTGAAAGGCAGGGATTAGTTCTAATTTCTAGTCTTTATACCCAGCATCTAGGACACTGACTAGTCTATTGCAGGTGTTTAGTAACCATGTGTTGAAAAGCACTTCTTTCTCTTTCTCAGAACTTAGCCCAGTGCTCTGCTTGTTGGTGATTCATAAATGGTTGTTGAGTAAATAGGTTTAAGGTTTGCACTTTACAAATATTATTTCACTTTTTTTCTCACAACAACGCTAGAAGGTACGTGCTATTATTATTCCCATTTCAAAGGTGAAGAATCCGAGGCAGACAAAGGTTAAGTGACCTGCGGGGGGGGGGGTCCCCCATTTCATGGATGAAGGAACTGAGGCAGAAGAAAGTCAAGTGACTTGCTCAGGGTCACACAGCTAGCAAGTGTCTGAGGCCAGATTTGAACTTTGGTTTTCCTGATTTCTGCTGTATTCACTGCACCATCAGGTGCCTCTGCCTAAAATTAATGATTGTATACATATTAGGCCTGCCTCTGACAGGTGCTGGCTGTATGACCCTGGGCAAGTCACTTAACCTTTTAGTTCTCCCACAACCCTCTTAAAAATGTAAATTTCAGAGGAAGTGCTGACCTCCATTGGCAGAAGGAATGACTCACCAGGAATCAATTCAAAATATGTACAGATATATACATACAAACACATGCAGTTTTTAAAGTGCACTAAGACTTTTGGAAACCCTGTATATATGAAAGTGTGCTGGTGGTTTTCTTTCTTCTACTTACCCAGCTACACCCACAACGAAGAATGTGTTATTGCCATTGTGAAAAGTGATAAGAATGAGAACTCACATTGATGGAGCGTGTTACAACTTACAACATATTATCCTCACACCTCCTCCTACCAAAGAGAAAGAAATCTTGGAAGAAAAACACACAAAAAGGGCTTCACTTTTCCTTAAGATTGCAACCTAGGCGAATTCACAAGCGGAAGCTAGTTATTTATACAGTTTCATAAACAGAAAATGATTATTGTGTTTCAGAAGAACAATCAATATGCAAATGAAACCCCTAGACAATACAAACTGGGCTGTTAAATTCACTTGCCAATGTTTATGAAAAGAAACTCTGGCTCATCCAGAGGAAAGCTCTAAGAAAATGCTTAATCAAAAGACACATTTAGGCAGGAAAATTAGGTGAATAATAAAAGATGCCCTAACTTCACTCCCAACCTCTCTGATTCCTCACCATCCCCCTCCACCACCACTTTTATTCAGCAAGACAAAGATGTTGGAATGAGGAGATTCCCCCAGGAGGTGCAGCTGTCCTTCCTTACTCCAGATGGAAAAGGAATAAAACCTTTCGATTAGGGAAGCAGTGTCGGTATGATGGAAAGCACTCTGGCTGAACCTGGGTTCTAGTCCCAATTTTGCCCCTTCCTATATATGTGAGTGACCTTAGGAAAATCAGTTGACCCCTCTGAGGCTCAGTTTCCTCTTTTGGAAAATGGGAATAATACCACCATGTCACTATGTTGTGAAGAGAGAGCTCCATACACATTAAACAAATAATCATTTTCTAAAAGAACAATGATAATACATTTAATAGTTCCCTCCCAAAGGGCAATCCCTAACCAGCTCACCACTACAAGTGATTGATTTGGGGGGAGGGGGTGAATTAAGGAGAATGGAGGGCAGGCAGGCCCAGAGCTGGGCTGAACAAGGGGCCCAGCCACGTGGGTGAGAAAGTGAGCTTCGGAGGCCCGCCAGGAAATTCCAGAGTTGGAGGCTCCTGCCGCCAGCCGGGGCGCACATCCTGTGTACTTTATGGGGGCACAGAACAATGCACAAGGGGCCAGGCCAAGGTGGCGTAGCCCCAGGACAACAGGAATAGGAAACGACCACGATGGAGGGAGGGGGGGAAGAAGGGGGGGAGAGGGGGTCAAGGAGGGAGGATTTAAATCTCCACCACCCCCAGCCCAAGCATCTGGGTAGGGGGAGGTGTCCCACCCACTGCCTCCCAGCAGATGCAAAGCCAGAATAAGGAAACAAAGCAGCAGGTCCCCCAGAGAGAGCTTTGGAGTCGTGAGCACCTTCTCAGGGCCCTGACTGTGACTTTTGAGAAGTTTATAGCTCTAGCATTTAAGGTTCTCCTGCCCCCACCACTCTCTCCCCTCCTCCATCCTCTTCCCCCTCCTCCCAATCTCCAGCTGCCTGCAGGTGAGTCAGAAGGGAAGAGAGGAGCGCCCGGCTAGACCTGGGTTCTAGCACTCCCTGGGTGACCTTGGGCAAGACATTTCCTCCTTACAGGTCTCAGTTTCCTACTCTGAAAAGTGAGAGACAAAGGGCTGGCCTGGATGTTCTTGGAGGTCCCTTCCCGGCTCTGACATTCTGAGATCTGAAGAACCTAGACAGAGTTTCTCAGGAGGGTAATGGCTTGTTAAAGGTCTTCCAACTGTGGGGTTCCCAGAACAGTTTAATCTGCACCCACACTGGCCCTGGGGTTTGAGAGCATAACAGTTTGGGAGGCCTTAATCCCAGAACTCAGTTTGGGAAAACGGACATTCAGAGGACCTAGAGCTCAGGAGGGTGGGAGAATGGGGAGTGATTATCTTTCCATCCTCTTGGCATGTCCCCCTTTCTCTGAGGGATTGGGAGGGAGGGAGAGATGGAAGGGTCTGGATCCCAGATCCAGGTCATGACAGGGGCGCCAAAGGACACAAGGGAGGGATAGCTGTCCAGAACTGTCCTGGAGGCTGCCACTCCAAAGAACTCTGTGTGCCCGTCCCCAGAGTCCCAGGGAAGAACAGAACAGAGGCTCCATCCAGCCCCTGACCCAAGGGAGGTAGGGGGAGGGAAGTGACAGATCACAGCCACAGGCTCTGCTCCCCCCCCTCCACCTCCCCCACCAACCATGGGAGTAAAGTGGGTCAAGGAGGAAGGAGGGGGGCTAGGGGAGACAGGGGGCCTCTTTATAAGATCACCAGAGACCAAGGAACTCAGAGAACTCAACTCCCACCCTGCACCACTGCCCAACGGGTGGGGGCCTCTGCTCAAGCAGTCATTCAGAGCTGGGGCCACGGCAGGATGACAGAGTAAAAGCAAAACCATGTGAGAGAGAGAGAGAGAGAGAGAGAGAGAGAGAGAGAGAGAGAGAGAGAGAGAGAGAGAGAGAGAGAGAGAGAGAGAGAGAGAATGTGTGTGTGTGTGTGTGTGTGTGTGTGTGTGTGTGTGTGATGCTGCCACTGCTAAGGAGTGGAAGGAAGGGAGGAGGAAGAGACAAATATGCCACATGCCAAGGCTACTGGAAACAAGAGAAGAATGGGAAGGAAGGACAATTAGGCAGGCTTACTAGGAGGTGAGGTACAAACCTGAAGAGACCGACTTAACATTGTAAGATTTGGAACTAGATGAGACCTTAATCCAACCCCCATATTTTACAGATGAAAACACTGAGGCCCTGGGCTCATTCTTTTCCTTTGGTTGTTTCCCCCTCAGAGAAAAAATTGAGGCCATCTTACCTTCTTCCTGCCTGCCCTTCCTCCAGTGCTCCTGATTGCTCCCCGAGAGTCCCCAAGAGAGTTACAGAGGGTGGGGGTGGAGAGAGAGGACAACAACACTGTCAGGACCACAGATTGTGTCTGACCTTGCCCAGCCTGGGAAAACTCGTGACCGGGCTCCACCTTGGGGTGTTTGGACTGCACCCCATGGTTGGGGGCAGCTGGGGTCTGGCCATCCAAGCAGGGGGGCAGAGCTCAGAGCCAGGCCTCCTGGGGGATGGAAAACATTACCAGACCATTCCTAGCAAGCTCTCATGAGCCAGAGGAAACCGTCTGAATCTAAGTCTGGGTCTGAGTCTGAGTCCCAACCCAGTCAGGCAGGGTGGAGGGCTTGGAAGCCCCCAAACCCCAAGAGAATGGGATGGTGCAATCATGACTCCTAATTAGCCAGCAAGGAGAAAGGCAGAGGGAAGTGACCTACAAAGGCCAGGTGCTGGTCCTGGCCAAGAGCCCAGCTCCACAACACCCTGTCCTCAGGGAGCCTAGAGATTACCCATTTGCAGCAGGAAAGGCCCATCTCAGAGTGAGGGAGGGAGATAGGAGAGCAACCAAATCAGGCTATTCCTTCAGCTGAGGAAGGCCATGCTAGGAGTCAGAATGGCACAATTTGAATGAAGAATATAGGCTTTTAAATCATAGAACAAGAGTTCAAATGCTACCTCTGCCACCTTGGGTACGTGGCTTCCCCTCAAGGCTGAAGCTTCTCCCCACCCAGGTCCCAGACCCAATCCCATAAAATGAGGGGGGTGGGAATGGGTCCCTTTCAGCTCTAAATCTTATGATCCTACAGCCCCAATCTCCACCTCCCCCCACCCCCAACCCTAGGTTTCAGGGCAACAAGGCACAGATTTTAGCACTGGAAACAATCATGCTTTATACAATTTTATATGAATTTATATAAATAGTTGTATCATGCTTTAAAAGTGGCAAGAGACTTTGTACACTCATGAGACAGACACAGGCATGATTATGCCCATTTTAGAGATGAAGAAATTCAAGCTCAGAGAAATTTAAGGTTTTATCCATTTTCACATAGCTCATAAGTGTCAGGACTGGAATTCAAACCCAGACTTTCTTGAATCCAGGTCCTACATTCCATCCATTATCCTATGACACTAGATGGCCAATGTTAAGAATCTATCCCTCTGAATGGATCAACCCTAGAGCAATTTCTACTTTGTCCATCCCTGGGCCAGAAAATGTCCAATAATCCTTCTTTCTCTTCTTCCTCATTACCTCTCCCCACCCCCAACTTAGAAGGGGAGGAAGGGTAACATCACCCTAGCAACATGATACAGTCCCGAAATCTCCAGGGTCCTTAGATTCCAGGAAGCCAGAGCCGAGTAGAAGGGGGAGGGAGGGCCAGATTGGAGAATCTGGGTATTGGAGGCGCCATGAGGAGACAGATGAGAAAAAGGAACAGGATGCCAGAGGGTACATGAAACATGAAAACGAGGGTAAACTAAGTACTCTGCCCCCACCCTTAGGTCTCTGTCTTGAATGTATAAATTGGGACACTCCTACGAGGATTAGAACATTGTAGGTCAGGGATGAAAGGGGAAGGGGGTGGAAAAGGGATAGGCTATGGAAGGATGGGAGTTGGTGAGAGGGCCACCCTGGGGGGAGCCCTCTCTTTTTCCCTCCCCCACCTCCTGCTTATAGCCCTGACAGACCTCCCCCAACCCTCAAGTCCAGGAAAAACAGAGCGGCAGCCTGTGAACCTCCGGTTTCCTGGGCTGGGTCGGTTTAGCCAGAACCTCTCAGGAGAGCCAGGCAGAAAGGAGACAGAGCTCACAACACTCAGGGTGTATTGCTATCACCAACCAGACCCCTGAGGCGCACAAGCCCCTCTCCAGTCCTTCTTCAAATGAACCTAAGCAGCTTCCAGGAATCAGGGAAGAAGAGCCAATTACTTTCATTCATTCATTCATTCATTCAACGCACAATTTATTAAATATCTACAATGGTCTACAACAATTGGCTCTTCCTGATTCCTGGGAACTACCCAGCTCCAGCACTGTGCCAGACACTAGGAGAGACATGAAGTGTAGCTAAACTGTAATTCCTGACCTCAGCAAGTTTACATTCTTCTACTGGTGGGAAATAATACATACATAATATACACAAAGCAATTTTCTAGGGGGAGAACACTAAGCGGCTGAGACAAAACTGGGTCCAATTTAAGAGATGACCCTTAATCTGATAGCCTTGAAGGAACCTAGAGATTATAAAAAGGGAAGCATGGGGAAAAGTCTATGGAAAGGCACAAAGATGGGAGGGAGATGGGCTATTACGAATGGAGAACAAGCAGCCCGGTGTGGTTGGTAGATGGAGTGTGTAAATGAGAGCAGCATGGAAAGGTAGGAAAGGTAGGCTAGGGCCAGACCATCACTTCTACAGCCACAACATGTATCTCATTTAATGATAATAATAATAATAACTAACATTTATACTATGTGCCAGGTATCATGCTGAGTGTTCAGAAATAATATCTCATTTGAACTTCACAACTTTGGGTGGTAGGTATTATTATCACCCCCATTTTAGAGATTAGGAAACAGGTTAAGTGACTTGCCCAGGGTCACAAAGCTAGTAAATAGGACAGGTCTGAACTCAGGTCCTCCTGACTCCAGGTTTGGTCTTCTTTCTCTGTTCCACGTAGCTACCCCCTTTTCTTCCCTCACACTCTACTTCAGTTAAAACAACAACTCTTCTGCATTATTGCAACAGCTTTGCAAAGGTTCCTTCCTTGTCTCTATCCTCTCCAATCCACCCTTCACAGAGCCATCAAATACTATTCCTAAAGTATGGGTCTGACCAGGTCCCTCTCCTCCTCAAGATGTTCTGCCTCTAGGTGGGATCAAATAAAATAACTCATCTGTTTGGTTTTTAAAACCCTTAACAATCTGGCTCACAATTGCCTTTCCAGGCTTTCTGCACATTTGTGCCCTCTATATTCCAGACAGATTGGACCACTTGCTATTGTTCCCTGGGCACAACATTCCAATCTCTCCTCCCTGGGCATCCTCTTCTAAATGCCTCTCATCCATTGGCACAAGATACCTCCTTCTTCACCTCCACTGCAGAGAATAGGTAGCTCCCTTCAAAGCTCAGGTGAAGTACCATTTCCTCCAGGAAACCTCTGGTGAATTCCTATATATGCACACACATTTACACACACATACACACACACACACTAGCTAATGCCACCTCTGATGCCCAGAAATGACTCAGTATATGTCTTTCTATGCACATGCTCTTTTCTCCCCAACACAACAGAAGTACCTTGAGGGCAAAGACTTGTTTTTTTCATCTTGTATCCTCAACATCTAGCATAGTGCCCAGAACATAGAAGGCCCTTACTAATCATTTGTTGATTAAATGATTGATAAATGTCAAGCAGGGAATTTGCATTTGATCCTCAGGCAGAGGCAGGACCTATGATGAGATGTGTGCTTTCAGAATATCAAGGAGGCAGCTTTCTGAAGGACGGCCATGCTATGTGCCAGCCCCTATACTCAGTACTTCACAGTTACAAACTCATTTGATCCTTACAACAACCCCAGGAGGTAGGTGCTACTACTACCCTCATTTTACAGTTGAGACAAATAAGTTAAGGGACTTGCCCAGGGTCACACAGATAGCAAGTGTCTGAAGCCAGATTTGGAGTCAGGCCTTCCTGATTGCAAGCCAGGACTCTATCCCACCCAGCTACCTTGTTGCCCCTAGGAAGGCTGATAAGCACTTTCCATAGAAATAAGGCATATAAGCAAAGAGAAATATTTGAGAGGCATAGAAAAATAACGAGTTCTGTGTTGGACACATGGAGTTTTAATGCCTGCATGAACTAAGCTATAAGAAGGCATGTCTGCCACCCTTTAGTGTTATAGTATCTTGGCCCAGATTTTGTCTTTCTACTTATGTCACTCTCCCATGTATACAAATTTTAAAGGAGGCTTACTTTCAGAGGGCTTTCCTTTATTAATAAACTTTGCAAGCCATGGGATTACAGCCACCCCCACCCAGAACACAGAGATGTAGGAGGGTGGAGAGAGAGGAGCTACCTTCCAAGTACTTGGCTATACCACCCTTACCATCCCCCAGAAGAGATACCAAACACACAGAGATAGTACATCATGAAAATGCCAGACTGATCTACAAGTCCATTCATCCCCATTTCATAGATGTGGCCACTGAGGCACAATGACTTACCCAACAATGATGACAAACTTAACTGGAATGAAAACCACCCAGAAACAGACTGCAGCCCTTAAAAACATCCCAGAAGTTACTAATCAGTGGGTATTTTGTGCCATGAATCCTGGAAGTCTGGAATATAGCACAATTGCAAAGAGAATGATTCAGATGAAGAAATGGTGGGAGAGAAAACAGGGTGGGGTAACACAATGTTTTTTCAGCCTGTTGGAAGTTTTCTCAGTGGGAAAGTTTAGTCTGAGAAAGGCAGGCTTTGGGGGACTGGGCACCAATTCCAGATAAACAAGGTGAAAACAGCTCCCAGAATCCTTCTTGATATCCATACCCCCAAAGATGTGCAAAGAAGACCACAGAGATGGGAGGGGACACCCCTAAGTCTCAAACGCTTGAGCCAAGAAGATTACAGGACTCATGGTAATTAGCATCTAGGAACTCAACAGCAGGTTCCTGTTAATGAGGAATACATGTGAGCATTTCAGGAGGTCAAACTTCTAAGCTATTCAGTGTCTAGGTCCATTTTCCAAGAGAGAGGTCCACCCCTGGACTTGCCAGTGTTTCACATGTCTCCCTGCCAGAGTCGGAACTTCTCAGGAAAGGCTTTACAGGGTGAGTGTGTTCTCTGCAAAACCCACCCACCATAATCCTGCCTCTGGCTCCTGAGCCAGACAGAGGAAGGGTAGCTCTGAATGGCTGAGGAAGTCAGCCCTGGGTGGGCTCCTTGCAGGCATATTTGAGGGTTGCCCACCATCTGCCTGGCCTTTAACTAGATAAATTCAATAATACCCATGGCTCCTGCCTAAGGCAGAGGCCAACTGAAGGGCTCAGCACCCCACCCTCACCAGAAAGGCAAGCAGCTCAAAGCCCAAAGAGTTTTCTCCCACAACTCCCCATCCCTACCATCAATTAAATCAATCAATACATTTATTGGGACCCTACTATATGCAAGGCCATCTGCTTGCTCTCAGGCATACACAGAAAAATAAGGCATGAACAGTGACCAAAAATCTTATATATTTGTGCAGAATTTTATACTTTTCCAGATATTCTTCAAGTCTTCTTTTGCTTGATGCTCACAGAAACTCCCTGCATGTGTGTGCACACCCATGTGCAAGCACAACCACACACTTATGCACACAGTCAGTGCAAACCTGCGCATGTGTTATGTAGCACATATGTTTTTACACATGTATGCAGGCACATAGGAAAGCATATGTATCTTGCTATTCTATGCTTGTAGAGTGAGCCATTCTATGTATACATTTACCTGCATGCCCACCTGTACACATGTAGATGCATGCACAAAGTAGCAATAATAATTCACATCTGGGCAGCTTCAAAGTTAATCAGAGTTCTTATGAGATTGGAAGTATAAGTATTATATTCTCCATTTTGCAGAGGGGGCTCTGAGGCTCAGACAAAAGAAATGATTTGCCTATCAGACAGTTAGATGGCTCAGTGGTAAAATGCTGAGTCTGTAGTAAGGAAAACCCAAGTTCAAATCCAGCCTCAGACACTTAGCTGTGTGACCTTGGGCAAGTTAACTGCCCTCCAAAAAAAGAAAAAAAAATATGGACTAGATAGTAACCTACTCCCAGAGTTGTGGTGACATCAAATGAGGTATTTGTAAAGCATTTGGCTGGAACCTGGCACATAGGAGGTGCTGTCCCTCTCCTAATATGCCAAGTAGTCAGCCCCTCCCCCACCATTCCCCTCTAATTCTCTAAAGGCCATTCCTCCCAGGCCTGGCCCCTCTGGAGGCTCAGTACCCCAAACATGCAGGAGGCACAAGCAGACCAGCATCCACGTCATAGACTGCCCTCAGAGGCAAAGACACATGAAGAAATCGCCAGTCGTTCTTGGGTCGCTTTCTCTCAACTACTCTCTTCCTAGGATCCAGGATAATGATCTGGGTGTCAGGGGGCTTGACCACCCCAAACACACAGTCCTACACGAAATATTCCATACAGTGAATCCGCCCTGACTCACAAGACTCTCAAAGGCAGTGCAATGAAATGGGAAGACCCCCTGGACCTGGAAGGCGACTTCCCAGCTGTATGACCCTGGGGAAATTGCTCCCCCTCTCTGGGCCTCAGTTTCCTCACCTATCAAAAAGAGGTATTGGACTAGTTGGTCTCTGAGGCCCCTTCTAGCTCTGACACACTTTGGTTTATGGTTCAGAGGAAGGGGAGGGAAAGGGAGAAGCTGGACAGAGTTTTCAAAATAATTAAAACTCCCTCACTAGGACACAGGGGGAAGAGGAGCCAAGGCTTGGGCCATCAAGTCTTCCCAGCCAGCCCCCTGCTGCGGCCCCCTTTTGTCACAAAACCTGAGGCTCGGTTATTGTTCAGAAATGAACCTTCCAGGAAAAAGGGGCCAGTGAGTCCTGTTCCCAGGACAATCCCTGCAGAAAGCATACCCCCAGGGGCTGCCTTCCTGCAGCTCAGAGTGAAAAGACAGAATGAGGCCCAACCAGCAGCCCATCCATGGAAAGGAGGGGCAGGAGGGGGGAACAGACTCCCAATGCCCCTCCCCAATCCACATATGCAGAATGCTCCTCTCTTCCTCCACCCCGGAGCCCCACAGGGACTCTGAGTCTCCACTAGACCTGCTAGCCCATCAGGGCTGGCGCACCCTTTAACACACCTCATGGCAGCTCCTTCTAGGTCCCATGCCTCAAAATTCTTCACAGACCCCCCACCATCTCGTTTCCCCTCCACCTCCCACCTCTTCTTTCCAGGACTTTCACTCAGCCCAGATAGGAAAACTGGCTAAGGAAGAAAAAAAAGAAAGACACCACACTCTCAACTTGCAGAATGATTCTGGCAGCCTGATACCATGGAAGGAGCACAAGAACTGGTGTCAGGAGACCTGGGTACTAGTCAGGGATCCACGACTCACTAGGGCAGGTGACTGGGACAAGATCTTCCATTTCTTTTCTTCCTCCTCCAAGAAATGATGCTGCTGCTGACACCTACCTCACACAGGAGTGTGGAAAAGGGGCTTTGCACCCTTGCCATAATATAGAAATATGAGGGGGGTGACTAGGTAGCGCGCAGTGAATAGAGCACCGACCCTGGAGTCAGGAGGACCTGAGTTCAAAGCCAGCCTCAGACACATAACGCTTACTAGCTGTGTGACCTTGGGCAAGTCACTTGAGCTCCCATTGCCCTACCTTCCCCCTCCAAAAAAGCAAAAAACAAAAACAAAAAAGGGAAAAAATGAGTCGCTGTTATTAATGATATCAATAAGCATTAATTAAGCACCTACTATGTACTAAACACTGGAAAGACAAAAGTGATAATAGGGAGCTAGTCTATAAACATTCTTTACAAGGAAAATTTCATACAACTGATCTCTCTGTGGGTCACTTTAGTTGGTCTCTGAAATGGAACTTGGCACTTTGGAAGACTCCGTATTTATTTAACCATTTCCTTTTACCCTTTTCTTTCCTTCCAATCCCACATTCCTTCCCCACCACACACACATACATTCACATAAATTTTGTATATATTTGCTATTAAAAGGATTATTATTTGCTGAAAGAATTTTACCTGACATCTGCCAGTCATCCGAAGGTATATAAATGACAAGTTTGTGACTTCATCAGTAGCCCATCTAACAGTTTTATAACCAGAGCCATTATCATTGAAATGATTTATTTCCTTCTTTGCAAAAATGGAATCAAAGACTTTAATTTGTAAGAAACCTTACAGATTATTTAGCTTAGCCCTTCATATGGCACAGATGAGGAAATTAAGGCCCAAAGAAGGCACCTGATTTATGTCAGGCCACACACACACACACACACACACACACACACACATACACACACACACACACACACACACACAATGAATGGCAAATCTAGGATTCTAACCAATACTCCAAATCCCAGGGCTATTTTCTACTACAAAATGCTGCTTTAGCATGGGCTGAGGAATTTGGAGGAGGAGAAGGAGAATAAGCAAACAGTCTGTTAATTCTATGGTTTTATCAACAAGGTAGAGATGGACCAAAAGAGTGCCAATCCCAAGTGCCAAGGCTGGGCAGTCCCCTGGGCCTGTCCTCCTTTGCAAGTTGGCAAATGTTTGGTCTTTACAGTTTTCCAATTAGGTACCAACCACAGCTGAGAAGAACCAGTCACTAACACCTATATTGGACTTTGTTCCCTTCTAGGAAGGGGCGGATGATCTTTGTGAAATAAATGCCAAAGAGATCAGGAGGAAAGAATTACATGAAATTAAATGAGTGTCCATTCTTCCCATTCTTTCTTCCCTCGCCCTAGTCACAGCAAGCACTGTATTCTGGGTTTTTTAAAGGAGAGAAGGAAAACATGCTGTCTAAACTGTTGCTAACTTCCTTCTGACACCATGACCCTGAGGTTAAAAAGCAGGACTTCTAAGATTACAAGATCGTCTTTCACTCAAGAGTTTAACCAAAACTTTGGTGGCTTAACATTCTTCTCTAAGCCTAGGATGCAAAATAGGGACACAGAATCACAGAAATGTTTGACCTGGAATGACTCTCGGAACCCAGAATGGGAGCTAGATGCACCCTTATAACATAGAATGCCAAAGCTGGAAGGGACCTTAAGAACACAGAACATCAGAGATGGAAGGACCCTTAAAACAAGAGAATATCAGAGCCAAAGGACCATATAATGCCAGAACTGAAGGGACATTCAAGACCACCTAGTACCAACAACTCACTTTACAGAGGAGGAAATTAAGTCAATGTATAATTAGAGAAGAATTATATATTTTTCTTTCCTTATAATTTTTTTTTCTTTTTGGAAGGCAACTGGGGCTAAGTGACTTGCTCAAAGTCACACAGCTAGTAAGTGAGTTAAGCATCTGAGGTCGGATTTGAACTCAGGTCCTCCTGACTCTAGGCCCCGTACTCTATTCACTGCACCACCTAGCCACCCCCTTTCCTTATAATTTTTTAAAAAGTTTTCCAATTTAAACATCAAAAAAGAGCATTTTCATATAGCAGACAAAAAGAAAACTATATATATGAAACCACGGATCCCTATTTCATACTACTTGCGTTTTTTAAGTATATAATAAATGCCATTTGTCCTGCTGGTCTATGGCTTTTTCTGAGCCTCCTTTTATTCTCTTCTGTACATTTAAATTTTTTCCCCAATGGTCAGAGAGGATCTAATATTAAGGAATCCTCTTCTCCTTCCATCTAAGTGAAATAAATACAAAGCTCCATCTTTAAGAAAATCAGTGCAAGGCAACTTTGGGGAGGCAACATGCTGTAGAAGGAAGAACTATGCAGACTTCCTGTCAAAAGACCGGGGTTCACTCAGCTCCCATCTACGCCACCTAACAACTCTGTGGTCATGAGCAGTTTCAACTCTCTGGGCTTCCACTCCCCCATGCCAAAAAGAATTAATAATATTTGCACTCTCTTTCTTACAAGGCTGTTGTGAGTGAAGTCTTATGTAAATGTGATGAAAAACACAAATAGAATGACAAAAAGATACAACTAGAGAAGCCTGTCCAGAACCCCACCTACTTTAAAAAAGAAAAAAGGGAATGGTGCTCTACGGCTGGATTCCCTATAGACGTTACAGGCTCCATAGGATGACTCCCCCAGATTTCCAAACTCTACAGTCCTCAACTTTGGTTAATTATTGGCTAAAGCAGTCATGTAAACAATAGCTCTTTTTACTCAAAATGTGGAGTTTCAAGGAGGCAAATGCAAGTGCACATTCTCAGAGGAAGCCTCTTTCCCTTGGTTCATCCAATGGTCCTGGGAGGGAAGGAAAGGCCAATGAAGGGAAGAGGTGAATGTATGATATGTATAAGGATACATTGTAATCCAATCACTTTTCAGTTCTGTCTGTGACTCACTGTGACCCCATCTGAGGTTTTCTTGGCAAACTATTGTTTGTTCAAGAAAAACAAACAGGGATAAGTGACTTGCCGGGGGTCATACACATGTAGCATTGGAGGCTAGATTTGAACTCAGGAAAGAGAGATACATATTCCACCTTCGTACTTTGGCATCTCCTCAGAGGGTAAGGTGGTTCACCAGCAGGCAATAAATTAATTTTCCACCCATTTTTTTTAACTACCACATTTTGAACACAAATCCACTGACCAGAAAAATAGTTGAATCCCAAATCCTAATGAGTGATACAGAGCATGTATGTCCAACCTCAAAATTTCACTGTAGCCATATATCTCTCTGTGAAATCTATTTTCTCCTTTCTCCCACTCTCTAGAGACAGCCATCAGGAAAGATGGTTTGGAAAGAGGACTGGACCGAGAGTCAAAAACTTGGGTGCTGATGCCAGTTCTGCCTCTAAAGAACTGGGCAACTTTGTGCAAGTCTCTTTTCACGCTGGGGCTTCAGTTCCCTCTTTTGGAAAAGGGGACATTTGACTAAATCACTGATGTCAAATTCAGATAGAAACAGGGGCTACTGACCCACATTTAAGGATCCATGTGGCCTGCATAGTCACTTAATTTTGAAATATAACATTATCTTTGTTTTGTTGGATGTTTTTTTGCTAAATATTTTTCAATTATATTTTACTCTGGTTTGGGATGCACTCTGCAAAGGGTTTGACCCTGACAGACTGCATGATTACTAAGGTCCCTTCCAACTCTGAAATCCTACATTCTAAGGTCTATCAGCTCAAAGTTTTTAGAATAAGAAAGGATCTCTTGCTGTAACTGAGTCATTTTCAGTTTTGTCTGACTCTTCCTGACCCTATTCAGGGTCTTCTTGGCAAAGATATTGAAATGGTTTGCCATTTCCTTCTCCAGATGAGGAAACTGAGGCAAAGTTAAATGACTTGCCTAAGGTCACACAGCTAGCTAGTAAGTGGCTGAGGCCAGATTCTAACTCAGGAAGTTGAATCTTCCCTGCCCAGAGCTCTATCCACTGTGTCACCAGCAGCCCAGAAAAGACCTTACCAAACTTCTAATCTAGCCTCCTCACTTGATAGGGAAGGACAATGAAACCGAGAAAGGGGAAAGGATATGTTCAAGATCACAAAAGACTGAAATTGCAGTAGGACAATAACTTTAACACAGGTTCTCTACCATATCAGGTCCAGAGTCCTTTCCCACTAAGGTCTCAAGGTCATGGTTTGTAACTCTAAAGCTAGGAAGTACTTCAGAAGTCATCTAGTTCAACTCCTTAATTTTACAGATAAGGAAACTGAGGTCTCATGAATCCAGTGCCTTGATTTTACAAATGATGAGACTGGGGTCCATAGAGCAAAGCAGTCCAAGGTTGTAAGTAGAAGAGCCAGGATTTGAACCCAGGTTCTCTCTAAATCTGGTCCTCTTTCTGCTATACCCCATGTTCTAGGGTCCCTTGAAGGTGTTCATGGTTCTGTGAAGAAATGAAAAGTATGCCTGTTAGATATAGACCTTGAGCCAGAGCCAGGCTACCAAGCAAGCCTGCCAAAATCATCCTATAGGCTCTATGGGCTCCTAGAAATATGAGAGTAGCACCAATTTAACTTTGATCTCAATGGAAGTCTCTCTTCATGAATCCCAGGGTATCCTTCAGAACTAGTCCCTACCAAATGCTTTCCTTCCTAATCCCAACGACCAAACCAGCTTCCTGTACTTGTCATCCTCACTTCAGGACAGAGAGTGGATGGGTAGTAAGGGTAGCTAGGAAGAAAGAACACACTTTCTCCCAAAGTCAAAGGCAGTCTGATTTCTGCCTGTCACTATCAGAGGGCTTTGACAACTCAATAGGTTCTTGGCCAGGAATGGGGAGTGTTCAGCATTGCTGGCTCCTCCATCATTCTTTTATCCT
Organism: Pseudocheirus occidentalis; assembly: GCA_028646575.1. Lineage (NCBI taxonomy): Eukaryota > Metazoa > Chordata > Mammalia > Diprotodontia > Pseudocheiridae > Pseudocheirus > Pseudocheirus occidentalis. The sequence continues at coordinate 92,347,936 of CM053595.1, forward strand.
TCCTCTATCCTCTCACCTCTCTACCCCAAGGGTGGATTTGTTCATCCCTCCCTTCCCTATCTGGGCAGTAGGCAATACTAGGAAATTTCTCTCCTGTTTCTTTTCTTTTTTTGCAACCAGAAAATGTCTTTCTGATGGCTCTGGACGTGGGTATATGCCTGGTCATTTTCAATACATTTTTTATTTTTTTAATGAGAGAGAAGAACCTGCCCAAACAACAAAAAGCCCACACAGAACATTTGCAGGATGAATTAAAAGCAATTAATGAAACAGCTCCAACAAAGGCAGCACATCTAATCATCAGGTAGCTCCTTTGTGCTCAGATATGTCAGTGGGGGAAGGACCTCTCAGTCTTTTCTTTGCTTATTTCTCCTGAAATACATACCTGGGTTGTACACACCCACACATATACACCCACATCCCACACATATCACACACACACACACACACACACACACACACACACACACACACACACACACACACGCCTGATATACATTAAAGTTGAGAAGTTGGCTTCTGTTTACCCCTTCTCTTGATGCCTGCCTTCTCCGCAACCAACCTGAACTCCACCTCACCAAGGAATCAGAGCTTGTCTTTTCTGCCCCTAACCCTTGTATCCCCACCAACTTCATTCTCCACTTACAAGCTGAATGGTATTGGGTAAGTCATTTCTATAAGCCTTGGTTTTGAGATCTGTAAAATGTGGATTATTCCTACCTTATTCACCTTGCAGTGTTGTTGCTCAGAAAAATCAGATAAAATTATGAAAGCAAAAAAAACTTTATTAGATGTTACGTATGTAAAGGGATTATTAATATTGTTTCTCCTGCCCCTTATTTTAATCAGTTACTGTCTATCAAAGGAAAGAGATCCTTTTCTGGATTTTTTGGGAGCTTTCCTGGATTACTTAAGATCATGGGATCATAGAATTGGGAGGGATCTCACAGACCAATGAGATGGTTCCCTCACTTTACAAACGAGGAGGCTAAAATACAAGGAAGTCTTGCCCAAGGTCACAGTCAAGTGGTGACAATAGTCAAGCTGAAATTTAAATCCAGGTCCTGTGATTCCACATTCCAGTGTTCTATTATTCTTCCAACTTCATCAGCTTATAATAAGCTTCAGATTCCACTTCAAATACCAGCTCTCTCACCTGTCCCCACTTCTTTGCTCTTCTCCCCTGGGCTGGCAGCTCTTTCCAGCATGGGTGGGTACTCTTGGCAGAAATCATTCTCAGAACCACCGGGTGCAAGAGTCATGGGACAAATAACCTGAATTTTGGTCTTATGGGGTACAGAGTTGCTGACTAACTTCAGGAACGTAGAGTCAGTCAACAAGCATTTATGAAGCAGTTCTGTGTTCCAGACACCATACTAAGCACTTTGGATACAAAGAAAGGCAAAATGTGGTCCTTGACTTGAAGGAGTTCACGTTCTAAACAGGGAAGCAATATGTAAACAACAACATACTACACAAGATACTGTTGTGGTCAATCATTTTTTTCACTTGTGTCTGATTCTCTGTGACCCCATTTGGAATTTTTTTGGCAAAGATACTGGAGTTGTTTGCCATTTCCTTCTTCAGATCATTTTACAGATAAGGAATCTGAGGCAAGGAGGGTTAAAGGACTTGTCCAAGATAACACAGCTAGTAAGTGTCTGTCATACAAGATACAGTGTAAATGAGAGGTGATCTCAGAGGAAAGTCACTGGAGGGATGTGGGAGGTTGGGGGAGACCCTAAAAGGCCTCTTGCAGAAGGTGATATTTGAATTGAGTCTTGAAAGAAGCCAGAAAAAATAAGATGAGGATTTTATTTTTGATCCTGGAGGTAATAGGGAGCCTTGTGAATTTAATGTTATGTTCATTATGTTCAGGTGGGTACTTTAGGAAACTCACTTTGGCAGCTAAGTGGAGGATGAATTGAGGTAAGGTGAGATTGGAGGCAGGGAGATCAACCAGCAAGCTATTGCAATAGCCCAGGGGTGAGGTGATAAAGGCCCCCACCAGAATGGCAGCTACATGATTAGAAAGGGATACAAGACTTGGCAACAGATTACATAGGTCAGTCGGGTACAAGTAAGGAATCAAGGATGACCCTGAGGTTATGAACCTGAGTGGATGTTGATGCCTGTAACAGTAATAAGGAAGAGGATAGTGGAAAATATGGCAAGATAATGAGTTCTGTTTTGTATAAGCTGAGTTTGACACGTCTGTACGACATCATTTCCAGATGTCCAATAGACATTTATTGAGGCAAGAATGGAAATAAGGAGAGAGTTCAGGGCTAGACAAATAGATCTGAGAATCATCTATACAGAAATGATTACTGAATCCATGGGAGCTGATGAGATCTCTACTCTAGATATCATAGAGGGAGAAGAGAAGAAGGTCCAGGACAGAGGCCTGAGGAAGCCCCACAGTTAGTGGTCACACACGTAGTAAAACCAGGAGAAAACACAGCTGGCGAAACTTAGGGATGAGAGGGTATGAAGGAGAAGAAAAAGGTCAAGGAAAATCCAGATTAAGAAAAAATTATTGGATTAGGAAATTAAATGTTCTTGGGTAACTTTGTAAATAAAGTTTCAATTGAGGCATGAGATTAGAAGCCAGACTGTAGAGGGTTTAAAAGAGTGAGAAAAGTGGAAGGTACCAATTGCAGACAGCTTGCTCAACAAGGAACAAAAGGAAAAGATAGAGGAAGAGAGTTAGTGTGACTTAAGGATAAAGCAGCAAAGGAAGGATGAATTGAGAATAAATCAGCGGGAAGTAGAATCCTAAATTTTGTGGTTCACAACAAAAGAGGACTTTAATTTTGAAAAAAAGAGAGACAAGGGGGGGAGATGAAGCTTGGAAAAAAGGGAAGAGGAGAGGAGGGAAGATGGAAGAGAATCTGGAACTCAAAGTTTTAAAAACAAATGTTAAAAATTGTTTTACATGCAACAAGAAAAGAAGATATACAGGCAATGGAGTATAGAAATCCATCCTACCCTACAAGAAAGAAAAGGGAAGGGGGATAAGAGAGGGAGGTGGGGGAGTAATAAAAGGAGGGGGAGACTGGGGGAAGGTGTAATCAGTATGCATGCCATCTTGGGGTGGGGATAGGGGAGAGATGGGGAGAAAATTTGGAACTCAAAATCTTGTGGAAATGAATGTTGAAAACTAAAAATAAATAAATTTTGGAAAAATTTTAAAAAGGGGGGTAAGAGGAGACATGAAAGATGAGAAGAAGATTCAGGGAGAAAATGAGAGATAATTGGGGGTTGAAAGGAATCCAAAACACAAAAGTGATTAATACTTTGTCTTCCCTACCTTGGATAATAACTCCTTTGGTCTCATCGCTCCCAAGCCCATGCTAAGGAAGCAGGGAGAATGGGTATATTTCATAGAAGGAAGTCCCACCTGCAACAGTCATGGGTCCAGGAGGATTGAGTTGTGCTTCTTCACTCCCCCTTCAAAGGATAACCCAGAGGGGGAGAAGAACACGAAGTTGGAGTTTAGTCATATGAAGGACAGAAGTCCTGGCTGAAATTTAGAGGGGGCTGAATTATACATGTCTTCCATTCAATAAATATTTACTGAATGAGGACCGAATGGAGAACCATAAAAGTCTTTGGCCGGGCAGGAAATCTAATCCATTCAGTAAAGTGGAAAAGACTGGGAGACAGGGGACCTAGGATTTTGTCCTGGCTCGGTAACAAACTAGTTGGGTAGTCTCAGGCAGGTTCAATTTTCCCTTCCTAGACAGTTTATAAATCTGTAAAATGGAGGGGGGAGAGGAGATCATTAAACTCTGACATTAGACTATAGGTGTAATTCTACATACAGAGGCAGCTAGATGGCCCAGTGGTTAGAGTGCTGGGCCCAGAAATCAGGAAGGCTTGAGATCCAATCTGACTGCAGACATTTATTAGCTATGCGACCCTGAGCAAATCACTGAACCTCGATCTGCCTTAGTTTCCTCATTGGTAAAGTGAGAATAATAATAGCATTTCTGTCCCAGGGGTGTAGAGAGGACCAATGAAATAGTAATTGTCAAGTGATTAGTGCAGGGCCTGGAATACAGTAGGCAATGTTTCCTTCCTTCCTTCAGGTCCATCTTCTCTCCTTCACTAAAGAATTAGACAAAGTGCAGTTCAAAGCCCCAAGGCAGAGGCCCAGCTGAACGAGTCCCAAGGCGTGGGGTGTGACCAGTCCCCTCTCAGAGGAAGCAAGGTCCTTTGAAAAGGCTGCCCTGAGCAACAGAAGCTTGGAAACTGCCGGCCTAGCAGCTGTACTGGAGTTAATGCCATTTCCCCAGGGAACAGGGCCAGAGATCCTCCAGCCCAGGGTCCCCCAGGTGACTACAGCCTGCTCCCCTTCTTTCTGCCCCCCTACTCCCCAAGAGAAAAGACTCTCCTCCCTCACCCATCCCTGAGGGGACCCACTGGAGCCAATGATTCTTTTCTCCCCTCCCTAAGTTCATCCCTACACTCCCCAGGGAACAGAGACAAAGCAAACTCTCTCATTCAGGAACCAGAAATGATTTTTTTTTCTGTTTTGTTTTGTTTAAGTACAAAGATCTGCATTCTCTCCCAGAGCCCAAGTGAACACAAGCTTGCTGTAAACAGCAATAGCAGGAGGGGTTCCACAAGACCGGGCCAGTCAACTGCTGGGGAAGCCCTGGATATCGTCTGTTTGCTCAGACTTAATTCACCTGGCCTGCTCAGCCTTCCAGGCCAGAGAAAACCCTATCAGACAATGCCTCTGCCTGAAATACACACAAATGACCATCTATTAGCCTTCAGGCAGGTAATTCAGTGCAACAGGAGTTTGGTGAACAGTATGTTTTATTTAATTAGGATGAACAGAAGAGATAAACCTCACAGCAGGTCTAGTAATGACAACACACAAAAAAATAATTCACGCCCAAGTAACAAAAGTGCAAGTTTCAATTACATTGAAAGCCAGAGAAAAAGTTGACTTAGCACCTCCAAGGAGGAAAAAGAAAAGAAAAAAAATGTAATGCACAGCCTATGACCCACAATTAGAATCTGGGAGAGAGCTGCACCTGATCGGGCCAGAACATGAGGTATTTGCTGTGATTTTCACTGAGGCTGTTGTCTTTCCCCTTCCCCATCACAGCAAAACCACACTGTGTAGTTACTCCCACTTGGAATCAATCTGGATTGCAAAAGCAGCGAAGGAGCGGCCCCCATCCTGGAAAGCTGGTGAACATACCTAATCACTGCATTTCAGCAGTCACTAGTCATTTCTAACATCACTAGCCAAAGCTCACATACAGCCACATGCAGAGATTGGGGGAAGGACTCTGCTCCGGTATCATTCTATTGACCATTCCAAACTTTTAAAAGATGCCGTGTGGGCTGAGCCCTTTCTGACTTTCATAAGCAAATGAACCTCTAGTTACTCCCATCAGTCCTGAAACTTTGAAAGAAGGACTTCCCATTACTGCAAATGCTTCAGCATCCTGGAAACACACAACCACCTGGGGAACCTTCACCTACCCCAACACTAGAAATCTTTTCTCTCCTTGGCAAAAGTCTTAACTAGACCCTGCTCTGGTCTCCATGCTTTTGGCACATTCAGCCAAGGGGCATTTTACTCAGGAAAACCCAAGTTCAAATCCTGCCTCTGACATTCCTAGCTGTGTGGTGATGAACAAGTTACTTAATCTCTCTAAAGATTAAGATCTTTCCTCATCTGTAAAATGTGAGAGATGGACTAGATGGACAGCCTCCAAGGTCACTTCCAGTTCTAAATCTATGATCCTATGAACCCTGTAAAGGTAAGGACATTCCTGGATGAAGTGCCTATAACAAAAGGTCTTTGCACCTAGTGTAATAATGAATATTTGTTGCGTGAATGAATGAATGAATGAGGAAGAAAAGTGTTTTGTTCAAGCAAAAAGATTTTTATTTAAATTTTTTCACCTACCCCCCTCCTCACCACCTGTTTCTAGTCTTTCCTATGCTTTTATCACTTTGAGTAAGGAAATCTTCTATCATCCATCAATAACCTAAATCTGGGGGTTTTAGTTTCATCAGTCCCAAAACCTCAGTTACCTACAAGTGGGAAATTGGTGTTCAATTAGTGAGCACATACATCTATACAAAACACCACTTTAGATCCCAATCCAAGAGATGACATGAACATCTGCTTTCACTTCAAGACATTAATTTTCAATTATTGGAGAAAAACAAAATTAGTCCTGACAAATTGCTGGTGAATTTGTGATCTTCTCAAGTGGTTCATAATAACAAGTTAGGGAACCAGCAATTAGCATCCCCAAATAAAGTTTCCTGATGGACCTTTGTCATTTGAAGCAAAAGAGAGGGAACATTCAGGGTACTGCCCTGTATATCCACATGAGATCTGGACAAAACAATAGTAAGACTTCACAGCTAGCCAACATTGTCAGGTAACCATCTCTTCCAACAGTTAGGATTAATGGATGCTACAATGAAGGAACTTAAGAGTCTAACCTTCTGGAGAGAGAGAGAGAAACTAGGGCTAAAACGCTCCACCCTTAACAAAGCCTTTTTATACAGTTACTATTTTTTTTTTTGTGCCTGTTACTAATAGTTCACATTATAGAACACCTGACCATTAACAAAGTACTTTGTAATCTGTCACACCCTTTCACAAACTGCACTCATGTCCACTGGTCTACAATGAAGGAAAATTTGTGCATTGAGTTAGTCCCTACTAAGAATGAATTTCCATCAGCAAACTGATTCAATAATGCAGACACATGCTCCTCCAATAAGCTAAATGGGAAATTCCAGTTAGAAATGCCAAAAGGAAACACCAATAGATTTTATGAATCTTTCTAAATGTTTTAGTAACCTCCACTCTAAGCCCATATTAGAAACGGACAGCTCCTGCCGGGTTATGCTCAGGCCCACACTTTTGATACCACCTGGGGATCCCTTGTTTCCAAAACATTTTCAGTCACTAATCTCAAGGAATCCAAATGACAAGAACAGCACACAAGATAAGAGAATATCAACAGTGTAATCTCATTTGATGGCTTTCTGTGTATCTTGGCTGTCCTAGTCACTGTATCAATAAGTAGGAACTGAAATTTGAATGAGCAGAATTAACAGATAATGACGATGTAATCTTTGTATTGGAAAAGTCAAAATTGAACCAAGTGAATATATTTGTGCTGGGAGGTGGGGGGGGGGGGAGGTACAGGGGAAAGCATGTGTTTCTCTCTCTCTTTTTTATTAAGAAAGAAAATTATATCTTTAAGACAAGAATGAAAGACATTGTTACTTCCAAAGTCAACTCTGTAACTGAGCTCCGACATTGTATAATTGACTTTGCAAGCAGAACAACAGCAATATAACAAAGAAAATGTCAGTGTTTTCACAGTGCTAATCTATAGCACTAGGAGGGCCTCCTGCTGTCAGGCAGAGCTGACAATACAATAGCTTTCAAAGGGATATTACCATCATGCTTTTATTCTTGACATCAATCAAGACAAAGAGAATCCTTTTCAGAAGACATTAAAAATCAAACCTTTGGTAGAGAAGATAGGTAAAACGGCCTTCTTTTAAAGGAGACCATTCAGGGCAATCAGCTAATTTGAGGGCCTAGAAAGGGGTAGAGTATTTTTATTTACTGAGTGTGTAACCCAAAGTGACTACAGGCTGCCTACCACAAATCAGGCAGGTAAGGAGCTAAATCAAAAGTTTCTATCAGCCTTTCTCCACCCCACCCCTAAGAAAGCAAAGTAGGAAAGGATGACAACCCTAGCTGGGACTTCAAGGAGGATAACTAAGCCAGACTGAATTAGTGCATTTTTGTGCAAAACAGTTTGATTACTAACTCGCATGTTTATGCACAAAATACCATTGCAATCTGACAGCAATTTGCAGAATTGTCAAATTCACCAACCAAAGTACATCTGCTATTTTCAGTCGTGTGCCAACAGGAATGGAGTTCTCACAAACTGAACAGAAGTAGTTGTTCAATGGAAATTGCCTAGAACCTCAGTCCTCTAGCTCTGTTGTTTTTTCTGAACCTTTGTATCAGTCTGAAATGTTTTTAGAAAAATGATGTTTGTTACAGAAGCATCAAGTTCAATTAGGGCAAAGCATCCCATAAACCAAGGTTTTCCAGTCATAACCATTGCCAAAGAAAAGATCTATAAACTGTCCCCTAGCTAAACAAGGCAGCAGAAAACATAGCTTCCTAGATTCCTTTCTGATTTATTCAATGAAAAACCATAGAAATGGACAGTGCTTATTGTGGGTCCAGGATCAGGAAAAGTTAATGTTTATACATGTTCATCTGTAGTACATTGTGCTTTCTTCTTTTAAACCACTGAGGATATATACCAACAGATATCATCTGCTCTCCAAAGGACAGAACCAAGATAGCTGGGGCCACCACCCAACTTCCACATGCTCCAGTTAGGGTTTGTGTGGACATTTAGTCAAGGTCTTCACCAGTCTAGATGAAGTCTATTCACCTGGGATAGGAGAAATGGAGAGGTGAAGAGGACTGAACTCTAGATCCTAATCAAGAGATTCTGTCAAAACTCAGAGACCAAGAGGAATTTCTGAATGGAGACCCTGGGCAGATGGACAGGCTGACAAATAAATAAATGAGGACAGTCTCTCCAAAACAGAGGTGGTTACTGTGTCAATATTTACTACAGAAAAGGAAGTTTTTACATTGTAGACAATGGGCAGGGCATGGTACACTATTCTTTAGACAGTGTTTAAACAACAGGTATTAAGAAATTCCCTACAAAGAAGGGTAAAGAAAGAGAGAAGAGAGGAGAGGACACCATCAATGACTCTGAAAATAATCTCCCCCTGAATCAGCTTTCTTCAAAAGAGCAGGCAGAATGCTCCCAGTATCCACCTTACTGCTGGTTTGCTTTAGTTTACACTTTCAAATGAACAGTTAAAAGAAATCGATTTATCTAATTGTGAAGACTATTAAATCCTACATCAGGGGGAGAATTCAACAGCTATCTCCTTAAAAACAACTGGCTACCAATACGGCATTTATTGCACATTTTTGTTCAAATTAACCAGATCCCTTGGACCTGAAAACCCCCATTGAGAGCCAAGCAAGCTTGTACTTAAAAGACCTTCACTCCGGTTTAGTGATTTTCCCCACCTCCGTCCTCCTTTTTTTTTTTAAAAAATAGTGGAACATACCACAACATCTCCATGAATTAAAGGAATTGCCGGTACTAGGTGGTTCTGTGGAATTACTTTATTGCTGTAATGTCACCGGCATTTTGCACTTCTCATTATTAATACACAGTACACCTTATGCTTCTCCGTTTGGAAGGATTCCACTGCCAGGGGCACATAGTTATCTTATTTTACTGCTTATTAAGTTTTTGCTAGGAAACAGGTGTAAGAATCTAAATAGCAATTACTAGACATAAGAGATGTTCTAGTGAATGAAACAAGTCATGTTTCCCTGTGATTGAATCGAGAGGCAGGAAAAAAGTCCTGAATATAATACTGTCTGAGCATTCCAGACCAGGCTACAAATGTTACAGAATTTTTATAAAGGGTTCCCCCCCCCTCTCCTACAAGATCATGTACATTTAGCCAAACAAATCCTGACAATTTACACTTGTATTTGGTCTCTGTTGAATCAGAAAACCTGTAAGCTCAGAATGCCTCTATTTATTACATCTCAATTATTTCCATGGAAACATGTGCTGTGACAATCTACGCTGTGCCCAACTCCCTCGACCTCCATCCAAATTTATTAAAAAATGGACTTTTTAGAAGCTAAAGGTTGAGAGGAAGGAAAGGCCCAGTCAGGAGATGAAGTGGGATCTCAGGAGGACAGATATGAATTTGGGTGCTGGGTATGAACATAGTGTGTTGAAAAATTAATAGTTGGAAATTCAATTAATGGAGAATTTATGCTGAAAGTGGAAATATAGGCAGCATTACAAATTAGTCAAAACTTTTAAACCCAGGTTGAAAAAATTTATTAATTTTCTCTACAAATTAATAGGCTGTTGTGGTATGGGAAGCAGAGCATCAAGGCGACAGATCATCTTAATGTTGAGTGGCAGAGATAACTGCGAGGATAATCATTACTGAGCCACCTGATATAATCAGGAGAAATAACATCAGCGAAGAGTGATGACTCCAGCAAGGAGAATGAGGCCAAAATGATCAAAGTAACAAACAGGGCGAGCACAGTGAAAACTGCCACACTAAGAAGGAATCAAAAGAGGGGAAGCTGGAAAATAGCTCAGTAAACGGCATTCTTCTGAAATTCAGGGGTGGCTTTTGAAAACTGATGCTGCTATCCCCCTCTAAACTATTGCCTGGGTGTACAGGGTATGAGCTGTGTTTCCCAATTGATAGACAAACACTGTAAAACTCGGTGACACCTCCAGAAAGAGGAGGGGGGGGTTCGGGGGTTCTGTTTTGGTGGAGCAAGTCACCATCTGAGGCCTGTTTGATTTTCAAAGCTGCAATTCCTGTGCTTTCAAATAACACTTTCAGAACATCCATTAGAAATAGTTATATTTCTGTCTTCCCTTCCTCCTATGGGCTCTCACATTTCAGAGATCAATTACAGCAAAGGACTTTCAGAGCAGGTTGAGCGGTGTTCTCTAAGTCCACAATGCCTCACTGTTAACCCTGACACACAGCAGTGAAGGCAAAAATACACTGTTATTCCTTAAGAAGCACCTTCAAGCATCTTTAAAGGTGAGGACCTGGCTGTTTTAAACACTTAGTGTGGAGCTGTCCACACTTAGTCAAACACTTTTAAAATATTGTTTCCTGGGGGTTTAGAGGGGGGGTGTCAACTCTTGAAGATTAAAGGAATGCTGACCTAAAGAAACTCATATCTATATCAAATTAGTACCTTCCCTTTATATTAATTCCCTCCTAGATAAATGACCACACCTCCACCTATTCATCTCTGAATCAAACTAAATTTAAGACTAAATAGAGAAAGACAAGGTCTGTGAGGGCCTTTGTTAAATGAAAAGAGAAACAGGTTATATATAGCACTGAAGTCTCTGATACAGCAACAGAAACAAATGTGGTTCATTATTTACTGTAGTTTTGAGAAAGTACCTTACTACTAGCTGAGATTTTAACCTATCTTTTCCTCATCAGTTAATTTTTATTTTCCATAAGTTCTCCACTCCTCTTGTCTCCTTCTCATAAGACATTTTAAGCTCGATTTCATGAAAAGCTGAAGATAAATTCTTACAGAACCTTTCAGAGGAGTGAAGTAAGCTGGTTTAGCCAAACTCGGAGGCTCCCACATCTCTGCATAATTATGAGTTGAATTTATTCTTGATTTGAAGCTATTACCTTCCACAAAAGGGATTGTTGGTGTTGCTGTTGTTTTAAATTAGGAGCTTTGTAATTTCCTTTCTGAATTATCTCCTCCTGATGAATTTAACGTAGAATTAACTGACCCGTTCAAAAAGAACACAAAGGCATTTCTGACCAGTGGTTCACATCCTATATTTTTGCATGGTTGCCTAAAGAGACTCTTGAGGGTTGTGAGTTAGTTATGAATACAAGATAGAGGTAAAGTCAAATCTTACTCCAAGTTACAGAATTGGTCCATTAAGAGGGTTTAAACATGGACCTTTCCCTCCATCTTCCCCCTCATCTTAACCTATTAAATCTACAAACTTCTAAAATGTTAGAAAGGGAATCCATTTATGCTGCAGCCTTCCTTTCAAGTTGCATTTCTCACAGAGTTACCTAGAATAAAGAGGAGCAACTTCACCTAAAAGGGGTGAAAACTTAGATTTACTCTGGAGTTCCATCATTAACTTGAAGCTGTTCTTGGCTACATCTTTGTAATGGTGTTCCTAGGCTCCCCTTTGGAAGGACAGTGATTCCCCACCCCACCCCCATAAACCCATTCAGTTCTCAGATGCCCCTTTGCTCCAGTATTTAAATTCAAGACTTCCAAGACCCGAGAGAAGGAAGGAGGGAGGAGATGCGAAAGTGGGGGAGAAAAAGGGTGCGCTATCTCAGCTCTACTCAACACACCAGGAAATTAACTTTTTGGAAGAACCTGGGCTTTGGAAACTACCTCTAATGAAAGGGCCATAAAAATTAATTTTTAATTAGTGAAGAAAAGAGTCAAAGATCCCTCTTCTCCAACTCTAACCTATACATATCATATAATCCCTAAGGTCCACACTCCCTACCCCTCCCCCATCGCCTTCTAGAGCGCATCGGGAGAAGATTGAGGAGCACCCAATAGTCGGGGCTGGGGGGAGGGGACGGAGAACCACAAAGGCCAGGCTTGATGCCCTGGGGCTGAATGCGAAGGCTCCATCCAGGAGCTGAGAAGGGGGAAGGGAGGGAAGCAAAGATTCAGCACTTCCCCACCCCCACTGCCCAAACCCCCTCTCCCTCTAGTCTAGGGGAAGTTATTCACCCGACAGCAAAGAACCACAGGGTTATAAAGCTGGAATTATAGATACATATGTATATGTATCTATATATATATATGTATATACATGTATATCTTATATATACACACATTTATATTGTATTCATACCTACGTAAAAATGTACATATATGTATGTGCGTATACCTCCACATATCTACATAGCAGTCAACGTCCCAAGAGGGCAAGGGGGGGACAGGAAGCCCATAAATACGCTGGGGAGGTAGGCCGGTCAGGCAGAGCCAGGAGTTGGCGAGTCTGGCCTGGGCCTGGGGCTGAAGGGAGGGGGAGTCGCGGGTTGGGAGTTCGGCGCCCTGGAGCCCCGCGCGCCGCAGGGAGCTTTAAGTGGGGGGAGGGCGGTCGGGATGGAGAGCTAGGAGATTGAAGAACTCTTCCGATCCCTCTTGGGGCACAAGGAGCCCCAAGTCTTAGAGGCTGCCCGCTCCCCCGCCCCCTGCTGAGCTCTCAGTGGGGCTGAAGAGGACAGGGACACACCAGACAATAACCCACAGAGCCGGAGGCGCGTTAGCTCTAGCGGCCTCAGTGGAGGGGGGTTGGTGGGGTGGCAGGAAGTGAGGGGGCCGGGCTGGGGGGAATAGGGGGGCCCGCGGTAGGGGGCCTGGAGAGGCGGAGGAAGCTGGGGATCACTACAGGCAGGAGGTGCGGTGATGAGGGAAACTGAGCTGGGCAGGGGACCTGGAGAGGGGGCGGAGAAAAGGGCGCGAGGTGATCCATGGGGGGGGGGGTGTCAGGCTGCAATACTGTCCCCACGTCTCCAGAAACAACAGCGGCAGCAGCCTCCTGCTTTCCTCACTCGTTCCCCACACCCCTCGGATCAGGGAGGAGGGGAAAGCAGAGGGAGGCCCGGGGGGCCGGCGCTGGGGCTACAGCCGCAGCTGCCTCCTTCCCTCCTTCTCCTCCTCCTCCTCTTCTTCCTCGGCGGCGGCGGTGATTCACAATCCCCGCCAAACCCGGGCCGTACCCCTTGATTGGTCACGCGGGCCGACTGGCGGGGGCCCGGGGACCCAGACGGGGGTGGGGAGACAGGAGAGATGAGACTCCCCCATACAAACACTTACACACCCCGAATCTGGATGCAGCTGGCCGGGGGACCCCAAGCGCAATACCTCCCCGCAGACCAGCAGCCCTTTCTCCCCCGGCCCGAGAGAGGGGGGATTGGAAAAAGGGAGGGTGTCCGCTCCGCGCTCCCCTCCTCCTCTCCTTTCTCCTCCTCCTCCTGCTCCCCCCTCCTCCTCTTCCTCCTCCTCCACCTCCTCTCTCGCTCGCTCTCTATCGGTCCGTCCGTCCCTCCCTCTCCCTTCCTGCCGGTTCCCTACTCACCTTTCACCGAGCGCGGTTTGGCTTGCTTGCGTCTCGACATGTCCGGGGCTTCGGGCGCTCCCTCTTGCTCAGCGGACTGCTCCCCCCTCCGCCCCCCGCTGGTTTTCCCCCCCCTTCTCCTCCTCCTCCTCTTTCTTCTCGGAAACTTTTTTTTTGCAGCCGGGTCGGCGGCTGCGGTGAGCAGATCGATGGTTCGGGGCGGCCTCACTCGGAAAGATAACTATTGATGATAATGATGATGATGATGATGATAATGATGATGGTTTGGGGAGGAAGGTGCTAAGGCCGAGGGGGGTGGCGCTGGGTTTTTGCCTGTTGCAATGCGGCAGCCGGGGGCTCAGCGGTCCCAGCGGCGCGGGGAGTCCAGAGGCCACTCGGCCGAGCAGCGTTATGCAAAAAAAAAAAAAAAAAAAAAAAAAGCCGCCCCCCTCCTCCTCCTCCTCTCCACCCCCCGCCGGCCCCCGGCCCCTGCGGCCCCCTCCCTCCCCCCACCCCACCAACCCCCACCCCCCACCCTCCTCCTCCTTCTCCTCCGCCCCTCGGGTTATTTTTGTGCAAAGTTTGCAGGCGTCCGGCTGCGCTGCCCGGTCCAGACTC
>CM053595.1:92362407-92435262 GCA_028646575.1 Pseudocheirus occidentalis
CCCACAAAAAATCCCTAGAAATTTCACCTTCCCACCTCCCTCCCAAAAAAACAATAGATAACACTAATGACAAAAAAGAAATTATTTGGAGATGGGGCTGGATTATGGTGGCTTTGGGGTTTGCTCCCTCAACTCTCTCTCTCTCTTCTACTTGAGTGGGGAGGGGGGCGCAAAACCGCCCAGGAGTCGCTCAAAAAACTGTGGCTCTTGGCCCCCCTAGCCTCCACGCCCCCTTCCCAGTCTCAGTCTCTGGCTTGCTCTGGCTCTGTCTCTGTCTTGTCTCTGTCTGTCTCTGTATGTGTCTCTCTCCCCGCCCCCCCAGCCCTCCTCAGAGAGAGAAAAAAAGCCCCGGAGCCCAGGGTGGGGGCGGGGTGGATAGGGGTGTGAGGGTGCTCACGCTGCGGTCCGCAGACGCGCCCCTGCCCTCGGCATAGCGCCTGTCCGCTCGGCCGATGCCTCCCCTCCAGCTCCGCTCGCCAAAGCGCTGCGCGCAGTGGATTCCCAGGCCGGTGCCAAGACGCCGGGACCGCTAGCTACCTCCATGGGCTAGGGGCTCGGAGAGGGAGGAGGCGGAGGCAGAGGAGGAGGAAGAGGAGGAGGAGGAGGAGGCGGCCCCGCTTTCGCCTTCACCGGCGGTGGTGGGAGCGGCGGCGGTGGCGGCTGCTGCGCCCCGGCTCCGCTCTCTAGCCGGCGCCCGCCCGCCCGCCAGCCTCCCTCGCTCTCCTCTCTTCTTTGTCGTAGCTGGCTTTCCTCCTCCTGATCTGGCTGCTGGGGCTGCAGTGCAGAGACACATAATAAAGCCAGGCTTGGCTGGAAATGTAGCTGAGTCCCAGCAGGAGGATGTGAGGAGTGGAGTCCCGGCGGGGGAGCGCTCTGATCCCGTAGGGAGCCCCGCACTGCTCGGGCTCGGATCAGACGGAGAGAGAGCCAACAGCACCGAGCGATGGACAGCCCTGGAAATACAACTTCGGCCGTCCGCAAAACCCGGACCGCGGCGGCGGCAGCGGAGGCACAGGAGCCGGAGACTGTAGTGGGGGAAGGGGGGGTGGACCTTATGGATGGGGAGGCGGGAGAGGACAAAGCTAAAGGAACCAGACCGTAGCCGGGTCGCTCGAACGAACTGGGAGGTGGAACTAAATGAAGAAAGGAAGAAAATAGTCTTTAGAATGATAAATAAAAATAGATCGTAAGATGTGGGAGGGGGCGTCCGGGAGTAGTTCCTCTGTTCTCTCTCGTCCCTGCCACTCACCCCCCCAAACAAAAATACTTGTGCCTTTCACATCTCCTGAAATCTCATTTGGCATGTTTGTCCACACACCCCAAAAGCTTAGGCCGCCCCCTCCCGAAATCCACAAACTCTGTTGCCTAGACTTTGCCAACTTCTCCCCATACCTCTTTGGTCCGGGCTTGGCGCCCCCCAGCTGCAGTCAATCAGCAAATATTTTGGATAGCTGTTATCCAAATGTCTCCTCTAGCTCTAAAATATCATGAAAAGAGCTATTTCCCTAACTGTACACACTTTCTACAAACTTTGAATCATCCTCAATCCCCTTCTCCCGGTGGTAGTGTTACTGTGTCGTGCTATCGCTCCTAACACCCTCCCAAAATTTGAGTTACGTTGCCCAAGCCTGAGAATATTGACTAGTCACAGAATACTCATGCTTTGGGTTCCTAAACGTACAGGTGGGAAAACTGAGGCCAGGCCAAGGGAAGTGACTAGCCTAATGATACAAAGTAACAGTTAGAATTCGAACTCCGGGCTTCGGACCGCCAATAATCTTTTTTTTACACACCATACTGCCTTTTAAAATCCAGCCGGGCTAGAGAGCTAACCGTAACAAGGTCTAGGAGGGAGCTCTAGGGTGAGGTGAGCCAACGCTAACTCCCGGAATAAGCTTCCTCCTCTCCTTCCCAAGCTCAAGGATTGGTGGAGAGGACTGGAAGTGTCCAGGCCCGGGGATCGAGGGGGCGGTCTTCGGTCGAAGGGTGCACCCTTTCCTCAGATCATTTTGTAAGGCAAGTGAGGGGTGTCTGCGCTCTGTGCGGCTCGGGGAATTGATCAATCTCTCTCGATCAATAAGTTGCCACTTGGAGACGCAGAGCGAGGAGGTCTGTGTCCCCTCGGCGACTAGTAACCCAGGGCAACCTCCAACCGAAAAACCCGCATCCCGCGGAGATAAATGACTCTCGGTTTCTATCCGGAGAAGCCGGGGAACTGGTACCTACACAGCCTAACTGCTTCCCTCTCCTGCTTCCTTTGGCTCCTTGAGAGCGGAAGCCCGGGATAATTAACAAAGCCTTTCAATTAACAACCCTTCGTCAGCTCCTAGCCTCTCTTTTTATCTGATTTTGGGGTCCCTTCCGAGCCCTGGGCTCACTCCCTTCCTGCGGCTTTGGCCTAAGTCCACGCTTGTAGGTCATTTTGATATCCAAAGGAGGGAACCCCCTTCCAAATCCCAGCTCTGCCACTCGCTGCTGATAGTCACTGAAGTGGGACCCTCGGCTTCGAGAAAGGAGCCCAAGCAGAGCATACTACACACACGTTTATTCTCTCTCTCTCTCTCTCTCTCTCTCTCTCTCTCTCTCTCTCTCTCTCTCTCTCTCTCTCTCTCTCTCTCTCCTTCCCCCCCCCACCCCCACATACGCAGGTTCACACATTCAGATATACAGACACAAACTGTCTCACACACACTGACTGCAGTTCCAAGCTCCTGTCGGGATGACAGAGACCCAGAAAAAATAAAATCTGACAGCGAGACACGGGCTTGGAGACAGAGGTTCCAGGAGCTCAAGGGCAGGGGGAGAAGAGACAGAGCACTGACAGGTAATAGAGTGGAAATGACACCCAGAGACACCCAAGGCACTGGTAGCTTGTGGGCGGATGCCCAGATGGACCAGAGAGACAGAGACCACTGACCAACGCGGCGAATGCTTTCTCAGCAGCTGTAGAGGCCAGGTGAACACATGGGCCCTTTTGGAGGGGGGGATGAACACAAAGCTTCTCTGGACTATCGTGGGGAGGGGGTGTCTCCTGATCCACAGGCCAGCTCTCCGACAGGGCAATGACATAGCGGGGTGCTGGGGAGTCGCCCCACCCCCTATTCATACTTTTCTCCTTACCTCCTGGTGAGGCTCGGGGCAGAGAGAGGACAGAGCCCAGGGGGCGGCCTTAGAGCCGCCTGGGAAGTAGCCAAAGGAGGTGGGAAAGAGGCAGTCCGGACCTCTCCTCAGAGCCCCCCCCCCATTCCCTGGCGCCTGGGAGTAGGGCCCATGGAGAGGGGCTGACAGGCGGCAGATGGCACACGCTGGAGGGGGAGTAGGGGAGGAAGGTTGGACTCGGCTTTCGGGTCCCCCAGCGCAGGCTATCTCTCTGCTCTGGGGAGGAGGCGGTGCAGAGAACAGCCTTCCTTTCTGGGCCTCCTCTACTCCCTAGGGAGCCCAAGATCCCTTCCCTCTGGAGACTGGAGAGAAGAAAGAGAATTATTGAGAGAATGGACACAACAATGGGGAAAGGTAGTGAGTGGGAAGGTGGAACGGAAGTAGGGGTTAGGAGAAGAAGAAAAGGATCTGGAAGGAAAAACAGTCAATGCTCATTTGACAAATAGCAGAACAGCCCTATCGAAGGAAGGAGATGGGGTTGGAAGTGTTGCAGAGTGTTGAATGGAGTCTAGCTGAAAATAAGTAGGACCAGAAGATATGCTAGCTCTAGGAAAGGTATGGGAATAAGCCCGGAAGACTTGTCCGGAGACGAGGGTAGCACGGTCCAGTCAATCCTGGCTGGGTTTGCACAAAGTTAGAAGCCAAGCGCATGCCTGCTTGCTTGCCTGAGGAGCCGGAGCAGGAACGGAGGTTTCTCGCTGACACACACTATCTCTCCATAACTGGGCTGGTTCTTCCTGGTTATTACCTGATCTCTCAGTCAGCCAAGGAGGGATTGATGGAGTCTTTGGGAAGGGAGACAGAGATCTCTTGCTCTGACTGTGCCTTGCTTCGTTGTCTGATCTAATCTTTAAGAGGAGAATACAAGACAAGAGAAGGTGGGGGGGGAAAGGGAGAAGAGAGGTGAGTAGAGGAGAAGAGAGAAAAGAAAAGGGGAAGAGGTCTCTTTGTTGTCTTAGAAGACTGGATCTATAGGAGATTGAATTTTTCCTTCCTAAAAACACAAACTCTTGGCTAACTCTATCAAATCCACTCTGATAAGCAGTTCAGGTCACCGAAGTGGGCTACTCTTCCTCTGAGGGCTGTAGAGATGACCCTGATGAATGAGAGGGATCAACTATTATTGATGACAATCCCCCATCCAGTGTGTTCCCCTAATAACAACCACTGGTCAGTATCTCCCCAACCTAACCAATTAATGTAGCCTAATCAATTAGCTTTTACAAAGGGATATTTACTAAGAAGGCATAACAAGAAAAACAGAAGACAGCCTCCTAAACCTCTTCTACTACCTCCTTTCCTGGAAAAAGTGATCATTACAAAACACACACACACACACACACACACACACACACACCAACCACTGCTGAGTAAGTTATAGTATATTGATGTAATACTATTGTGCTATAAGAAATAGAGAAAAAGACAGTTTTAGAGAAACCTTGGAGGACTTTTATGGACTAATGCAGAATGAAATTAAAAGAACCAAAACAATTTATACTATAACATCAATATTATAAAAATGAACAATTATCAAAGATTTAAGAATTCTGAAAAATGAAATGATCAATTTTTATTCTAGAAGACTGAACATGAAAATGCTACTCATCTCCTGACATAGAATTGATAGAATTATATGTAGAATGAGACACATTTCCCAAATGGCAATTTGTTTTGATTGATTGTGCCAATACAATTCCTTCTTTTTTTATAAAGGGGGAATGGAAGAGAAGCAAAAGGGAAAAATGTGCAATAATTGAAATCCTCCCTCCCCCTGCCCCAGTTCATTTTTGGTGAGGTGCAGAAAGTTCTCAGTATGACATACATGATAGACTAGTCACATCCTTGTTTGTAGGATGCATCCAGGCTACTCAGCTGATTCACTGCTGGGCCTTCAAGTAGTCAATACTCAGGATTGGTTCATTGAGTTTTGTAGCTATAGTCCCTAGCAGACTCTGCAACCAGTTCTAGTTGCTGGACTTCTAGTGGGTATTCTAATTTTTTGAAGCCTATAAAGTGATCCATTAGGTCTTTGGTGGTCAGTCAGTTTAGAGGAAGCTAGGTGACTGGGTAGATAGAGCACTGGGCCTGGAGTCAGGGAGAGCTGAGTTTGAATCTACTGTCAGACACTTACTAGCTGTGTGACCCTGGGTAAGTCACAAAATTGTTTGCCTTAATCTACCAAAGAAAGAAATGGCAAACTACTCTGGTATCTTTGCAAAGAAAATTCCATGGACAGTATGGCCCACAGGGTCACAAAGAGGTGGACACAACTAAACAACACTCTGTCACCTTAGATCAAAAAAGAGGAAATACAATAGATACAGAAGAAACATGGCTAGAGCAGGGAGAGAAGGCAGTTAGTAACAGGTGTCAAATACTGCCTGTCCCTGCAGCTGCTACCTTTCTTCCCAGCCAGAGGCTTACAATAATTCTTGCCTCACTCACCACCACCAGAGAAGAGAGAAAAAGTTAATCTAGTCCAATCTTTTATACATATACCCAGTTTTCAGTCAGTGGGTAATTAAAAGAGTTTGTGCCAATGGGAAGGCTGGGTTCAAGTTCTCACTCTACTGACCTGTCATCAAACTTCCCTCATCTATAAAACAAGGGGTTTTGAGCAAGGTCTCTTCTAGCTTTAAATGGAAGAAGGGATGAAAGCAAGCAAGCAATGAAGGAAAGAAGGAAAGGAGGGAAGGAAAGATCATTTGATTAAAAGATGTCTTAGGTCTCTCCCGGCTCTAAACCTGTGACCCTAGTGTTGATTTGTTGTAAAAACGACAAGGTTCAAGTCTAACTTCAGGAGATTGATTTTCTTGTGAGTCTCCTACACTAACCCTGAAAGTCATTCTTGATGAGGAGTTCCAGTAAATTCAGAGTAACAGCAGCATTCATTATGGGTGTGGGAAGATGAAATGCATAGTTTCTGTATGGAAATACTTTGATAAATGCATTAGCATGAATTCTGGTCTATTTGTTAACAATCAGCCTCCTTCATAGTTGCTCCTCAGCTCTCTGCTATGTCCTGTACAGAAGTACAAGGCAAGAATCTTGCCATTATGAGCTTATAATCTAGTTAAGGAGAAAAATTCTCCTTCAGTTGAATAATTACAGAACAATTAGATGCTAAACTGTACAAGATTTTCGAAAGGGGAGGGGTCAGGATCCATTGGAAGAGTTCTGAAAGTCAAAGGTCATTCTGGAAGGCTCTCAAGTAGTAGACTGACCACACCCTACCTTTGCCTCTCATCTTCTCTACCTCTCTCCACAATTGAAACTGGAAGCTTCTTTAGTGTTTCTGTATTTAGGTTCTAGCTTGATCTTTAAATTCACAGTTCCCCACCTCACAGCACAATGCTATGTGCATCATAGATGTTTAAATTAAAAGTTAATTGAATTTATTGCAAAAAATATTTACTGACAAAAAATGAATTAATAGAATTCTTTTTGTCAAGTAAAATTTCTTTGACTTTCTTTTTCATGGTTTATTTTTTAAAATTAGATACTATTTGGAATTTGATTTTTCCTGGAAACTTCTTGAATAGCAAAGAAAGCAAAGCCCATACTCTTAGTATCTGACACCAAAGAGGGTAGACTTACCTTGAAGACTACCCAAAAGAAGATGCTAACTGGAAGTGCTTAATCATTGACTTACCTATATTGATATTATATATTAATCATTGTCTTACCTACCATCTCAACTGGTGTTTCTATGAAGAGCAAAGTGTTCATTTTAAGCATTCTATATAAATTGGGTTGAGTTGAATGGGAAGAAAGATAGGAAAAGAGAAAAAAAAGAAAGGAAATGGAAAAGAGAGGAGAGATAAAGAAAGGGGAGGAGAAGGCAGGAAGACAAGGGAAACTAAAGGAAATTCTCAATGCAATTCTGCTGCTATTGGTTCTTGGTTTGGCAGCAAAAGAAAAATCCCTGAAGATTTTGCTGGAATTCCCCAAAGACCTCCATTGCCCCTCAATGACTTCAGTTCCAGCAGAACATTTACAGACCCAAATAACTGCCTTTCTTGAATTTGGCATGTAGAAAGTGAATAAAAACAAAGGCTGTATGTAGGAACCTCTTTATCTTCTCCATTTTCTACTCAATTTGGAAATTTACTGCTTTATTGCTAATGATTTTATTTTTTAGTCACCATCAGTTTTTTCAGGAAGTCTCAAATCCCTGCAGGTCTCTCTTCTAAGTCAGCAAGGAGAACAACATTGTTGGATTGAGACTGAGGTGTTTTGATCCTGCTTAGGAAATGGAAAACTGAAAATGTACCCACCCCAGGACACCATCAATAATAGACCCTACCAAACCCTATTCAGGGCTCCCAGGACCAGTTTCCTTTGAGAATTTGTGCATTTTAATATGTTGCTAGATTTGCACTCAAATATTTTTGTGTGCTCTTGGGCAAGGGCACATGTATTGTGTTGAGTGTGTTCTGAAGGAGAAAAGAGTTTATTATAGAAAGCTTTACAGATATTTTACAATTTTTGCCTGTGCTTTGTCCTCTTTTTAGTTTATCCTTAAACTCCCTACAGATGATGGTCTTAATAGGATCTCTCAACAAACTTTCTGTACATTTGTTATTTCTCTTCCCCTCTTATTGATATTTAATGAGGTAATACACTTCATAATCTTTCACCATCCTTCTCCTTAAGACTAAAAAAAAAAAAGCTTATATTCTAAACTGCTGCTGCCAGTGATAGCCACAGGCAATGGAGATAGTCTGTGTCTATGTCTGTTCTTGAATCCATTTCTCTTTTTTTTTTGTATCAATAGCTTGTTTAAATTATATTGTATTGCATGCCTTATCTTTCTTCTACAATAGCTTTTATTTTAGTCTTCTATTTGACAAGTCAATGATATGCTAGATGATTGATTCAGAAATTACTCCTACTTCTCTAAGCAGTCATTTTATGGAATATCACAATCTCCAGAAAATTAAAACTGAGAATTACCTAAAGGGTAATGCAGGAACTATTGAGGGCATGCTATAGAGCTTCCAACAGAGAAGATGTGACTCCTGACCTCAAAGAGTTTACAGCCTAGTTGAAGATACAATACTTATGCACAAGAAGTGATTCAAGAGCCAAAGGTAATTTTTAGCTACTACCGAATTATATTTATTTTATATATTTCAAATATACTACTAATATTATATATTATACACATGTACATATGTTGTCTCCCTTAATAAAATTATAAAACTGTAAGTTCCCTAAGTTCTTTCCTATCCCAGCCCTGCGGCCTGATGGTTATTGACTCACTGAGCCATGTACCCTTTTTCCAAAACATGGGGTCTCCTAGTAGGGGACTTTTAAACTATAAATGCTTTAGAGAAGAGTCAAATCTTACCCTTAAGCAAAGAAAACCTTATTATGAAAGGCTCTCATACACATGCATACACAGAGAGAAAGGAGTGACTAGTGTCTCCCAGAACCATTCAATCCACTAAACTTTCAGCAAGCATCACACATATAGGCTAAATATTCCTGTTCCTCTGTCTTTCACACCCACCAAGAAAGAGTTCACAAGGTCTCCCATCCACGGAGAGCTGAACATAGGCAGAACTCCAGGAGTGGAGGTCTAGAAAGGCAGGGAGAAGCCTGTAGAGGAGGACTCTGAGAAAGGTGGAGGATAGGAGACCCGGAAAGTACCATCATTCCCTGTAGATTTCTCAGGAATCCGTCCTAGAAGTCAGCTTTCCTAGATCAGGAATGTGTGTGCAGTTTATGTCAAGGATTTCCCAGTCCCTAAGGGAAAAAAAAAGTCGACAAAAGGAAACCTTTAAAGGAACCCCTTTGGGAAGAAGGAAAGGGAAAAGCAGATTAAAATAAGAAAGGAGCAGGGAGCTGTTATTTGCCAGTAAGCAGAAAACCTTTCAGAGTTTGCTATGACCAAATCCCCACTATGGCACACAAAAACACCTAGGAGAACAAATCCTTGTCACAGTTGTGCTGGAGAGAGCTAGGGTCTCTCTGCGTGCGGCTCCCCTCCCCAACTCCTAAGCAGCTGTCCCACACCAATCTTGAGTGACCTTGGGGGCCCAGGGGACAAAAAGGGAGAAAGACTGACGGGTTGGGGGGGGGGGGAAATAAAGGTGGGAGAAGTGGGCAGGAGAAGGAAGGTCACATGATACCCAACCTGACCTGGTCCACTCCCACAGCTTCTGTCTCTTTCCCGAAGCTGTCCTCTTCGTGTCAAATTGGCGATTGGCGAGGTGTTAGGGGCCTGCTGGGCGTTTGGGAGAGAAGCACATTCATGGGAAACGGCAGACCTTAAGCCCCGACCTACCCCAGACCGCCCCTCCTCCCAGACTCTGTCCCTCCTCTCTTCCTTCCCCGGGGTCTCCCTAGGCCTGGCTGGGAAGCACCTGTGGGGTGGGAGCGGAGCCAGGCTCTGGGGGCTCGGGGGTTTGTAGGGAAGCTGCTGCTCCTCTGCCCACTTTACAGATGGGGACGCCGCAGGGGGTCTGCAGCCTCGGGGTCTCTGGGCCAGTTCTCCGCTAGACTGGGAGAGAAGCCAGGCAGCTTGGGCTGCTCCAAGCTAGCTCCTCCGCCCCATCCCCACCCCCCAGCCCCAGCCCCCTGCGGGCGAGCCGGGCAGGGCCTCTTCATAATTCCCAGATTGGAAAAATAAATAACTCCCGTCGGGAGGAAGTTTCTCGGATTTGCCTTGGCTCCTGTCGAAACCCCACCAATGCCTCCCAAGGATCCCTGAATTCTCTCTGGATTCGATCCGCTCCACCACCACCACCACCACCTCCCATCCTCCCCACTCTCGTAGCCTCAAGATTTGGGCAAAGAATGGGCAAAGCCTCTGACTGGGGCGGGGTGAGGGGCGGTAGGAATGACTGTGGGGCCTGAAGAAACAATTTATGGAGAAAAGGCAAAGCCGGCTTTTCGTTTCGATTTGGATCTGGAAGGGATGGCAGAAACCAGTAAGTCGAAACTCCTTAGTTTTCCTAATGTGCCACAGAGAGTTGTAGAAGCTATCTGCCAAAGGTTCACAAATAAGTGGTAGAGCAGGGATTCAAACCCAGGCCGGGTGACATCGAATCGCTCCAGCCACTTTTCTCCGCCCAGCGGTGGGAGGATAACTAAACGAAAGGAAAAGCCGCCCCGCCCTCACCCTCCTCCTAGGTGGCAACCAGAGCTAGACCTCTCCAATGCCGCTGGGCTGTCTCCCCATTAAAAAAAAAAATGTTTGGAAACGATGTAGACCCCAAAAAGACAACCAACCAAAGAGCAACCTTTTCGGGGCCTGGAACACTCATTCCCCATCCAGACGGCCAGACATGAAAGCATCCGATTTCCAGGTTAGCCCCTCAGCATTGTTGGAGGTAGGTCCTGGCCAGCGACTTCTCCGAACCGGGTTTGGGGGCTGACACCAAAATGGGAAACGAGCTTCCTACCCCTAAGACCTCAACTCCTTGGTCAGGCGAGGCGCTGGACAGAGGGTTTCTGCAGCTTCTACAGTACTCCTAGGTCCATATCCCATCCCTCCCAGCTTCCAGTACGCACACTCCTAGCTCGCCCAGGGCGGTTTCCCATTTAGTTTGGGAGCTTCTGCCTGAAAAACGCACAAAGATAGAAAGGGCAAACTAGTGGACAGAAGGCCAGAGAAAGCCAGCTCCCGCACAATTAGAGCGAACTGCGTCCTCCCTTCTGACCGTTTTGGGTCGCGCTGCCCCGGATGCCTCTTGCTGTAACAGTTTTGATTAAAAAAAAAAAAAAAAAACAGGTTCCCCACCGAGGCTGGCAATTGGATCATACAACTGCCTCAGTAACAAAGAAAAACTGGGAGTTTCAAGGTTTTATTATCATTTTTAAAAATTTATCCATTTTATACACCTGGGCTTTAACCCCTACTGGGCACTGGGGACACTGCCCACTCGGAACACCACGGTACAGGTTCAGAGGCCTCAATAGCATATTTTTTTTTGTATCTGCTCTTTAACTATTTGGGAAAGTTACACACACACACACACACACACACACACACACACCCATTAATGCTATCCAAGTATCTGCTTTCGATAACTCCTGGGGAAGGGGAATGAAAGAACAAGTAGCTCCAGCCTCCTATTTCTGGGTCGGATAGGGTGAAATTGAACAATTCTGGAAGCAGACCATCCAAGAGTTTAGGGGTTTCTCTTGCTTTCAGCCATAACTTGCAACATCTGAAAGAAAAATAATAAATGCCAGATCACATTAAATGGTGATGATAAGAACTAAATCTCTATTTAGAGCATCATAGCTGTAAAACTGGAAGGATTCTCATTTCACAGGTTAGAAAAATGAACCAGAATGAGTTTATATGATTTGCCCAGGGTCACACAATTAGAACTACCTGAAGCAAGATTTGAACCCAGGTATTTCTGACTCAACAACAAACTCTTAATTCCAAGTCTACTTCTTCATTCCCTAGGATATATCTATAAATTACAATTTCCATTCTTGGGAACCTGGGCCCACCCCATCATTTTGGGGGGCTTGCCTATCCTCCACTTGCCTGGGTCTTCCTCCCTCTCACAAAAATACAGCTCCTTTAATGTAAATGTGATCCTTTACAGAGGATTCCAGTATAAAAGCAAGAAATTTGGAAGGATCCTAGTATTAGCTCTATTGCTTCCTAGCTCTTATGAATTAGACTAAAAATCACTTTTAACTCTGAGCTTGTTTCTTCTTCCAATGCCATATCATAATGTGGAGGTTACCTTAGATTCCCCTTTAAAGTTACCTGCTAACCACCTTAATATGTATTTTTTATATACCCATTTACATACCTGTTTTTCTCCCTCATTAAAAGTAAGCTCTTATAGAGCAAGTTACTGATTTGACTGGGACTGTTTGGTATTCCCATCATTAGTTCAGCGTCAGGCACATAGTAAGTACTTAATAAATGCTAGTCAATTGACTGATTGATAGGTCCTTCCAAACTGAAAAGGATTCAGATAAGATATACACCTTCTGTCAGAGGCTCGTCGTCATGCTGCTTAAGAGAGCAATATTTCAACCATTAAAATTCTCAAATATTGTCTCAATTACAGAAGAATTTCAGTCTCCCTCAGAGGAAAGAGTACCCATGATGATGAAATCACACATTTCAAAGTATATTTTTAAAAGTTGTGTATATATGTATATATTCACTGTATATGAGATCAGTTGATGACCGTTTCTGACCAAGCAATCTACCCACTGTTTGATCCCACCAAGATTTCATCCTCCTACTCAACTGCATTTTGTCCCTTGATAATAAATATAACAAATAAACCAAGGAAAAAATGGGTAAGATCAACAAGTGTTCTATACTCTTTTCTCCATCATGGGAGTAGAACCATCACATTTAGACTTGGAAGTGGAAATAGCACAAAAGGAAGGAGGGAAGGAAGGAAGGAAGGAAGGAAGGAAGGAAGGAAGGAAGAGCTGGACTAGGACTAGTATGGAAAAAAAGTGGACCATGCTAGAAGTGAAACAATTTTGAGGGCATCACAGGTTCAATTCTCAAAATATCTGAAAGATAAAAGGATACCAACTTTTTTGAAAAAATGCATGGATAATATTGTTATTTTTAAAAATAAATCATATTTTAAAATTCTGAATTAGAAAATGTGAACAAATATAGATATTTTATATACAAAGAACAGAAAACAGTATTATATATAAAACTGTAAATATTTATTACATACAACTCTTTTTTAAAAATACATAATAAATTGAATGAGTTAGTTCCACAATTGTTCCACTTGCCTATGTTTGACATATTCTCTGTGTGTGGTTTTTAATGTTTCGTTGACACTCTTATTCTTATTTTTCTGCATCATCACTAGGCCCCTTCCTCCTCCCATCCATCTTATTCTCCTCCCCCCAAAATTTTTAAAAATTCTTCCTTGGGATAATAAGAATATAAGTAAAGCAAATACACACATCAGTCAGGTCAAAAAGTGTATGTCTCATTCTGCACCTCTAGTTCATGACCAGGTGGGAAGTGTCAATTGTTTCTCTGGAGACCTGGCAGGTCAATGTACTCCTCAGAGTTCTTTGTTTTTCAAAGTCACTTTCCTTTTCAATGCAGAGGTCATTGTATAAATTGTTTTCCTGGTTCTACTCACTTAACCCTCCATCAGTACAAACTAATTCTCACAGATTTCTATGCATCTGACACTTTTGTCATGTCTTATAATGCAATAATATTCCCTTTCATTCATATACTATATTTGTTTTTCAACTATTCCCTAATTGATGGGCATCCCCTTAGTTTCTTTTTTTCTCTTTTTTTTTTTTTGCTGCATTCAAAAGTGCTGCTGTATATAGTTTTGTACCTATGGGTCCTCTCCCTTTCTTTCTCTCTTTGAGATATAGACCTAATAGTGGCATCACTGGCTCAAAGCACACATGCAGCTTTAGTGAAAGTTCAGGATATAGTTCCAAATTGCTTTCCTGAGTGGTCATACAATTCACAGCACTATCATTGTTTTTTTTTCCTTCCTGTATATCTAATGGTTGGTAAAGCAAAAACTTCATTTTAACTTCAATTTATATATAATTATAATATAATTGTATATAATCTTATAATTAGTGATTTAGAACATTTTCCTATGGTTGCTGTTAGCTTGCTTTTCATTTTTTTTGAGAATTGCTACTCATATCTTTTGACCATTTATCTATTGGGGAATGGCTCTGGTTCTTATATATCTGAGTAACTTCTTTATGTATCCTGGATATCAAACCTTCATCAAAGAAATTTGCTGCAAACATCTCAGTTCCTTCCTTTCCAATTTTAACTGTGCTAGTCCAAAGTTTTTCATTTGTATATAATAAACATGGTCCATTTAATCTCCTGTGATCCTTTCTATCACTACTGTTATCTAAAATTCTTCTCCTATGCATAGTGGTAAGAGATATATCCTTCCCTGCTCCTCCAATCTGTCTATGATGTGACCTTTTATATTTAGGGCATGTATACATTTTGACTCTTTTTGTGGTACATGGTGTGATTTTTGTTGTTGTTGTTGTTCTAAACTGAATTTCTGCCAGATTGCTTTGCAATGTTTCCTAGAATTTTTTTTTTTTGGTCAAATACTGAGTCATTATCCCTGTAGGTGGAGTCTTTGGGTTTATCAAACACTATCAAACTCCTATATTCATTTCCTTCTAGATCTTATGTTCCTAATCTTAACCCCACTGATTAACTCTTCAGTTTTAACTAATCCTAAAAGGACATATTACTATTATTACTATTTCACAGTATAGTTTGATATCTAGACCTGTTAAATACCCTTCCTTCTAACTGAAAAAAAATTATTTCTCTTAAGATTCTTGATCTTCTTTCTATTCCTCCAGATAAGTTTTCTAATTTTTTTTTCTAGCTCTATAGGGTAAGCCTCCTATAGTTTGATTATCATGATACAGAATAACTAAATTAATTTAGACAATGTAGGGGTTTTTTTTGTTCTATTGGCACAGCCCAATCATGAGTAATTAATATCTTTAAATTGTTTAGATTTGTTTTCTTTCTGTGATCAAAGCATAGCATATACTCTAGGGCTACCATCCCAAGCCTGAAGTCTTTTTTTTCAGAGGGGGAAAGGCAAGGTAATTGGAGTTAAGTGACTTGCCCAAGGTCTCACAGCAAGTATAGTGTGTCAACTGTCTGAGGTCAGAATTGAACTCAGGTCCTCCTGATTCCAGGGCTGGTGCTCTATTCACTGCACCAACTAGCTGCCCCACTAAGCCTGAAGTCTTGTACTGGCAAGTCACATCCCCAGAGAGCAGTTGCTACTTCTTCCCTCAGATTCTAGGAGATTCTAAAGGGATATGGAAGAAACTTTACTAGCAGTATAGTTCATGAGCCCTCCACTACTCTGCTTTTCCTGATGATTACTAGTTGGTATCATTTGGGCACCAGATTTAATTAGTTTTAAAAATAAGTATCTACTAAGTTGGTATAGTAAGAGTTAGTATAAAAAATCTCCCCAAATTGGGACACACTCTTTCACAAGTATATAGGATCCAGTGAAATAGTAAGCTTATAGTACATGTGGCAAGTGGACTAACTCAGTTCCTGAGTTCCTCAGTTACTTTATTTCATGGGTCCCTCATGAAGTTTTCATTAAGAATGAGGCAGCTTTCTTCAAGGTTCCATGTAGAGTCCTGAAGTTCCATTTCTTGAGTGTGTCTAGCTTGTCCTCAGTTCTGGATTGGGAAGTCCCAGATCTTTCAGACCTTTAGAAGTTTGAAAAATCTTCCTCTGGTTAAGGGGGAAGGGAAGGAGAAAGACACTTTTTTTCCCCCAAGCTATTCTCTCTCAGGGTTTTGACTGGAATGACTGGCCACTCAGATGGCCAAGCACTAGAATCCTGAGTTCTGAACTACCTTGCTTTCCCCATGCAATTCCTATCCAGAATCATTTCATTTTATCCAGTGCCTGGAATCATTCTACTCCTTTCTTGGTTAACAGGGCTGTTTGCACCTAGTTCAATGGGCTTGGTTGGTTAACTAATTCAATAGAAATATCCTCATCAAACAAAGGTATCAGAGTAGAGTGTTTTGTTGGTTACTTTAAGTGGGGAAGGGGGCAGGGATGATTAATTGATTCAGTCAGACCTCCACCCTTACAAACATTTTGTAGCTGTATTTGTGTAATCCCCCTGTGACTTGGTAGATGCAATTTTGTTTCCTTATTGCCTGAGCATCTTCCCCCAAATTTCTTTTTCTACTGTAGCAAGCATTCTAGAACTATGTCAAATAGTAGTGGTGATAACAGACATCCAACCACAAATTACATATAATTCTGGCTTTTGGTTTTAGATAGATACTATTTTTACTATCTAATAAGGTAACTATTTGGATGATCATGGCAAAATTTGGTTGCTTGGAGAAGTTCAACAGTATTGTACATCAGTTTCATAACAGCATGCTTGCACAGGTTCTGGGTAATGAACCATGCTCTTGAGCTTTCCCAGTAACCAGTGAAGTGAAGCATGCTCCCATGCACAACGTTTTCAATGATCTTGTCAGACATCTTCAACAAGGACAAAAACAGCATCAAGGTTAGCTGGTACACTGGTAGTAAATTATTTAACTTGAAAGGCTACAAGCCAAGACTAAAGTAGAGGGAGAATTGGTGTGTGACATTTTGTTCACAGATGATTGTGCCCTCAATGAAGCCTCTGAGGCTCAGATACAACAGAGTATTAATCAATTCTCGGCCACCTGTGCTTATCTGGGCTGACAATTAACACCCAAAGCAAAAAAACACAAGTTCTACACCAGCCAGCACCTGTCCAAATATATGTGGAACCATTGGTAACAGCAAATGGAGAAATTTTGAAAGCTGTGGATAAATTCACTTAGCTTGGCAGTATACTTTCCAGGGATATACACATAGGTGATGAGCTTGACTCAAGCATTGCCAGAGGTAGCTCAGTGTTTGGGAGGCTCCAAAGAAAAGTGTGGAAGAGAAGAAGTAGTAGGCTGCCTACAAACTGAAGGTCTACGGAGACATTGTGCTGACCTTACTGTATACCTGTGAAACCTGGACCATATACTAGTACCATGCTAAGAAACCAAATGGCTTCCATTTGAATTGTCTTGGGAAAATTCTGAAGATCACCTGGCAACATAAGGAAAACATAAGGAACCTAAAACTGAGGTACTTTCTGGAGCTGAATTGCCAAGCATTCAAACTCTACTGTAGATAGCACAATTCCAATGGGCTGGTTATGTTGTTTGAGTGCCAAACATAGGTTTACCTAAGGACTATTTTACAGAGAATTCACACAAGGCAAAATGCTCACATAGAGGTCAGAAGAAGTGATACAAGGACACTCTTAAGGCTTTTCTGAAGAATTTTGGAATCAATTGTGAAACACGGGAGACACTGCCACAGGACCACCCAGTATGGTGTGCCCAAATCAAAGAAGGTGGCTGTGCTCTATAAGCCAAGCAGAACTGAAGCACAAAAGAAATGCAAGATGCGCAAATTTAAAGACATCTCCACTTCAAATTTTCATATGGACTATTTGTTCCAGACCTCTGGTGGAACCATCTGAGCTTTAAAAATTAGCTACCATTGGACATAATGAACCTTGAACCCAACAGAGTGATGTCATTTTATTCCTCTTTGAACATGAAGGACAACATTTGTAATACTAAAGAGAGGTATATTGAAGACAATAATCTTTATCGTTTTCTTATAGAAACAAGTGTTGTATCTTGTCAAATGCTTTTTCTGCATCTATTGATACAATCGTGTGAGCCTGATATGGTAGATAAAGAGATGATATTGGAATTATAAAGACCTGACTTCAAATCCCACCTTGGATACATACTGGCATTGTGACTCTGGGCAAATCACTTAACCTCTCATTGCTGAAGGCAACTATACAATTAAAGTTTGACTGGATGGTGCTGACCTGCTCTGGTAGAGAGTTTCTAGATCCAGGAATTCCTACAAAATCACAGGATCAATTCTTATTCCACTTTATGTTTATAGTTTTCCTAATATTGAATTATCCCAAAAATTTTTGTGTAACTCCAACCTGGTCATAGTGTAAAATATTCTTTAATATGTTATTATATGCTCATTGCTAATATTTTATTCAATTATTTTATTTTTATATTCATTAGGAATATTGATCTATAGTTTTCTTTCTCTGCTTTGTCTTCACCCCTTTCTAAAAATAAAGACCATAATTTCAGAAAAACCTGGAAATGTTCACATTAATTGATGCTGAATGAAGTGAGCAGAACCAGAACACCACACACAGTAAGAGCAACATTGCTCAATGATCAACTTTGATAGACTTAGCTCTTTTCTCTGATGCAATGATCTAACAGTTGTGAGGAACCTATGGCTCTGAGGCCACATGCGGCCTTCTAGGTCCTTGGGGCAGTCTTTTGACTGAGTTCAAATTTACTGAACAAATCCTTTTATTAAGGGGATTTGTTCCATAAAGTTTGATTACAGTCAAAGGGTTGCACTTGAGGAATGAGAGGGCCGTATGTGGCCTTGAGGCCACAGGTTCCCCATCCCTGATAAGACAATTCCAAAAGACTAATGATGGAAAATGCTATTCACATTCAGAGAAAGAACCATGGAATCTGAATGCTCATTGAAGCATACAATTTGCACTTTTTTTGTTGTTTTTTTCTTTCTTGTATTTTTTCCCCGTTTTGTTCTGTTTCTTCTTTCACAACATGATTAATGTGGAGACATGTTTAATGTGACTGGACATGTATAGCCTATATCAAATTGCTTGCCATGTTGGAGAGGGGGTAGGATAGGGAGGAAAGGGAGAAAATATGGAACTCAAAATCTTACAAAAGTGAATGTTGAAAACTATCTTTACATATAATTGGAAAAAAATACTATTAAGTGGAAAAAATGTTTTAAAAAATTCTGAGACATTTTAAAAAAGAATGAAGACCATATTTGTATCTTAGGGTAGAGTATTCTCTTTTTCTGTTTTTACAAATAGTTCATATAATATTGGAATCAACCATCCTTTGAATGTTTAATAGATTTTACTTGTAATTCCATTTGGTTCTGGAATTTCTTCTTTCTCTTTAGGAGTTCATTTATGACTTGTACAATTCATTTTCTGGCATTAGGTTATTTAAATTTTCTACTTTATGCTGTTTACCTGGACACCTTATATTGTCATTCATTTTAATCCATTTAATTTTTCAATTATGTAGGCATATAGTTGGCAACATAGTATTCCCTTTATATCCTCTTTATTGGTTGCAAATTCTCCATTTTCATTTTTATGTTGATTATTTGGTTTTCCTCTCCCTTCTAAAAAATCAGGTTAGTTAATGGTTTAATTAGTTATATTAGGGTTTTTTTAAAACTCCTACATTCTTATCAATTCAATTTTTTGTTTTCATTAGTCCATTTTTTTGGTTTTTAGAGGGGTTTTTTTGCTTACTTATTTTTTTTCATTTTCTAGTCTTTTTAGTTGCATGCCAAATTCATTGACTTGTTCTATGTCTCTTTCTCTAACCATGAAAGTGGTTAGAATTATAAATTTTCTCTTACGAACTACTTTGACTGCATCTCGAAATTTTTGGTATGTTATTTCATTGTTGTCATTTGCTTTGATGAAATTGTCTAATATTTTCATGAATTATTCTTTGACCCACCAATTCTGTAGGACTGAATTATTTATTCTCCACTTAAATCTTAAATCTTTTTTTCAAAAGCCCTTTATTGGTTATAACATTTATTGCATTGTGGTCAGTAAAGGATGTGTTTAATGTTTCTTCTTTTCTGCATTAGTTTTTTTAAGGTTGGGGGTTTGGGGATTTTGGTTTGTTCCTTTTTGATTTGTTCCTTTTTCCCTACAACATGGTCAATTTTTGTAAAAGTGCCATAAAAGGCAAGAATAATTTTATTTTCTTCTATTCCTACTCAGCAATCTCCAGAAAGCTACTGTATCAAACTTTTGAAAAGTTCTTAAACTTCTTTTTTTTGTTGTTAGATTATCCATGTTGAAATCCCCAACTATCATCATTTTGTTTTCTATTTTTTCTTATAATTTGATCATGTCTTTCTTTTAAGTACTTAAATGTCAATGCCATTTGATACTGATATTATTTGTCTGTGATGACTTTAAACACAATGTAATTTCCCTATTCCTCACTTTTAATCATGCTTATTTTAATCATCTTGCTCCCTCTGAGATCATGATTGCTAACCCTGCTTTTTTTTAATTTGCCTGAAGCATAATAAATTCCATTCCAGCCCCTCATTTTAACTCTGTGTGAATTTTTATGTTACAAGTTTGTTTCTCATAAGTTGTTGGATTCTGTTTTCTAGTCCATTCTCTATCCTCTTATGTTTTATGGGTGAGTTCATCCTATTCACATTTACAGTTGTGATTACAAATTGTGTGGTTTTTTTTCATTATATCTGAATATTTTTTTTTCTTTTCTTTACTTCCTTCCCTGCTCAGATTGCTTTAATTACATCATAGGTTTTGATTATATTCCTTCCCTTTCAAGGAATGTGATCAAAACCTATGATTTGTGATTAAAGCAATCTACTTCTGCTCCACTGCCCCTTCTTTCTTCTCCTTCCCCAGATATAAATAACTGGTTTTTATACTTTTCCTTAT
The DNA here is from genome assembly GCA_028646575.1 of Pseudocheirus occidentalis. NCBI lineage: Eukaryota > Metazoa > Chordata > Mammalia > Diprotodontia > Pseudocheiridae > Pseudocheirus > Pseudocheirus occidentalis. The sequence continues at coordinate 92,382,693 of CM053595.1, forward strand.
ACTTATTCAACTTTAATCTTCTCTTTATGACCTACTGTCCAAGGCTGAAGTTTGTTATGTTTGTGATTATTCCCTCCCCTACTTTGTCCTCTTTCTTAAACCTTGATCTCTCATTCTCTTGCCAATTCTGATTGAGTTTGTTGTGTCATTTTACTACTCTTTGTATTCATGTATTAATGTTTGTGTTCAAATCCCCTTTTCCAATTCAGGTGAGAATATGGTCCATATGATTCCCGCTTCTTCTATCCCTTCCTCCACTTTTGTATAACTTTCTTTCCTAATTATTAATCCTAACTATGTCTTCTTCCTTTATGTATAGATTTCCCCTTCTTTTTGTCTTTAAATAGCATTAAACCAGGACAAAATCAACACCTGTTTGCTTTATTTAATTCTTTATTTGATCTTTGAAATCATTAAGATTCTGAAGGAATTCATTTCTTCTCATTCATTAATAAGCATTTCTTCATTTTTTAGTCCCTTCCAATTGCTCAAAAGTACTTATCATTGTAGGTTCTCTTGATACCAATATTTATATTTTCAAAGTGTCTACTCAGTTTTGGCCTTCATTTGGAATGCTTGAAAAAGCTCTATTCCATTAAAGATAAATTGTTAGGAGAGAGGTCCCCCTGTAGGGTTATATTCAGTTTTATAAAGTAAGTGGCTGTAAGCCTCTATCCTTTACCTTTGGAATGTTATATTTCAAGAGTTTCTTTCTTTTATACTTGTAGCTGCCAAGTTCTATGTGATACCAAATATGATTTTTGGCACCTGAACTCTTTTTTTCTGGCTGCTTGTGGTATTTTTTCTTTAACCCAGAAGTTCTGAATTTTAGCCATGACATTCCTGTGTATCTTCATTTTAGGGTTTCTTTCAGGAGGTGATCAGTGGATTCTTTCTCTTTTCACTTTCCCTTCTAGTTCTAATAAATCTAGGCTGGTAGTATTCATTTTTCATTTATTGAAATATAGTATCCAGGCTTTCTTTTTATTATGATTTACAGGGAGTCCAAATATTCTTAAATTTTTCTCCTTGAAAAGTTTTCCAGATTTTTTAATAGCAAAGATTTTACATTTTGTTTTGTTTTCTAATCTTCCTATTTTGATTTAATATTCATCATTTCTTATAATTATTGGATTCAGTTTGGTCCCTTCCCATTTTCAGATAGATTGCAATTTGAATGGGGTTTTTCATGTTCTATTCTAAGTTATTTATTCTCCTACTGCTTTCCTCCAGAACTCTTATTTCACATATGTCTCCATTTTTAGTTTCTTGCCTAATGTCTTCCATTGGTCTTTTGACCAAGTCATTCTCTCCTCTCCTATCTCCCCCCTCCACCTGAGGATCTGCTTGTAAATGTTGTAGAGTTGCTCTTCTGGGCTTATCTCTTGGGCATCTCTTCACCCATAATATTTCTTTATAGTATTCAGCATCTTTTTCTGTTAACTCATAACTCCAGCCTCAGTTCCTAATTTGGGACTCTGTACCAAGACCAGGAACTTTCCGTCCCTGCAGTCTGTAATAGGGTTGTCAAGTCCTGTTGGTCCTAATGCCACTTTCTTTTATTGATATTCACTTCTCCTAATGTGTCTGTACTCGGAAAACTGATGGGCATCAGTATCCTCCAGAAGTCAGCTGTCCCTACTCAGGGTGTTCTTGTGACCTCCCATCTGTCCAAGAGCTTTCCTGGTAAAAGTGATGCCATGATCTTCCATCCCACAGTAGCTTGTTGCCACTTTGTCCCCTCTATGTAGGGTTATACTATGCACCTCTGTCTTATTTTCCCATACTTCTGCTGGCTTCTCTGGTAGGACCTTTCTTCAACTGCCTACCGATAGTTCTGGATATCTTTATATATGCTCCTGTGCTGTGTGAAGGAGTTTATTGATGAGGTTGGTTTTTTTGGGGGGGGGAGGTCGTTGTCATTGTTCAATCTAGTGCTCTTTTTATGTAATTTCTGGAGAAATAGTAGAAGAGCTGGGTTGCTCTGTGACCTTTCACATTGCCATCTTAACAACTCATATGCTTGTTTTTCTAATCTCTACAAAATCTTTATGAAAATAATCTACACATATCAAAGACATCTTTGATGAAAGTATGAAAAACAAACAGGCTGAATTTTGCAAATGATATTCTACAGTAGACAACATTTTTATAGTCCTACATTGACTGAAAGGTGCAGAAAATGCAAATTTCCCCCTATTGTGCCTAATGCTTGTTAATTAATTAATTTTTTTTTCCTTTTTGGAGGGGGGAAGGTAGGGTAATTGGGGCTAAGTGACCTGCCCAAGATCACACAGTTAGTTTTTTGTGTTAAGTGTCTGAGGCCCAATTTGAACTCAGGTCCTTCTGACTCCAGGGCCAGTAATCTATTCACTGTGCCAACATCTAGCCACCCCGTGCTTATTAATTTTTTTAAATTATTTGATTTGGTAAAGCAAAAGGCCAATTTTAAGGCTCTCTTCCATTTGATTTGATATCATATGGCTTAGGTCTGAATCCTGATTCTGACTACTTGTTAGGAAAGTTACCTAATTTCTCTAGGCTCAGTTTCTTTATCTGTAAAATGAAGGGATTAGAATAAAATGATCCTTATGGTCCCTTCCAACTCTAAATATATAATCTTACCAGAGTGTACCCCAAATAAGTATAAAATCATTTTCCTAATCATATTCTAGACGGTCACTTAATGATAACTTAGTCATTGCTTAGGGAATCAAGATTCTTTAAAAAATGTAACAGATAATTTTTGGTGACTTTCTGATTATTAATACCAAGAATAGCACAAAATAAGGAAAAGTATGTTTGCCAAAGAAAGATATTTGCCACTGTCATGGAATCTGTCCATTGGTGAGCTCAAATCAGAGGATTCCTTATCTAGGCTTAGAAAACTATGGAGCTCAGGGGGCAGCTAGGTGGCACAGTGAATATAGCATTGGCCCTGGAGTAAGGAGGACCTGAGTTCAAATCCAGCCACAGACACTTAATACTTATTAGTCATGTGATGTTGGGCAAGTCACTTAGCCCCAATTGCCCTGCCTTCCCCCTTTCAAAAAGCAGAAAAGAAAAGAAAAGACAATTATGGAGCTCTTAAATGAAATATATAGTCATTCAAAAGGATTTGTTGGGAAAATCAAGTGGATGAAAAATTTTAAATCCTTATTGTACAGTCTGTAACATCTAATTGTATGGAAAATCCATTAATACATATATTTTGAGCAGATATGATGTAAGATCAATGAACTGGTCCAGAAATGAATAGCAAGGATACAGAAAACTGATTGCATCTGGGAAATTGGACAGTTCTTTTAACAACCTCAAGCTTCTCCCTAAAACAAAGTGCATTTAAAAAAAGATCATTGCTTTTTTCAGGGATATCTTAGTTATAGAATATTGTTCTTTTCTTTTCTTTTCTTTTTTGCTTTTTGGAGGGGGGAAAGGAGGGCAATTGAGATTAAGTGACTTGCCCAAGGTCACACAGCTACTACGTGTTAAGTGTCTGAGGTTGGATTTGGACTCAGGTCCTCCTGACTCCGGGGCCAGTGCTCTATTCACTGCCCCACCTAGCTACCCCTCATCTTTCATTTTGAAAGAGGACCAGTGATATCATGGGGTGATGTCTTGACTTGCATGTGAATTAGATTAAGCAGAGTTGCACACTAGTCAACTTCACTCTCTCCTCCAGAGTCATTGAAGCCCACAAAAGACAGGATGACTGGTGATGACCCAGGTTGCAATGGATAACCCTTGGTATCTTCAATGTCTGACAAAGCTCTAAGCACTTCACAGAGCCTGTTTCACCTCCCTTCATGGTCATTGGAACAAATTGTTCTCATTTGCCCATTCCACCAGAGAAGTCTTCATATGCTTAAGATAGATAAACCCTAACTTACCAAAGGGTTTGAGGCCCATCAGTTACCCTCAAGATTTAACCTTTCTGCTAAGGCAGCTTATCAGAGTGTGGCCACTGTACCAAGCTACAGCTTCTTGGAGGCACAGGTGAGAATTGAACGCCAGGTAGACACCAAAGGTGCATGAGCTGCCCTGGAAATGTCTCAGCAACCCCTCACCCCATAGACACCAAGGTTGTGGGATTCTGCATTCTTCAAAGAGCCAAAGTTGTGGACCACCCAAATAGTAATGGAGAGGCACATGATAGGTTTGTCTAGGATTCAGCGTGTAGCACACAAAGAATTGCACAGGAGAAACATGGTAAAGGATATGAAAAAGAGAGAATTATGACTGGAAAAGAAGGTAAGTTGGTTATATGGTGATAATAAAGGATAACTCATAGGTAGTCCACATATTCTATTAATATCCATGTGATGTCAAGAGACCTAGAAGAATTTGAAGAGTCGTTGAGTTAAAGTTCTCAGCACACTACATAGAACCCATGAGAACAATTTATGGGAGAACAGAGGCCAAAGTAACAAAGGATGAGATGGTGTGAATGACTTGGGATCTCCATTGTTGGAGAGATTAGCCACATTGATAAGGTCCTATATAGGACCTATATATATAAGGTCCTTTGATATAGACCTATCAAAGCAACAAGAAAAAGTATATTATCATATAGTCATAAATATGTGTGTGTTTACTTAATTAAGTAGAAAATGACCTTTACCATCTGGGTCCTCTTCTGTCAGGACTTAGAAGAGAGTTTGTAAGTGCATGTTTCAGACTGCATCCAAAGTCATATGATGAGAAATTTAGATATGGAAGGAACTTCAGAGACCATCTGATCCTAGCTCCCTGCTTTTACAGATTATAGGAAGCAAGGTTCAGTTACTTACCTAAGGTCAAATAGGTGATTCAGTCCTCTGAGCATAAATTCAGCACTCTTCACTGTGTCAGTATGGTATTTTGGGTTACTTATTTCTTTGGACTTTTTGAATATCTGATTGTGCATGTTTTCCAGTGTTCAGGTATGTATATAATAGATTCTTGTTGGGGTGTGCCTCATGGAACGAACACCACCATTGACCCTTCCCTTTCCCCTCTGGGGAATGGCTTATGCACACCTGTTCTAATGCTAGAACAATCCTCAGCAGCCCTCAATGCAGCTAGAGCAAGGTAGTTTCATGCAGGATGGAAATTTGTGTGTGTGTGTGTGTGTGTGTGTGTGTGTGTGTTGTATGTCTTCATCCTGAAGGTTTCAAGAATGTTCTGCTAGACTAGTATGAAGTAACTTTCCAAAGTGAAGCCAAAACCCATCTTAGTAAGTGCTTCAAGTGACTGTTTTCTACACAATTCACCTCCCTGAATCTCTGTACAATAGGTGTGATTAGTAATCAGTTTACCCACATGCTCCTACTGAGCTGGAAATATTCTTTTAGATGTGCAGGTTCCAAGCCTCTTCCTTCTTGGGTGCCTCTGAAGGAACAAAGACTGGAAGAAAGTCTTTCTTTGGGCTTAATTCAAAATTTTTCCTCTCAGATTCTGTGGTATATATAGTTTCAATAGTTAGAAAAGAGTAAACATTTACATTATAGATGTGTGATCTTGGAGGTCAGATGCTCCCTAACTGCAAAAATTATGACTCAGTTTCTCAAAGGGCACTATGGGAATTAAAGATGCCAGGCTCCACATAGAAAAGTGACCTGTGTAGAGATGCTGGGGACCTGAGATCCTTGGCTACTTAGTCAGATCTCCAAAGAAACACCTTCTCAGTTTCCTAAGGACCCCTGGAACCAATCCAAGGGATCTGGGAAGTTTCAGCCCCATCCATAAGAAACTGAATGGAGTAGTTTCTATAGGTGGAGATTCTATTTTAGAAACCTCATCAATAGCCCCTAACCCAGTATCTCAGTTCATCTCCCTTCTGCTTAAAAAGTTTTTCAATTTCAGAGTACTATAGATGAAACTCTCCCATTTTCACATAAGCCACTAGAGAATTTGGCAGGATGATATAGTGGCAAAAAGATAGAATTAGGAATCAGGAGATCTTGACTCTAATCTCTGCTCCTTCACTATGTATGAGAGAAAGCTTGGTCAGTCAGCTTTCTCATCTATCAAGGAGAAACAATAATCACTGAGAAAAAGCACAGTAGTGGCAATGCGTGAATGAATGTGAAATGAGAAGACTTGAGATTAAGATTTTAGGAGATGGGGCAGCTAGGTAGCACAGTGAATAGAGCACTGGCCTTGAAGTCAGTCAGACATGAGTTCAAATCCGACCTCAGACAATTAACACTTTACTAGCCATGTGACCTTGAGCAAGTCACTTAACCCCAATTGCCCTGCCTCCCCCTTCCAAAAAGGCAAAAAAAAAAAAAAAAAAGGTTTTAGAAGGTGAGAACAGTGAGGTAAGAGCACATTTCATGCCAGTGCAAAGAATGATGGAATATATTACAGAGGGGAAAAAAAAGTAGGACCCTGTCTAGATTTTCCAGCTCCTCAATATTTGGTTCATTCCACTTTTCCAAGCTGCCCATTCTAGCACAGCATGGAATGTGGAGCCTTGGTCATATTCCAACCACTGAAGTCTGGCTGGTCTTCACTGTCCTGTTATCCCATCTTTGGCTATTTATTCTCCTTTTTCTCTCCACCTCATTCTCTCCTCCTTTACTATTAGCTATCCAAATCTTGGCCTTCCTTCAAGACCCAGTTCAGGTTTTATCTTTGTAGACCACTCCAGCACACTAACAGCTCTTCCTTCTCTGTTCACCTAATGTATTGATAATAGGGGCCATCTCCAATTGTCTTGATCTATATCTTGCCCAAGATATCTCATAAACATTTATAGAAAGATTGCTTCATTAAGAGTCAGCGAATCATAGTGAGAATATTGGATTTGGTTCAAATGATGGTTCTGCCACTTACAAACTATGTGACCCTAAGTAAGTCAATAAACTTGATTGAGTCCCAGTTTCCTCATCTTTAAAATGGGATGATAATACAAGCAGCCCCAAAAGATTGTGGCTACCTTCCAATTTTAATTTTCCATTCAGGAATAACAAGGACAGCTTTTTTGCATTCTCAGATGGAGGTTTTTGGGGTTTGTTGTTTGGTTTTTCAAAATTCACATTAGAATTTAACAGCCCCAAGAGGGAGGTAGACAAAATGTGAGGAATGAGAAAGCAGAAGGGCAGGAACTCTGAAAGATTCTTCAGGGGTCGCTGAAGGGAGGAGTTCAGGCTTAAACTCCCCCTTTCCCTCCATCGCCTCACACCCAGAGCCTAAAGGGGAAGCTATCTCTTCTCAGCCCCTAGAGCCTGCAGAGCTTATATTGAAGAAGGACTTTGCAGGTGAAAAGTAGGAGGGGCTATCTGTGCTCCTGAACACAGGGGAAATGTTTCTGGCAATAAACAAAGCCTTTTTATATTTAAACTGACAGCCGTAGATTTTTCAAAACTTTCCCCAGAGTTGGGGGCATACCTGTATGTGGATATATGTACATAAATATACATAATGTATATTTTATATTTGTATAGATACATACAATACACCTATAAACACTATGCATAAATGTTTATTAGCTGAAAAGCACACCTGAATGTGCATGTAATAGTATATTAATAAGATCTCCCATTTCTGTCCAGTTCTAAAAGTTTACCAAGCTTTTTCTTCGTGCAAAGGTACCTAACAACACAACACATTCATTCATCTATTTCCATATAGTAGCCTTATACATTTGTACTCAGTCATATAACAATTTGATGTACACACATACACACACACACACACACACACACAGAGTCAGCAAAGCAGGGGGAGTTTGCTCCACCAGGAATTCCAGGGCCTCCGGGGGGTGGGGAGGAGAAGGAAGCTGGACTCCACAGGAGGGTAGAGGGAGGGGTCAGGGACTCAGTGAAATGGGAGAGGGAAGCAGGAGGGGGGGAACTTTGTGAGTAGCAGAAGTGTGGGGGAGGGTCAGAACCCCTGGAGGAGAGATCTGAGGAGCAGAATGCCTCCCCACAGAGGAGCCAAGCTAGCAGGAGAGGAGGTGGAAGTTCAGAGCAGCAGGGGTGGAGGTCAGAACGGTGGGAGGCCAGAAGGATTGAGATCAGAGGGGGGAGGGAGGAGGAAAGGGAGGGCTCAGCAGGAGGCTGGGAGGAGGTGGGGTCTTGAGAGAAGCCGCTCACCAGGGGAAGGACGGAGTTAGAAGGCTGGGCAGTGAGGGAATGCTAAAGGTCGAGGGATGATGGGCAGGGTTGAGGTTGGGAAGGCTGAGAGGAAGGAAGACAAAGAGAAGAGCTCTTTTTCCCCCTAAATTTCCAAAGGGTGAGAAATTTCATCCCAAGTGAACCTTGAAACTCAATGAAGCTAGCTTTGCCTGCTGACATAAGACACAGCAATCACCCTCATTCAGTTGGCCACCATCTTTTTACTGAGCAACCACTGGGTGTTCAACCCTCTGGGAATCCCTAAAGAACATGGGAAGCATGAGGACATTCATTATAGACTGGTTGGGGAGTCAAAATACACATACATAATATCACAGCTTCTAGAGCTACAAGGGATCTGAGATAATGCTCCTGACTTTTTAAGAAAAGAAACTTAAATACAGAGGGATGGAAATGATTTGCCCCAGATTATATATAGAAATATGTGTAGGCATAAGTGTATATATACACACACATAAATGCACATGTAACATATGCGCGCACACACATACACATATACATTATATACACACATATACATATGTCTGTACCACAGATCTACACAGCACAAATCATTGGAGTATATCCAGGGAATTTTATTTTTTAAGGAAAACATTAATTGAATACTCAGACATTATTTTTATTCTTCAAACTTAAAAAAACTAAAACCTAACAAATTTGGTTTTTTAAACATAACAACTAAACTTTAAACTTTAAGAAAATACAAAATTTGTAAAGGGCTCCTCTTAATCAAACCCTTCCCTTTATCTTAAAATACAGAGCAACTTTTTCAGCTTTATCTTCTTGGCTAAACAAACAACAAAAAAAAGCATCTTTCCAAGGGAACCCTGCTCCTCTAGTCCTGAACTTTGCCATGAAGGGTTTGTGGAGGAGTTTGAGAACTGGTAACCACAGACACATCCTTTTAAAATTTAAACCTTGAACTTTTTGTCTTTGTTGTCCATTCGAATCAGAGCCCCAGGACTACAGAGTGGGGCTGGTTCATGTAAAACAAAATGGTCACAGCAGTAAAAGTGGAAAAAATGTCTAGCTGATTTTCCCCCAACCCAGAATGCAACCTGCTGAAGTCTACAAACAGGAGCAAGGCCTTCTGGGAGCAGGGAGGAAGCAGGGAGGCAGCATACTGGGACCCCAAGGGAAGTGGGCTCCACCTAACAGAAGTACATTGGAGAAGGAGAAGTAGTAGTACAATGGATAGTTTGGGTGAGAGTCAGAAAGAGAGCTCTGGACTTCAGGGAGACCAAGTCACTAAATTAGTTCTTCTGCCATCTCTCATCAGAGTAAATGAGAAACAGAAAAATGAAGTAGCAGCAATACAACTGAGGATTCTCAGTAACTGGGAAACCACTCCTAACTTTAGCAAGTTCCAAATTCCAGGCAGCCTCACTGAGAGAGGGTGAGAAGGAGATAACACTTTAGGGTGTGCCTGGACACAGTTGGCACAACTTATAAACACTCATGATTTAGGATTCAAACTCAGGTTTGCCCAAGTCCAATGCTCTTAACCACTACTCCACCCCCACCTCCAATTACTGTAATCACAGAAGGCCCAGACACTTCAATTGGAATAAATCAATCAATTCTTTAAACTAGGTGTTAAGGAATTTTCCTACAAGCCTTAAATCAATTTGAAAGGATTATAGTAGTTTGATCATTGGAGGAATGAAGATGATGCCACACAAGAAATATCTTGTGATTGGCTAAAAGAATCAGACACACTTCTGGGTCTATGTATAAAAATAGCAGTCAGTTCAACTGTGAACCAGTCAATTGGTCAATCTCTCTACTGATGGGAGAATGTCAACTCAGAGAATTCCATTTCCAGAATTAAGAGCCTAGACTCTGAGAGTTACTCTAGGGGGTGAGGGTGGAGGTAGGGGGAGAAAGAAGGGGAGAAAGAGTTTTTCTTTCTGCCTTTGTCTCAGCCTCTATCTCTATTTCCATCTCTCTGGACACACACACACACACTGTTTGTGCCATTAGAGAAATTAGACAAGTAGCAAATGATTATCCAGCTAGAAGCAGAGAGACTACACCAGTTGGGTGTGAGGAAAGGCAACTTAAGAGAACATGCCTCCTCTGGGCAGAGAGAATTCCCCATTATGGATTCCACAAAATCACTGACCCTCAGAGCCCAGCAGAGAGATTACACTTCAGGGGAACTTCATGAAGACCCTACAAGAGGAAAAAGGACTTTCAACAATCATAGTTATGAACTACTCCTTTGCCACATAAGTTATTTACACATGTACCTCATGACCTCTATATTTTATATTTGTACCCTCTTTCCCCATAGTCCCTGTGTGTTTTGTGGGAAAATGCCCCTAATTTAGAGGCAGGTGCTTTGTGTCTTTTGTACCAACTGTTCTTAAAATACTCTCCTAGTAAATGCCTTTTGTAAAAATCTTAAGTCTGGCTAGCTAATTGTTTTGTGTTTTTTTGTTTTTTTGGAGAGCAGTTGGGGGTTAAGTGACTTGCCCAAGGTCACACCGCTAGTTTTTGTGTTATGTGTCTGAGGTCAGATTTGAACTCAGGTCCTCCTGACTCCTGGGCCGGTGCTCTATTCACTGCCCCACCTAGCTGCCCCCTGGCTGGCTAATTGTTAAAGGAGAATGCACAGGTAGGGGCTTGTGAGCAAGAGCATCAGAAAACTATCTCTGAAAAGTTACTACTGCAATCCTAATAGCTACCTGCTGGGAACCTAGTAAATGAAAAGTAGTTTTAAAAGGGGAGCTGTGTATGTACAAGATTGTATGATAAGAAATGCTACAGGAATTCAGAGAGTAGTGAAATTTGCTTGGGTTAGAGAGATTATGGCAGCTAATTTTATATAGTACTTTAATGTTTTTATAGCACTTTAGCTATATTATTTGATCTTCACAATGACCCTATGAAGAAGGCATTATAATCCCTCATTTTATTATAGATGAGCAAACTGATGCTGAAAGAGGTAGGTAAGTCAGTTGCCTGGGGCTGAGTAGGGCAAAACCTTCAGAGGATGAATCTGAATTTGGGTCTTCCTGATCCAAGTCCAGAATTCTCTACTATGCCACTACTAAGGCTCCGTGGAGAAGAGGGTCAGGGATTTGAGCTAGGTCTGGAAGAGTGAAGAAGATATGGAGAAGAAAGACAGGAAAATAACAGAGTTAGGATCAGAATCCACTTTATTCAATAGATTCACACCACTCCTCTCACTCACTACTTCCTTCCAAACAAAATATATATCTTAGAGCTATAAGCATGAAAGAGTAAAAAGGCAGGTAGAAAAACTGGGTTCCAGTCTCAGCTCTGCCACTTACTCATCGTTTTCCCAGAGATAAGCTTCTCTGGGCCTCAATTTTCTCATCTATACAATAAAGACTTGGTGACATAAAGGAGATACCATAAGTAAATTAGAAGAACATGGAACATATTACCTATCAAATTTATGAATAAATAAGAGATGAAGGGCATTATGAGATGTAAAATGGGTACTTTTGATTACACTAAATTTAAAAGTTTTTATTTAAGTGAAACTAAGCTAAGATTAGAAGGAAAGCAGAAAATTGGGAGACATATTTATAGACAGTTTCTTGGGTAAAGGTCTCATATCTCAAATATATGGAGAATGTTGTCAAATTTATAAGAATATGAGTCGCTCTCCAACTGATAAATGGTCAAAGGATATGAGCAGGCAGTTTTGGGAAGAAGAAATCAAAGCTACATATGGTCATATGAAAAAATGCTCTAAACCATTATTGATTAGAGAAATTCAAATTAAAACAATTTTGAGATGCCATCTCACATCTATCAGATTGGCTAAATTGAAAGAAGGAAAAATGACCAATATTGGAGGGGGTGTGGAAAAATTGGGATGCTAAGACACTGTTGGTAGAACTAGGAACTGATCTGACCATTTTGGAGAGCAATCTGGAATTATGCCAAAAGAGTTATAAAACTGTGTATATACTCTTTGACCCAGCAATACCACTACTAGCTCTATTTCCCAAGGCGATCAGGGAAAAAGGAAAAGAATCTATATGCTTTAAAATGTTTATAGCAGCACCCTTTGTGGAGGTAAAGAACTTGGAAACTGAGGGGATGCCCATGAATTGTGGAATGGCTGGATGAGAACACTAGACTATAAGAAATGATGAGAAGATTGATTTTAGAAAAACATGGAAAGACTTAGATGAAATAAAGCAGAGTGAAATGAACAAAACCAAAAGAATGTTGTATACAGTTACAATAATATTGTTGGAATGGTAACTATGAATGATTGAGCTATTCTGAGTGATATGAATATTCAAGCAAGCTGCAAAGCACAATGAAGATGCTGTCCACCTTAGGAGAAAGAACTGATTTATCGAAGTGTGTGTTGTATGGTGTCACATGCATATGTTTGTGTCAGATATTGGCTTTCTCTAGTGTGGGATTGGGAGGGAGAGAGGGAGACAGCTTAGAGCTCAAAATGTAACAAAAGAAAAAATTTTAAGAAACAATAAGAGATTAGACAAGATGAGGTCCGCACCTAGGATTTGGGGACTGCCCATCTACCTATGCTTCCTCCCAGTCCAAGGTAGGTCTTGCCACCAAGACCATTTCTCAAAGGATGGGAGGTTCAGGGAACAAAATACTGATGTTCCTTCTTTGACACTCCCCATCCACATATTTGCATATAGTAAAATCAGATTTGAACGAGAGTGTCAGGAAACTTGTTTCCAATCCTGGCTCTGCTATGGACTAGCTAAATGATCTCAAGTAAATCACTTGTGCTGCCTGAGTTTCATGTCCTTCCTCTTCAAAATGAAGAGTTTGGACTAAATTTCATAGCCAAACTCCTAGAAAATGCAAGTTATTCTCTACTTTCTCTCTTTTCATTCATTTTTCAACCTCACTACTCAATTAAAACTGTTCTTTCTAATCTAAAGTTAACAATTGTCTCCTCATTTTCAAATCTGTTTTCTCATTTCTCACCCTTCTTGACTTCTTGGCTGGGTTTGATGCTGTTGACTACTTTGTCCTCTTGAAATTTCTTCTCTGGATCTTTAATAATGCTGGCTCTTCTTTCATGTCCTGTCCCTTAACCTGGGATATCGTATCTTAACCATCTGTCCTGGGCTTTCCCTCTTCTCTCTACACTTTCTCAGTGATTTCATCAACTCCCACGAATTCAATCAGATCTATATTACCAGCCCTATATTACCAGATGTATATTACCTCCAGTCCTACATCACCATCTGCCTATTGCAGCGGTTCTCAACCTGTGGGTTATGTTCAGTTTGTAACAATGAAAATACATGCTGCATATTAAATAGATTCATAACAGTAGCAAAATTACAGTTATGAAGTAGCAACAAAAATAATTTTATGGTTGGGGGTCACCACAACATGAGGAACCGTATTAAAGGGTTGTAGCATTAGGAAGGTTGAGAACCACTGGCCTATTGGATGTTTTTAAGTGGATGTTTTATGAGTATCTTGCCTTAAATTCAACATGTCCAGAATGAAAATCATTATCTTTCTGCTGAAACCAAACTCTCTCCTGAACTTATTTCTTTTCTTTTCTTTTTTTTCTTTGGAGGGGGGAAGGCAGGGCATTTGGGTTTAAGTGACTTGCCCAAGGTCACACAGCTAGTAAGTGTTAAGTGTCTGAGGTTTGATTTGAACTCAGGTTCTTCTGACTCCAGGACTGGTGACCTATTCACTGCACCACCTAGCCAACTCTGAGTGGATGTCTAATGATGGAAAGTTCTCTTTGATTCTTACTCACCTCACCTGATCAATTAGTCAATAAATATTTAATAATTGCTCTGTACTACAAGCTGGGGATACAAAGAAAGGCAAAAGATAGTCCTTGACCTCAAAGAATTCACAATTAAATATTGAAAGACAATACATGAAAAGAAGCTGAAAACAGTAGGGAAAAGAAAGAAGGAGGGAGGGTATCCAGCATAAGGATATGATGAAGTTCTGCAGTTGGGTGGGAAATGCCCTGGGCACCCTCCTTAAAGGGAGGATCTGGGAGGAGCAAACTCCTTGATGGTATAGACCAGTGGTTCTCAACCTTCCTAATGCCAAGACCCTTTAATACGGTTCCTCATGTTGTAGTGACCCCCCCAACCATAAAATTATTTTCATTGCTACTTCATAACTGTAATTTTGCTACTGTTATGAATCATAATGTAGATATCTGCTATGCAGGGTGTGTTTTCATTGTTACAAATTGAACATAACCCACAGGTTGAGAACAGCTGGTGTAGACTATTTTCAGATGACTAAGTCTGATCATTAGGCCTAAACTTAAATCCTCCCTCACTCTTAAATCATGTCCCCTCTCCAATCAGAGAGAGTGAGGGACCCCAGGGGCAGGGAATACTGAGGAGGTCTGAATTTTAGCATGGATGTGATCTTGCAGCAAGATGAGTTACTGGAAATAATGATGAAATCCAGGAGATGGACCAGGTGGGAAATGTTGTTACAGTTGTCAAGTCTTGTCAGTTACACCTCTACACCAGGTCTTGCAGTGTGTGGCTTTCTCAGCCCACATGACTGTCTTCATCACCTTTTGCCCAGGATAAAGCAATCACCCACTAAAAGGCGGACCTGCTTCAGGCCTCTCTCCTCTCCAATCTGTCCTCCGTACGAGTCCTAAATTGATTATCCAAAAGCACAAGTCTGAGTCCCAGAAGCCCCATTTGCAGGATCCTTATTGCCTCCAGGATCAAATACAAATTCTTCATCCCTCCCTCCCTTGTATAAAAAAGTTTTAATATGGGGTCAGTTAGGTGGTGCAGTGACCCTGGAGTCAGGAGGACCTGAGGTCAAATCTGGCCTCAGACACCTGACTCACCTGACTAGCCGTGTGACCAGTTGGGCAAGTCACTTAACCCTGATTGCCATGCTTTTCCCCCTCCAAAAAAATTTTTTTTATATGAAAAAAATGGTATGTGAAAAAATGGAATATTATTGTACAACTTTGTTGTTGTTCGGTTATGTTTGACTCTTCATTCATCCCATTTGGGGTTTTCTTGGCAAAGATATTGGGGTGATTTGCCATTTCCTGCTCCAGCTCATTTGACAGATGAGGAAATTGAGGCAAATAGGACTTTGACTTGCCCAGGGTCACACAGCTAGTAAGTGTCTGAAGCTGGATTTAAACTCAGGAAAATGAGTCTTCCTGACTCCAGCTGGGCACTTTATCTACTGCACTACTTTACTGCCCATTATCATGCAATAAGAAATGACAAATAGAAGAAAGTCAGAGAAATATGGGAAGATTTTTATCAACTGATGCAAAGCCAAGAAAGCAGAATTAAGAAAATACAAAGCAAATTAAAAGACCACTAAAATAAAACTGAACTCTGAGTGACTGAAAAACCGGCAAAGTTCCCAGAAAAAAGATAATGAAACATAACCCTCTTCCTTACAATGGAGAAGTAGGGGACTGCTACAGCCAAGTATTATATACAATACTGGACATAGTCTCTGTTTTTACCTAATTGCTTTTCCTTGTTAGAAGGGAAGGTTCCATCTGTAGGATGGAAACTATGATGTAAAGACAAGAGGAATATTAAAAATAAAATATGGAGTGGCTAAGTGGTAACAGTGAGTAGAGCACTGGCCCTGGAGTCAGGAGGACCAGAGTTCAAATCTGGCCTCAGACGCTTCACACTTATTAGTCATGTGACCTTGGGCAAATCACTTAACCCCAATTGCCTCCCAAAAGCAAAATAAAATAAAATAAAAATAAAATGCAATGAAATGCACATACACAAAACTAGTTTTAATGGCTCCCTATCAGCTGTTGGGTGATATCTAGACTCCTTTGCTTGGCATTGAAAGTCCTTCTCAACGTGACACCAGTCTACCTTTCCATGCTGATTTCACAATATTCCCCCTCACATATTCTATGGACCCAGGTATAGTGGCCTATTTGCTGTTCCCCCAAAGGGATCTTCTATAACCTCTCTCTGCCTCTGTACAAACTGACCCTCATGCCTAGAATCTTCTCCTGCCTCAAAAGCTCTACCTCTTGGAACCCGTAACTCCCTGTGAGGATCAGCTCAAGTTTACTTGAAGGCTGTTCTAGGCCTTCCTTGATCTCCCCACGTATGATTTGTCCCCCTGGACCCCTTTTCCAACGTTTACTTTGTTTTTATTTTGCCTTTATTTTATATATAGGCATATATCAGTAGAAAGATATAGATATAATTTATATATCTACATATGTCTATATTTGATACGTATATTTATATTTAGTTTTGTATTTAACTTGGTCTATATTTTACATTTAGTTATTTATATGTTGGGTGGTTTCTCTTAGACTATAAATTCCTTGAAGATATGCTGTTTCATTTTTTGTTTCTGTATCACTTTCCTCTATCACAGATCCTGGCGCATAGTAGGACTAATAAATCCTTACTGAATGAATTTTTAATTTCCCCTCCTTCCCCCATTAGAGTCTAAAGCACAGGAGCAGCTAGGTGGCAGAGTAGATAGAGCATCAGCCCTGGAGTCAGGAGGATCTGAGTTCAAATTTGACCCCACACATTTACTAGCTGTATGACCTTGGACAAGTCACTTAACCTTGATTGCATAGATCTTAGCATAGATCTAAGTCACTCTCCTTCCCATACTACCACCCAGCCCCCTAGCTCCCCATCATTTCCAGAGTTAAATATAAATTCCTTTATTTGGCATTCAAAGACCTCGCTAACCAACCCCCCTCCTCCCTTTCCAGGCTTCTCATGCCTTATTCCCCTCCTCATTCACTCTGCAATCCAGCGGCTGGCCTCTCTGCTGTTTCTCACAGGAGACATTCATCTCTAGTCTGTGCATTTTTCACTGGTTTTTCCCCATTCCTGCAATACTCTCCCTCCTCAGCAACACTTCTGGTTTCTCTGACTTCTTTAAAGTCCCAGGCACTGTCCCATCTTCTCCAAGAAGCCTTTCCTGACCGTCATTAATGCTGGTGCCTTCCAGCTTAGCCTGCATAGGTCTTGTTTCTGCACACAGCAGTTATGTTCACGTTGTTGCCCCCACCCATCTGTGAGCTCCTTGGGGGTAGGGACAGCCTTTTACCTTTCTTTGTGTCTCCAGTGCCTTGCACACAGTAGGTACTAAATAAGTTCGTTGAATTGAATTGGAGAAGCAATCCTTACAGACTGAAACACTTGGAAAATAAGAAAGGGCAGTGTATAATCAAGGACTCAGTCGAATATATCAAGTGCCAAAATATATAGTGGTCGATAAATGCTCTGGGCAGTCAGGAAGGGGAGAGATCAATGCTGACTGGAGGTTATCCCAGAAGGCCTGATATGGGATCTAGGCTTTAAAAGATGAATTGGATGTAGATGCATGGAAGGGGGGAGGGCAGGGTGAGACCATCCTTGGTCCCACTCCCTGCACTCATCACTCCTGCTCAGGAGCCTTGCAGAGGGAGAGTGGGAATCAGACAGGAGAGAGGATCCAGCAAATGAGTCAGCATCTAAATAGATACTTTAAATATCCAGCTAATTACAAGTTGATGAATTATAAATTGGATTAACCTAGCGAGCCGGAACCTTCAGGAGCCTAGCTGAAATCCACAGGTACCTGCTAAGGTAGAAGCTGGTGCCCCTAGGCCCTGGGCTAGAGCTAACCTGAAATGAAAACTCCATATTAAGGAAAGTTTGTCTGTCCTTCTTGCCGTTGGGGACTGTAGGGAGCAGCGTTAGAAATTTTTCTTCTTTCTGTCCAAGCTGACTGATCTAAGAGAATATTAAAGTCCTTCAGAGTGAAGGCTGTTTTCTTTCTGTGGTATCTGTCCTTGATATCTAACCCAGTGTCATGCACATAGTAGGCAGGCAATAAATGCTTATTGATTGCTTGATTCCCTGTTTTCTAGAATAGGAAACTGTTCTGATTTGAGAAATCAGAACGTCAGAAGTGGGACTTCTTAGAGCTTATTTCAGCCAGCCTCCTTATTTACATTTGGGGAGACTGAGGCTCAAAAAGAGCAAGTGATTCAACTAAGGTCATAGGGTGAGTTAAGTAAGTTTGTGGGAGAACTGGAGCTTTTGCAAGACTCTCAGGTTAGGGCTGTTTCCACTACATTAAGCTGTTCCAAATCACATAATTAGGGAGAAACAGATATAGGAGCTGAGGGCTCCTTCTCGCCCAACTCACATGGCCTCTTCAGGGGAGCTACACCCACCACCCACCCTTTTGCCGCCCACACTTGCTTCATTTAATGTAACACCCTCCTGTGCCAGGCCAGGCTGGTGGGACTGCTGCCCAAAACTCCTACTCAGACAAGTTATCAGCCTGAGCCAAAGTACAGAATGTTCCCATTTCCTGAGCAGGGAGCCCCAGGGAAGCACAGTGAGGTGTGGCAAGGACCCCTCCAGTGCCAGCTTGCCAGCTAGAAGCCCCAGGGAGCTGAGTAAGGGGCAGAAAGGATCCAGGGGATCTCTGGTTGGCTAGTGCCTGCTCAGGAAAGAGGCCTCTAGGACAAACTGGGATCCTCTAGGGACAAGGAAAGTTTTTCCAGAGTTCTGCAGGAGTCACACACTGTCAGCAGGCAGTGGCACCATGGGAGGGGGCTGTAGTTACCAAAGAGACCCCTTTTCTTTGAAGGCTCTTTCAACCCCCTTATCTCTTCTCCCTGGTCAGTCCTGCTTTCTATCACAATTGGGAAAGGATGAGGCCTTGGGACAGAGAGCAATTAATTAGTCTTCCAGTATTCTGTCCAGTAGGAGGAATTTGTCTTTGTGATCTGCTAAGTCCAGGACAAGGGAACAAGGAGAGTCACAGAATTCCCTAAGGCTGCCGTGTTCCACATTCCCATTCCTGGCCCCTCTGGCTCCTCCCTGGCTCCCTTCTGCCCCCCAGGAGCTCCGATGCCAGTGAGTGGGACACATACAAGATTGTCTGTATGGGAGGGATTCAGAAGAGGAGAGGTAGAAAATGAATGTTACACTGAGGCCCTCTGTGTGGCCTGGGCAGGAGGAGGGGGAAATCCACAGGATGTGTGTGCCTGGGAAGAGGAAAGCAGTCTTGAGGGCTAACTTAACAAACCAGGCCTCTAAATGAAAACAGCCAGATTTCTGCCCCACGAAAGCAGGCTAGAAGGAAGAAGAAAGTATACAGTATTCCAGAGACAGTTTAAACTTGCCAAAAGAGCAAATGGAAGTGGGGAAAGAGGAAGACTTTTGGGAGGAGGGTCAGGCTTCAGATCACTTTCACCTCAGGTACAGGCTGAAGGAAGACTTCATGCTAAATGTGGCACCTGAGCTGAACCATGAAGGAGTCATAAGGGGAAGGAGAAGCATTTATTAAGTGCCTCTTCTGTGGCAGGCACTGTGCTGAGCACTTTATAAATATTACAGATTTTCATTTGATGGGAAGTAGGTGCTATGATCTGCATTTTACAGTTGAGATAAAGTGACTTACCCAGGGTCACGCAGCTAGTGAGTGTCTGAGGCAGAATTTGAACTCTTAAGGCCGGCCAAGGCCAGCACTCTATCCAGTACACCACCTAGTTGTTACATAGAGCCACAGACCTTGAAAAATGGGAGATGTTCCAGACAGGTCTGAGGCCTTCAAGCCCAGGCTCAGAAATGGAACAAAACAATATACCCTTAGACAATCTTACATTTAATGAAAGGAGGTTTATTCAACAATTACATAGAAAGGTGATGTGGCAAGGGTATGGTGTTCTTTCACTTGAGCAAAGCTCATTTGCCTCTTTATTTGCTGTGGTGGGGTCTTAAAGAAGTGTGTGTTGAGCTGGAGAAGGCTCCAATTCCCCCTGGACTGGCCTTTTGTACTTAGGGGACCAGGAAGCCACCCCAAAAGTTGATGCTTTAGTCCCCTTAGGGACAAGGATAATTTCATTACCTTTTAGGGAAAAAAAATTAGTTGTTTTGACGGACTAGGCTTTACTCTTACCTCCGAAGGGAACCAATGGGCATCCAGTCCAATTCATAAATGAACAAAATTTCCACTTTAAAAAATCCAACCAAGGGACATCCTGCAAGGGAGGCACTTCAATATAGAATATAGAATATAGAAGCTGGGGGTTAAGAAGGGCTTTACCTGAGCCGGCCAACACACAATCAGACAGGCTTGATTCTGTCTCCTCGGCAGAGCAGGCAACCAGCTCTCAATCCCGTATTCTTACCATTATCAGTAGGTACATGAGGCCAGGGGGCTTTCCACCTCTTACCTTACAGAAGAACATTTTCCTCCCACAAGCAAACAGCCCCTCCTTTCTACACCCCCCCCCATTCCCACCACATGAGTTAAAGAATGAGACAGATTAAGGAGAGCTTAGCTGAGGCAGGGGACTGGGCATGAAAGGGGTCCCACAGCGAGGCAGGCATTGCCTGGTTATTTTTGTCACCATCCAGAGTAGGACAGGGAAGTCATGTGACCATCCACCCAAACCCACACCAGCAAAGACGTGTGTAGGGCCTAGTAGGAGAAGAACTCTGGGAACCCAAACAAGGGATGCGGGAGAGCAGTAAGCAGCCCAGATTTGCCAGGTTTCCTTGTTTCAGTTACAAGGCCACCTAGCAATAGAGCATAGGTTAATCCTCCATAGACCAGAGCAGAGAGCATCAGGCTGCACAAAAGCAGACTTTCTCCAATGGAAAAGACAAGAAGAAAAGAATCAGACCTTTCCTCTGTGAAGGGGAGAAGATGACAACACAGTGTCTACTCTTGGGGCTCCTGAAATAGAAAGATTTGCTCCCTTCTTTAAATGAGCTATTTTTAACCTTCTTCACACTCTCTTTCTAAATAGAAGGACAAGGAGTTAAGAGAAAAGTTTCTCAGCACTTTCCCCTCCTCATCCCTCTCTGCTCCTTCCTGCCCAGGACCCCTAAAAGCAATAAGCCCTTGAAATACAACTCTTACTAAGCTGGGATAGATTTCCCAACCATCTGAGCAGGCCATGCCCTGCAGAAGGTGCCGCAAATACAGGCTTAATCGTAAGCTAAGTCTCCTGGCAGGTCTGTAGGCTGCATAGCTTAACCTTCCCCAGGCTATTAATCACTTATGAGTAACTCATAGAGGCCGCTGAGGTCTAGTGGAAAGAAGTACTTAAAGTCAGAAGTATTTACTACCCTGTGTGACCTTGGATAAGTCACTTATACTTTCTGGGTCTTAGTTTCCTCATCTGTCATCTGAGGATGATAATCCTTGAGCTACCCATCTTTCAGGGTGAGTATCAAATGTGCCTTGAAAATAATTTATTTCCATTTCTAATAACTGTAAGGAGGGGAGAAGGGGGGAAATGATCTGTTTTTCCCCAGACACCCCACTGCAGCACCTCTGATGGATTTCAGATAGTTTTCCACAGCCTTTGAGTTGCAGAATTTCTTCAGTCTCTTAAGGTGAAGAAATCTTTCCAGAGCCAGTTAGACAGTGGGAAAGGCTATGGCACAGTTTGTCTGGGGGGATCCTAAGCCTCTGCTGCTGCTTCTCCCCATGGCCAAGAGACTTGCCTAAATTACTGCAGTACATTGGGAAAAATCACTGGATTTGGATTCAGAAGACCTGATTTCTTATCTCAGCTTTGTTACTTAATTATAGCTTGATTGACCTTGGGCAAGTCACTTAGCATTTATGAATAAGGTCCAGAAAATGATTTCCTCCTTAGGAGATTTCCTTCTAAGTGAAAGGAAGGGGTGGGATGGAACTAGAAGACCCCTCAGGTCCCTCCTAGCTCTAAATCTATAATCCTTTGAGTTTATAATGCTATATAACTTTAGATGCTTTCTTTACAGCACCCACAGTAAGGGTAGACCCTGTATTACAATCCCCATTCTACAGAAGAAGAAAACTGAGGTTTGGTGAGGGGAAGTAATTTGCTCAAGGTTCCATAGTGAATTAATGGAAGGGTCAGGACAAGAACCTCAACTTCCCAATCCCTGGATCAGTGTTCTTTCATTTGAAAGAACTGACTTTCATCTGAGCCAGACCCTAAGAAAATCGAGGCAGCATTTTTGTCCCTGCCCCTACCCACAGACCCTCTCCCACAACACGCACAAGCAAACACCCCCCTCCCTCCTTCTTGTCCATGCCTGAAACATTAAAATTGCAGCCACGTGGCAGCATTTGTCCAGCGAAAAGCCAGCAGCCACCCAGCTGCTCGACTGTGGCTCACTCTAAGATTCGCCTGTTATAGGCACTCCACATTAGACTGCTTGTTTGCCCCCTAGGCTGGGATCCTTGGTTTCTTCATTATGTTCAAGCTAAATTGAGCAGCAAACCCCTGCTCAAGTACAGAATAGAATCCTATGAAGAGCAAGAAATAAATAAATAAAGGCTATGGGGAGATTGTGAGTTTCTGGGTTTGTTTAAAAGAGCCTTTTTCTACTTTATCCTTTCTTTATAGGTTTGATTCCTCCAGGAGTTTAAGGGGGGAAAATTTCTGAACAAGAGTAGTAGCTGGCAGATATTTCTTGACCTAGCACAGCTCTTTGTCCACCAGGGTTGGAGGAGAGATGATGAAATTTTAATTGGTTGGAGAGCTAAGATATCACTAGTAATTGGAGCCCGAGTGTCTCCCCAAGTCCTAAAAACAAGACCTTCAGTGAAGAAGGGATCTCAGGATAGCCTTGGGTGGTACTGTGCCAGAGATGTATAGATAGATATCATAGAGAGAGTTCCAGAGTGAGAAGAGATCTGGGTTACTCCCTCTGGTCCCAGAACCTTCACTGGACTCATAGAGGAAGAAAGGGGAGCCATTCCCAGAAGGCCTTTGGAGATATGTGTGTGGCCCAGGAGAAATCAGGAGAGATTTTTAAACTGTTAACTTTTCCTACGGTCTCACTCAGCCTTTGGACACTTAGCTGCTCAGTGGCTCAGAATCCCTCCCAGGTCAGGCCAGTATTCTGGAGTAAGGTGATCTTAACTCTGGCCCTCAAGTTCTGGCTACCATGAGAAAGGAGGCTGTGCACTTTAGTGAAAAGAGCTTAGGATGTGGAGTGAGGGAGCTTGGATTTAAGTCTTAATTCTAACTCTTACTATCTGTGTGCCTTTGGGCAGGACCCAGCTTCTTTCTGGACCTGTTTCCTCCTTTGCTGAAATAAGAACACTGGACTGGACCCAGAAGGTCTCTTCTGGGCCCTGAACTGGGAGGGGATTTATAAAGCAGACATCCGTCCAATGAATACAGATTTCTAAATTTAGCCCCAGATCAGATGGTAATAGTGGACCCCTTGAATGTTTGGTGAATACATAGGAACCCTCCATCCAAGCTTGCCCAGGTCAAGATATAGGTGCCTAGGGTTAGCTGAAGGGAAACTTGTCTGATTAGTTCTTTTTAAAAGAGAATAGACTGACTATCCAGGACCTTCAATTAGACAACCTGTCCTGTGACATTCTTATATATTTTAAAGCTAGAAAATGCCTTAGAGGTCATTGAATTTAGTTCCCTCATTTTACAGATAAGAAAATTAGGCTGAAAGAGGTTGATTAAGTGACTTGCCCCAGTTCATATATCTGAGGCAGGATCAGAATCCTGGTCTTCCTGATTCTAAGATTAGTACCCTATCCACTGTATCATATGGCAGAAGAGACCCACCCAGCCTCCAACCTCCAGATGTAACAGTGGGAGAGGCAGAGGGATTTTTTTTTCTGGGAAGAGGGGAAAACCCCACTCCCCTGCTGGCCGTCTACCCCTTCTACTGGTTCTTGGGGTCCATGGGGGATCCTCAGACACAGCCTTTGGGGAGCTGTCCCTCCCACTGCTTCTGCAAATTACTTGGCTTGCTTGAAGGCCCACATGATGAAGGAGACCCTGAGGAATGCCTTGGGGGAATCTGTGACCTTCCCTAGAGAGCCTCATGTCCAAACACCAGTGAGTTGATGATGCTTCTCTGTAGACGCAGCCTTTTCATCTGTGACAGCTGCTACCATGGGTAATTCTTTGCTGGTTATTTTTTTAAATGGAGATAAAATATACAGTGGGCCTTCCCCCCTCCCCTAGGGATACCAGTCTCCACTGCCACCAGCAGCAAAGTATAATGAGAGTAGGTCTCTGGAGTGGTGACCCCCAGGCAGGGTGCAGCACAAAGAGAATAATCGTTAGCATTTATATAACACTTTAAGGTTTGCAAAGTGTTCTAGATGTGGTATTTCATTTGGTTATCACCACCCTGAGAAGGAGGGATCATCATTATCTCTGTTTTACAGTTAAGGAAATTGAGGTTCAACACAGATCAGTGATTTACCCAAGGTCATCTACCAAGTAAGTGGCTGAGGCAGGATGTGAATTGGGTCTTCCTGGCTCTACGTCTGTCACTCTATCCACTACTGACCCAGCTGCCTCTAAAATATCTCCCCAGGGGGGGCTAGGTGGTGGCGGCGCAGTGAATAGAGCACCAGCCCTGGAGTCAGGAGTACCTGAGTTCAAATCTGGCCTCAGACTCTTAACACAAAAAACTAGCCGTGTGACCTTGGGCAAGTCACTTAACCCCAACTGCCCTCCAAAAAGCAAAAAAAAAATAATAATAATAAAATAAAATATCTCCCCAAATCCAGAATGCTAAACCCACATAGAAGGCCGGGTCAACAGCTAGAAAAGCTGTGGATTTGTACCACTGCAGCTAACTTCTCACCTAGGAAAACAAAAACTCACCCCAAAGTTCAGGTTTGCTTCTTTCCAGTCTAACCATCTCTATGAAGAATAGTTATTGTGGCTCACCTTTATGACCCTGCCATTCATATTGCATTTGTGGGTTCACAGAGCTCTTGACACATTCTCTCATTTGATCCCCACCATAAGGAGGGAATTAGCACAGATACTCTGATCCTCACCTCACAGGTGAGGAAACTCAGGCTCATGAAGTGTCTTATTGGAGGTCACACAGCTAGGAAGTGGCAGAGCTGGGGTTGTAACCCAATTCTTCTGACTTGAAATCATTTTCCATTTCCGTTTCTCCACGTTGCTGCCAAGTCTATCCAGGGCTGTCCAAGAGAGGCCACTCTGTCTCTCACTCCCTTCTAGGGACTCTGTCAGAATTAGAACTCAGGGCCTTCTGTATTTGGAGCTCTGTTTAGCACCATGGGAATCCTCTCCTCTCTCCCACCTTCAGAAGAACCTGAGATACCCTGCCTGTTCAAGCTTATACGCAAGACATATAGAATTAGAACATATAATAAAAAGACGACTAGTCTCATAGATGGCACAGACATCTGACAACCCTGCACATATTCTAAGAGGAGACTGTGATATCTGTCTTTACAGAGAGCTAGGCTCTTGTTCTTCCCCTTTCCTATCTCCAAGAAAGGCATTGGGTGAGAATTATATTTGTTGTTCAGTTGTTTTTCAGTCCTGTCCAACTCTTTGTAATCCCATTTGGGGTTTTCTTTGCAAAGATGTTGGAGTGGTTTGCCATTTTCTTCTCCAGCTCATTTGGCAGATGAGGAAACTGAGGCAAACAAGTTAAGTGACTTGTCCAGGGTCACACACTTAGTATGTGTCTGAGGGTGGATTTGAACTCAAGTCCTCTTGTCTTCATGTCCAACACTCTATCTACAATGCCACTTACTTGTCCACAAAAGACCCTCATTATAGGTAGTAATTGACAGGGTCAGCATTTATTAATAATATCAACTGATATTGATATAGTATTTTAAGGTTTACAAGGTACTTTTAAAATTATGTCCTCATAACCTAGAAGGTAGGCTGTTATTATCCCCATGTTACATTTGAGGAAACTGGAGCAAACAAAGGTTGAGTGATCTGTCTAGGGTCACCCAGCTGATAAATGGCTGATGCAGGATTTGAACTCAGGCCTTGGAACTCCAGGACCAGTGCTCTACTCCATAACACTGACTCCAAATCTAGAATTCTTTCTACTAAGCTACACTGGTTGTTTGTCTGTTCGTTTGTTTTGGGGGGTGGGTAATTGCACCCAGATTTCAATACTGTTCTTTCAGCTCAAATACCACAAAGGGGAAAAAAAGAGGAAGAAAGATTTCATGGCTTTAGAGTTAGAACTGTTTCTTCTGGCTAGTTCAGTTGTAGTAATAGGTTTTTTCCCATTTCCGTAACAGTACCTGATAAGAATCAGGCCAGTTTTGGAAGCATAGCACCAGGGGACACTGAACAGTATAGACCCTTCCCTAATTTTTTTCTCTCTTGAAAAACAAAAACTAAGAAACCTTCCCAGCTCCTGGATTTGAAAGAGTTGGCTTTATTCCACATTAATTCCATCTCTGGATGACTATGGTTTGTCCTGGGCTCTGGATCAGGACTAGAACACAATTTGCTCAATATAGTGTAACCCCTGTCCCAAAGCCTATTGCTCCTGCTTTAGAAATGGCCCGGCAAAATCAGAGACATCCCCAGAGAGGATAGAATTCCCCCAATAGAGCAGTGGAGCCTGTGTCGCCCAGGCCTAGGTCTGAGGGTAATACCAGACCTTCTGTAAATTTCTAGACTGAGGAGAGCAGGATTGACCTGAGGCCCTGGCACTGACGAGAATCAAGCTTTCCTGGAAAGGGACAAACCCCACCAGTTTAGGGGAAGACAATACTTCATTCTATCCTGGTCCTGTGGCCTTCTTTCTATTAAGCCTGACCTTACAGGATAAAGAGAATCCCTGTATCATTCCTTCCTTGCCCAAGTTCATTCTTCTTATTCCAGTTTACCTGTTTCACAAACAAACCTTCCTTCTTCCCTCCCTTCCTTCCTTTTGTCCTTCCTTTCCTCCTTCCTTCCTTTTCTTCCTTCTTTCCTTCCTTCTTTCTTTTCTTCCTTCTTTCCTTCTTTCTTTTCTTCCTTCCTTTCCTCCTTCCTTCCCTCCTTCCTTCCTGCTTTTCTTCTTTCCTTCCTTCCTCCCTCCCTTCCTTCCTTCTTTCCTTATTTCTTTCCTTCCTTCCTTCCTTCCTTCCTTCCTTCTTCCCTTCCTTCCTTCCTTCCTTCTTCCCTTCCTTCCTTCCTTCTTTTCTTCCTTCCTTTCTTTGTTCCTTCTTTTCTTTTTTCTTTTTTCCTTCTTTCCTTCATTCTCTCCTTCTCTCTTTCCTTCCCTCCTTCCTTCTTACTTGTCTGCCTTCCTATCTGCCTGCCACACTTCTTCCCTCCCTTTCTTCCTTCCCTTTCCTCTTTTTTTCTTCCTTCCTTTTCTTTCTGTTTCCTTCTGTATCATTTCCTCTTTCCCTTCTTTCTTTTTTAATCAAAAATGCTATAGAAATAAACTCAAAACTCTGGAAATTCTTATCTCTGACATCTCTTCTGATCTTATGTCATATTTGCATGAAAATGCATTTCTACCTAGATGTAATCAGTATATATAGTCGGCCTTGGATTTCAGCTTTTTTTCACCTTGCATAATTTCAAATTTACATTTCCATTTATTGACTTAGTCTTCATATTTAAGACCTTGCTCTTAAAAAGCAGCTTGGCTCAGGCTGGGCTAGTCAGACAGCAAAATGGTGCCAGTGTGAGAAGCTATTAATATGTCCTGTATAATTCAATCCTCTTCTAATCCTGTACCAGCTCTGCCTGTGCCCATCTTTGGTCCGTTCCCATCATTGTTTGATGAATGGTCACCAGGCTTAAGGAATTCTGCTGTGAACTCTCCGTTTTCCAAGAGCACCATGCTGTGTCCATGGAAGCATGGACACTTCTTCATAGTTGAAGGCCACACAGATCCTCCACAATGCAGTGGGGGGGAAAAACTCATCTTTGCAAACCACAGGGAAGAAGCTACACTGTCCACCTCCAAATCATTTAACCAGAGGCAGATGGCTGCTCTTATTTCTCTGCAACTTTTGACTCTCCAAAAGATAGAAAGCCTCTTTACCAGTAAGAGAATGATTAAAACCAGTAAAGGACAAGAGGCATGGATTATTTCCTCTCCTTCCTTTCCTCCCTTCTGAAAATACTGGGACATTTCAGTGGGTAGGAGTCATAGCCATGGCCTGGACCATAGAGTCATGTATGTTACAGTTGGAAAAGACCTGAAAGACTATTTCCCCCCATTACCTCCACCACCATTTTGCAGAGAAAGACATTGAGGCCCCAATGCCTCCTTGGGGCAAGTCTGTTTAACTACCTCCTTCACACAACTAGCATATGGCTAGGACTTGGACCCAGTTCTTCAGATTCTACCATCCACTGTGCCACACTGCCTTTTCTTTGTAAGTCTCAGAGGACCTAGAACAGTCCTGAGTACATGAAGGGCTCAGGAAAAACTGAAATGAATGGATGTTGTTTGGTGAATGCATTGTCGTGTCCCCCTGGTTACCTGCTTTATTATGGTTAAATTGTGCCTTTTTGGTACCACTTATTCCCTAAGATCTTTGAAGGTAGGGGCAGGGGGGCGGGGCCCAAGCTCTAGTCTCCTGACTTTATAATCCTGTTGCCTACATTTAGGGCTTTGCTTATACTAGGTGCAACCAGAGTCCTTTGGGGATGATGATGAGTCAGTGGTTGCTCCTGGCAATAGGAGCACCCTGGGACATTTTTCCAATCTAGGCACCAGAGACCTTCATAACCCTTTTGCCCCTTAGAGAGTTTGAGGAGCAGGTGTCCAGGACTCCCTATGGAAAAAGGACTCTGGTTCTTCTAAAGTTCCTAGCAAAGCCTATACAGTGTAGTACATTCAGGGGACCATTTCACCAGTACCAATGACTCCTGCTCCTGCTAAGGATGCTCTGTGGCACGGTCTGGTCATAGTCTAAGGCTAGTCACATGTGCTGATGATTTGGGGGGATCAGTCTTTTTCATACTATTTCAGTACTACCCAGGACATGCTATGAAGAAAGCAGCTTCCTTTTCCATCCATCCATCCCTCCCTCCAACAAATATTTACTGAATCCTAGGACCACAGGCTCCTAGATTTAGAGTTGGAAGGGACCGTGGAGGTCGTCGGTTCAAACCTTCCCATTTTGCAAATGGAGAAACTGAGACTCTGGGTTTTAAACACTGTTTTAGACATTCGAGAGAATAACAAGATTGAAGAAGACATGATCCCTTCTCTTAAGGAATTCACCACCTAGTGGGAAAGATAAGGCAAGTCTACAAGTCAATCAAAAGAGTTCTGGCCTTAGGAACCAGAAAAATCTGGACAGTGAACCCCAGTTTTGCAACTTTCTAACCATGTGACTGAGCAAGTCACTTGACCTGAGTCTTAGTTTTTCCATCTGTAAAAGAGGGATAGTAACATAACTCTCCTGCCTGCCTCACAGGGTTGTTGTGACAGAAGAGCCTTGTAAACTGTACAATACTGTATAAAATGGTGACTGCTGCCACCATTGCTACAATATGATGTATTACATATCAATAGTTCAAAGACATGGGATTTTTGTTCATTTGGGTAACCCTCAACCAGTACAGATTGCAGCTTGTTCATGTTTTGGTAAATGGTTTCATTAGTCACAGTGGCCCAAAGCACTTATTCCCTAATGGCCAAACCCCTAGTGATGAACTTCTTCACATTTAGTTAAGGCTCGTCCTTGGACAACAGATAAATGTTCTTTAGCCAGACTTTTTTTTTTCCAATGTGGAAGACAAGGCAATTGGGGTTAAGTGATTTATCCAAGGTCACACAGCTACTAAGTGTGATCAACTGTTTGAGGTCGTATTTGAACTCAGGTCCTCCTGACCCTAGGGCTGGTGCTCTATTCCCTGCACTACCCAACTGCTCCTTAGCCAGATTCTTAACTGTGGTTTTTCCAGATAGGTAGAATGTACCCACAGTTGTGGTTTGCTGGTTTAGCTGTTGAGGGCTCAAGGTCAGCTCCACATCATGAGGAAACCTTGCTCTAACATGACTTCCCCTCTCCCTCCTCCTAGACTCCTGGGCTTTTGACCTCCACTTTTCATTTTGTTTTCCCCAATTTGAATATGTCCTGTGAGAGTAAGAACCTTTTTTTGCATCTGTATCCCTAGTACTTAGCACAGTGCCTGCCACAAAGTAAACAAATACTCGTCTCTTCATCTAGGTCCTGAAAGGCTTCTGGTAAGATGGAGGTGCCATTTGCGCTGAGCCTTAAAGAATTTCAACGAACTGAGAGAAGGGAGGGGGTGGGGGTGGGGGGAAGGCATGGGCCGCCAAGAAAACAGCAGCTACAGTGACATAGAAGAGGGAAGCACTAGGCACATTCTGGGAATACTCAGTCCAGTCTGGCTGGACCAGAGGGTGCAATAATACTAGTAACTGACATTTTTATAGGGCTTTAAAGTTTGCAAAGCACTTTACATACATCAGCTCATTTGAGCCCAGCAACAACTGGGTGAGGTAGGTCCTACTAGCATTATTATCTTGTTGTAGTGGTGAGGAAACTTTGCAAAGTGAAGTGACTTGCCAGGAAATGCACAGCTAGTAAGTGTCAGAGGCAGGATTTCAGCCCAAGCCCTCCTGACTCCATATCCAGCAGCTCTTTCTCCACATTGACTGGAAGGAATGCCAGGCATAGCGTAGCACAATCCCTACCTCTGTTTTCACCCTATATTAAGAACTGTTCATAGTGACCAACACCCCTGACTCTGGACCATTCCTAAGCTCCAGGGCAGAGAGCCAGTGAAACCTGAGCTCCAGCCCCAGAGGGAGGGGGAGAAGGCAGGACTGGAGATACAGATTTGGGAGTCATCTGATCTGCACATGGGTGGTAGTTAAAAACACATGAAGAAATAAATGAACTCTCCCATGGAGTACATGTGGAGGGAGAAGAGTAAACAGACCAAGTTGTTTCCCCCTGGGTTACGAGCATCCTCAGGATGGCGGGAGAAGGGACACCCAGAGAAGAGAGGAGGACAGCCTTGAGTGGACACATCCAGGCTTGCTAATGGCACTTGGCTTTGCCCTAGACTTCCCTGAGACTTGTGAAATTCCAGCCATCTCCTCTGTGGCAAATGTGTTGGGTGGGTTCACAGAGTTGCCTTCCACTGACGTTGAACATTGAAATATCCTTCAGCTGGATTCAACCCAGAATCACAGTAATGAGAGAGTTCTTTTTTTTTTTCTTTTTGCCACATTAAATTCTTCACCAGGTTTGAAATAGCACAATCCAGTACTCTGGAGGTGAGTCTGGAAATGCAGATTTCAAACTGTTAACTCAAGGTCTCTGAGCTTAGGAAACAAAATACCAGGAGGCTACCAAGGGAGAAAATAATTGTGTTTTTACTTTACATTGTACTACTTCCTTGGGTTTTCCTGAAGGATCCTATTTTTCTTTGCTATATTCCTTCAAGAGCTTCCGCAATCTCTGCCCTATCTCTCTCTCTCTCCATATGCTAGTATTGGAGGGGCTTAAGTGCATACAAACCCACCGTTAAATCTACACTTGATAGAAAGATACTCAGGAATCCATACATTGTGCATTTCCAGATCACACTTGGAATCCCAAGCTTCTCCTTCTTCCAAGGTAATTTTGCTGATAACCACCTCATAAAAAGGAAAAAAAAAGACTCCTTAAAATCCTCTATATGGCATTCATGTGGGACTAAGTCAGCTTGTCAGGGTTATAAGAGCCTAATTTAATCCAAGCTTATTAACATGTAACATTTTAATTTGTCTTTTCAATACGCTTAGCAGAGTATAAGTGTAACGAATTTAATATCAGAAGTAAGGATTTTATGTGTTAATTACAATGTTTCCATTTCTTCTAGAAGCTCTATCAAACAGGCGCTCACTGGCTAACCCCTGTGGAAAATAGAGCCCTGGAAAGCAATTGGGCTTTCTTTTTTTCTGGCTCTTTCCCACTCACCCCCCAAATTGCAGGATTGAAAGCAATCACAAAGAAAAATGGGTTTCCACTATGTCTAAAATTAACTGAAGCCTAATAATTGAGGGGATGTGCCCATCCCTACACAAGAGCAACAGATGCCCTGGCATGAGGGGAATTTCAGTCATGTGTGGTTGTGCTAGGAAACCGGACCTGCATTTCTTGGGCCCATGGAGGAGTCTCTGATTCTCTGACCCTGTGACTCCTCAGCAGCAGCTTCCAGGGTGACCTCTGAACCCTGTTTCACTTGACTCACCTTGAGATTCAAGTCTCACTCTAGCTCTGATTTCGATATCTCAGCTTTCAAGAATGCCTTTGGGGATAGAGGTGGGCAATGTGGCGTAAAAGGACGGGTGTTAAATCAGGAATCAAAAGACCTATGTTCAAATCCTAATTCTGACACATCCTGTGTGGTGTTGAGCAAATCGCTTAAACTCTCAATTCTCCCTCTGTGAAATGACCAGATGATGTCTGAAGTCCCTTCCAGCTCTACAGCTATGGTCTTATAATGACTAACAATAAGAACATTTTTGTAGCTTGATAGAGTGCTAGCCTGAGAGCTAGAAAGACCTGGATTCATGTCCTGCCTCTCACACAAACTAGTTACGTAGTAACCCGGGGTAAGTGACTTAACCTCTAAACCTTGAAGGAAAGAGTATTCTGCTTTTTCTTTGTTTCTCCAGGGCTTTGCACATGCCTGGCATATAGTAGGTGTTGTACTTAGAGTAATGAAGATCTGGGCTCAGATCTGACCTCTGACACTTACCAGCTGGATGACCTTGAACAAGTCACAGAGTCACAGATTTAGAGCCCAAAGAGGACATATAGTCTGACCCTCTCATTTTACAGATGAGGAAACTGAGGTCCAGGTAGGTTTAATGACTTTTCCAGAGTGACACAAGGAGTAAGAAGCAGAATCTGAAGTCAGGTTCAGCGTCAGAACTACAGAGCCCATGCTCTTTCACCTGGATCCTGCTGCCTTCTAGAGAAAGTATCAGTTTGATAAAAAACCAAATCCCTTAACCTCTCTGAGATTCAAGGAGTTCCCACAGTGAGGTAATCAAGTATTGTTTCCAAATTGTTTCTTGAGGGTTAATCTTCTTTTCCAAATAGATTGCTATGTCCTGGAAGGCAGGGAGCCCCGCCGTCTGGAGATGCAGTGATGTCACAATAAACATATGCTGTTTGAGCTTTCTCAGAAGAAATTTGTCAAAACGAAGAAAACTTGACAAGATCTTCAATTCAACAACTATTTAAAACTTGATTTATTTTCCCCAAGCAAAATCAATCACAGAATAAACAAAACTAAGCAAAACAAATACCCCCCCCAAAAACTTCACACAATTAAACAAAACAACATAAAACATGTCACTGATGATTCCATATGCAACCCTGCTCCTCTGCCATTCACCAATTAATAAAAACCAAGATCATAATACATCGGCTTTGACAAAGTAGCTCCAACTTTGTCCACTGTATCTATCCTGTATTTCGCTGCTGTTTGATGCCATCTTCCTATAATAATAATGAATGATATTTACATAATGCTTACTTTGTCCCAGGTACCATGCTAAGAGCTTTACAATTCGGAGCTCATTTGACCCTCCCAACGGCCTTACAAGGTAGTTACTATTATTATCATTCCTATTTTACAGTTAAGAAAACTGAGGCAATTAGGGTTAAGTGACTTACCCAGACCCACAGAGCTACTGTCTAAGACCAGATCTGAGCTGAAATCTTCCTGACTCTGGGCTGATGCTCTATCTACTGCACCATCAAGCTGCCCCAATGTTACACATTTGAACGGTGTGTATGTTATTCTTTTGGTTCTATTTTTATTTTCTCCGTTCTGCTTCTCTTCACATCTTCCCAATTTTTTTGTATTGTTCATATTTGTTATTCTTTATAATAATATTCCATTACATTCACATACCACAATTTATTTATCCATTGCTTCAAAATTGTGCACAGTCTGTTTCCAATTTTTTGCTATTGAAATAAGGCTCTTATGAATATTTTTACACAAGTGGATTCTTTTTTTATTGCCTCTCAGCCCCTTACAGGAATTATAGGCCAAAGGGTATTGAAAGTTTTATTGTATAATTCTATATTGCTTTCTAAAACAATTGAATCACAACTCTACCAGCAGTCAATCAATCAACAAGAATTTACTAAGCACCTACTATATGTCAGATACTGTAAAGTTCTGGGGATCCAAAGACCAAAAACTGAAACAACGTCTGCCCTCAAGAAACTTACAGTCTATGCAGAGAAACAACATATTCATAAATAAGTATATACATAATAATGGTATAAATTCAAAATAAATTAAAAGTCAAATACAACATAATTAGGGAGAGAAAGGAGGAAAGCCACTCTCTAACTTGAGGGAGGGAGGGGATACAGAGAATGTTTTCTGAAGAAGGTGGGGCTTGAGCTGTTCCTGGAAAGAAATAAAGAATTCTATGAGGCAGAAGTGCTGAGAGATAGCAGTGCAGGGATGTGGAACAGTCTTGGCACAGTCTGAGGACAAGAGATGGGCTACCTTATATGAGGAATGGAGAAAACGCCAGTTTGACTGGACCAAGGAGTGAAGGAGGGGGAATGATATATAATGAAGCTGAAAAAATAGATTCGAGCCAAGTTGTTGTAGTGCCAATGCAATATTCACAGCGCCAATGGTGACTATAAATATGTGACATAGTCCTCAATCACAAAATATAA
The DNA here is from genome assembly GCA_028646575.1 of Pseudocheirus occidentalis. Lineage (NCBI taxonomy): Eukaryota > Metazoa > Chordata > Mammalia > Diprotodontia > Pseudocheiridae > Pseudocheirus > Pseudocheirus occidentalis. The sequence continues at coordinate 92,417,249 of CM053595.1, forward strand.
CAGACTCTCCATATATAAGACAGAAGCAAAACATTTATTCAGACATCAGAAAACAGAATCCTAAAACCAGGAAACTGAATCGGTCATAACACCAAAGAAGTTAATACACCATAACACAGCATGAAACCACACCACACTTTAGCCTTCCCACAAACCAAGACTCACAAGCATAACTGTCTACTTGCCTGCCATCCTCTTTCTTCCACCAACTAGCTACTCTGACCCCCAGTTTCCTATGGGCTCTGCTCCACCCTTTAGCAAACTCCTCCCACCACAGGCTCCATGGGATTACATTCAGCCTATTAGGGGGCAAGAAATATGTTCAAATCAGGGAAGATCTTCAAATTCCTTTAGGCTTATTAAGGGGCAAGGAAGATCTTCAATTTGGTAGAGTATTTAATGTTCAGTCTTGTCAATATTTTTTTATAAGTATGTTCTATAAGCTTATAGCCTCCCTTAAGGGGAGACCACAAGGCCTAATCTTACAACAGTGGTTTCCATGTATAAATTGTATATTTATATAGAATTTATCAATCTTCAAATTCCTGTTACCATTACAGTTGTAAAGGACTTGAAAAGTCAAACGACTTTTTTCCCAAAAGCAACAGGAAGATACTGAATTCTTTGCAGTAGGTGAGAGACTTGGTCAGATTTGTACTTAAGAAAAATCAACAGTGAATTAGCATCTTATTTTCTTAAAACACCAACACTTAATTTTGCCATTTTTTTACCACTTTCCCCAATTTTATGGGTGTAAGGTGGCACCTCAGAGTTGATTTTGTCCAATTGCAAGTATTTTGAACACTTTACAAGACACCATTGATAGTTTGCATCTCTTCTTTGGAATTCCTGTTCATCTCCTTTGAGAACTTTCTGTTAGAGAATGGCTCTTAATCTTAGAAGTCTCTTACTACTGCATATAGATTTCATATTCAGATTTTTATCAGAGATATTTAATGCAAAGGTTTTTCCAGTCCTTATCTTTTCTTCTTATTCTGGATGCTTTATTTTATTTGTACAAAACCTTTTTATCTTTATGTATCCTAAATTATACTTTATTATTTCCTTTACATGTTGTCTTGATAAGAATTTTCATCCTTCAATCAGTCATCAAACAATTCTTAAGAGAGTATTACATGCAAAGCACTATACTAGGCACTAAAAATATAAATTAAAAAGTGAGCCCAATCCTTGGCTGTGAAAGGTATTACTTTATAGTCACCTCTAATGTTTTATGGAATCATTTACTATACACTTAGGCTGTTGGTTAATTTATAATTTATTCTAGTATATGTTATTAGATATTGATCTGATCTTATTTTCTATCAAGTTACTATCAGTTTTCCTAAAAGTTTTTGTTAATTATGAATTTCTTCACCAGTAATTTGTATTCTTTAGGTTTATTAAACACCAAACTACTGCATTTATTTGGTTCTAAATTTGATTACACACTCATTTACTTTCATGGTTTTTTCATAAGGATAAACATATTTGTTTCATAGTTCCAGAAAATTATAGTAATTGCAGCTTTATTATATGACATGAATTTGGCTGTGTCAGTTCCCCTTTTTTCTCCTTTTTTTTTGAAGTATGTCCTTTGATATTATTGATCTTTTTTCCCACAATATGAGTTTGCTTTTGTTTTTTTAGTGCTGTGATTCACCACATTGGTATATTTAAATCTATAAATTTATTTGGGGTTTTATAAGATTAGGCCTGGTGGTCTCAAGACCACCAGGGAAACTGTGGCTTATAGGATTTATACATGAAAACCACTGTTGTAAGATTAGACCTTATGGTCTCCCCTTAAGGGAGGCTATAAGCTTATAGAACATACTTATAGAAAAATATTGACAAGACTGAATATTAAATACTCTACCAAATATTTAGAACATCGTTTATTTCAATTAAATTGACTTATAATTGTGCTTATATAAGTCCTGTATCTCTATAAATCCCCAGCTATTTAATACATTTTGATATTTTAAATAGCTTTCCTTTCCATCCATTTGTTCCTGGTTTTTCTTAGTTATATCTGGAAATGCTGGCAATTAGGAGGGAGTATTTTAGGGGTGAACTAAGTATCCTGTTTCTTTGGCAAAGTTATTTAGCTTCTTAGCTAGGGTTTTTTGTTGATTCTCTTGAGTTTTCTAAGTAAATCATTGTGTTATCTGAAAACAGAGCTATTTGGGGCCCTTATTTGAAATGTTTATTCCTTTAATTTCTTCTCTTTGTTTTATTGCTATAGGTCACATTTCTAGAACTATTGTGAATAATAACGACAATTTAAAATGTTTATTAAATACCTATTAAGTGCAAAGCACATTCTAAGCAGAGATTGACAACTTTAAGAAGGTCTCTGGAAAATATATGCTATGCTGTAGATGGACAATGATATTCAGTTATACCTTAAGTCTGCTTCTTCTGGGAAAAAAGGCTAATGAGAGTAAAGTCTAGCAGGAAGTCCTGAAACCAAGTCTGGGAGTGGCTGTGCCAAACGTCAGAATACCTATTGACAGCATTACCTTTCTTTGTCCCCCCCAAAAGAACTGCTCTGTTCCCAAACATGAGGTTCACCAATTTTTGTGATTTTATTTTAGGTGTGTGGGAATAAGTGAGAGTATATTGGGAAGAATAGCTTTCCTGTGGGCCTTAGGGGTTACACAGAGCTTCCAGCCACATTAATATAGCACCTAGATCAAGGGAGATAGCAGCCTCACCATGGTCTGCACTTGTTAAACTACACCTGGAGTACTGTGTTCAGTTCTAAGTGCCAAGTTTTAAAAGGAACATTTATATCCAGGGTATAAGCAACCAGAATGGTGAGGAGTCTGAAAATGGCCAGAGAAACTGAAAATCTTTAGTTTATAAAAGAGACATCTTAGTAAGAATATGATTATTGTTATTCAGTCATGTCCATTTGGGGTTTTCTTAGTAAAGATACCAGAGTGGTTTGCCATTTCCTTCTCTAACACATTTTATAGATGAGGAACCTGGGGCAAACAGGGTTAAATGACTTGCCCAGGGTCACACAGCTAGTAAGTGTCTGAGGCCGGGAAGATGAGTCTTCCTGATTCCAAGCCCAGCACTCTATCCTCTGTACTACCGAGCTATCCAGTGACAGGATATCTGTCTCTAAATATATGAAAGGTTATCATGTGAAAAAGTATAAGTATTCTTTGTCATTTCAAGAAAGCACAGATAGGAACAATAGGTAAAAGTGACAAGGAGGCAGAATTACACTTAAAGAACTTAATTATCAAAGGTTCAGAAGTGGAACTGGATAGCCATTTGTCAGGCTGCTACAGAAGAGCTGTGGGTACTGAGTGGGAGGTCAGATTTAGGTCACCCAAGAGTTTGTCCTCTGTGATTTTTGGGCAAAGACTCCAGGACTGTGCAGAGGGCACAGCAGCTCTGAATTTGGATATAGTATGGGTCCTTATGTGGTCATAATATCATAGGATTTAGAGTTGGAAGGATCATTTTCCCAAAGACCCTCATTTTTACAAAGGAGGAAATTAAGACCCTGAGTGGGGAAAGCAGTGTTCTGTGGGGATTTAAATGACCTTAAACTGGCTGAGATTGGGCTAGGGAAGTGGGAAGGAGACGTGGCACCCAGGAATGCAGTCCTATTGTAGGTTGCAGAATGCTTGGGCACGATTCATTCATCTCTGAAGTCTGTTCCCTAGAACAAGAGCCAGAAACCGGCAGTTTCTGGACTAGCTCATCAGCTTAGCAAGGGGTCGCTTTCACATACCAGTACCAGTGGTGGGAAACCTTTGAGGCCACATGTGACCTTCTAGGTCCTCAGGTACAGCCTTTTGATTGAGTCCAAGTTTTACAGAACAAATCCTTTTATTAAGGGGATTTGTTCTATGATGTTTGGATTTGGTCAAAGAGCCACTTGAGGGCCTACAGGGCCACATGTGGCCTTGAGGCCACAGCTTCCCCACCCCTGCAAGCAGACCTTTGTTCTACTCATACAATCATATGGGAAACATTTGGCTACCTCTGGATCTACCAGACAAATATCTTTTCCTCAGTGGCTTAAGGTTAAATTTTCAGCCCACAAGTGATATTTTATAAAAAGATAACTTCCAGCATTCAGCCTGATTGTGCACCCTGAGGCTCAAACCTTTAACAAGTCTATAAGCCTTGCAGGTCCAACCATATAGAGCAACAAGACCCTAGAAAAGTCATTTAACCTTTCTGAGCCTCAGTTGCTATATCTGTTCAAAGATACTTGTAATTGCCTCTGCCTTCTGCAGGAGTTGGGTAGGGGAGGACACTGGCACATAATAAAGGTGAAAGCACCCACTGTCAAAATGTAAGACTTTCTGTAGTTCCTTGTATTGAGCATTCAGGGCACCACTTCTCTAAGCAGGCCTTTTTATGAAGTGTCCGGACTATAGCTCCCTCTTCCTTCCACCCCTTCTCCCTACCACGGCTGTGCTTATCTTACACACATATCACTGTCATTCTTTTGATGTTTTCTTTGTTTTTCCACAAGCTTTTTTGTGCTTCAAATAAAGCATATATATAAAGCACGCACACACACATAATGTATATGTATGTATATACATGTGTACATATGTATATATGTATGTGTATCTATACATGCATACATACATGAAGATATGATGTGGCCATAAACACATTTCAACTAGTTAGTAGGGAAAAAAAAGTTAGAACGTGAATTCAAGGGGCAACTGGAAGGTCTGAGTTCAAATCCAGCCGCAGACACTTACTAGCTGTGTGACCCTGGGAAAGAAAGAAAAGAAAGAAAGAAAGAGAGAGAGAGAGAGAGAGAGAGGGAGGGAGGGAAGGAAGGAAGGAAGGAAGGAAGGAAGGAAGGAAGGAAGGAAGGAAGGGAAGAAGGAAGGAAGGAAGGAAGGAAGGAAGGGAGGAAGGAAGGAAGGAAGGAAGGAAGGAAGGAAGGAAGGAAGGTTGCAAATACTTTGTTACCCTAAAGATAGAGCTCTAAATTTCAATGACCTACTTTTGGCTCCCTTCCCAAATTCTGGAATGGACCACAGTAAGGGGGTAAGGCAGAAGTTAAGGTGCAGAGACCTAGGCCCTTCAGTCCTCCACCACCAAACTCTGGCTCAACTTTTCCCCCTCTGGAGTGATAGTGCCTGTACCCCATAGCAGCCCTCATGGCTTGACTTCTCTGGAGACCTTTAGGAAGCCTTTTTGAGCAACTCACTCAAGCATTTAGTTATATGTTATGGTGATGAATGTTACTTCATTGGTGTGGACAAGCCCTTCACTCTTCCTCACCTTGGGAAATTCTGGTCCAAGTCCTTCAATAAATCATCCATAAAAGACCTACCCAACATTGTGGAGGCAACTTCCTCTACCTCTTCTAAGATTCTATAAGGCCCAGGATAATCCTTGGGTTGTCCATCTAAATGCACCCAACAAAATATGGCAGCTGTTCTGTACGTTCAGGTTTGCTGTTGTTGTTTTTAATTCATCAACTCCTTTTTGTGGAAGAGTCAATAAGATCTGGGATCATGTTTTGCTACTGACACTTACCAATTACATTGCCATGGACAAATCACTTATACCCTATCTGAGCCTCAGTTTCCTTCCCTGGAAAAGGGGAATAAAAATGTCTGTAGCACTAGCTCCACAGGATTGATTTCTCCAATGAGATCATTAAAGATCATCATTTTGTAAAGTGCTTTGCAAACCTTGAAGTGCTATGTAAAGATCAGTTACAATAGCAATTATTATAGTACTTATTATAACACATTATAATTTATGTTTATACACAATTATAATATTTATCAATAAAATTAATTATGTTAGGCTCAGAAAGACTGAAATATCAGTTCTGAAAGCTGATCAAGATGTTTGTAGGAATTTCCCATTTCATTTATCCCTGCTCCTGGCTCTTTTTTCTATAGCAGAGGCAGCTAGGTGGCTCAGTGGATAGAGTGCTGAGCCTGGAGTCAGGAAGACTTGAGTTCAAATCACTGGGGATGGGCTACAGTCTGCTTTGCCCATCAGGCTTCTCCCTATTATCCTCTGGATCACCTACAGTTGGGATTGTTGTGTTCCATTGTTCCCACCACTGTGAAAATATCAGAATAGAAAGGCAGAGCCACAAAAGGAGGGAATCATCAGAAGGGTTGATTCATTTCCCAAACACTCTCCTATTGAAACACTGTATCATCATCTCTACATGTATGCATCTCATCCTGAATGACAAAAGGTGGGTGTTCAGAGAAAGGACCTACACTTTGCGTTCTCACACATACTTTCATACCTATCACATACAAAGATCCTGGATTTGATGTTAGAAGGTTCTTTAGAGCTCATAGTTGAACAATTCCATTTTTGTATGTAGCAGGAAGGCAAGAACTGACTAAAGATGGGGAAAAAAAAAAGGTCCTAGATTATTCAGCCACTTTGATTATATATACTGTGTATATATATGTTCTCCCTCAAGAGGGCAGTGGCCTTACTATTTCAGGACAGAAACTCAGAACATTTAAAGATTTCTTTCTGAATCATTTTTTCTGTTCCCTGCAGCATATCTGCCAATCTTTAATTACTCTAAATATTGAATCTTTCACCTTGGGCCTGACAGGATCATGTCACCCAGAACGAACCCAAGGCAAGAGGATGGAGCTGGAAGTCCGGACTGGGGACCAGAATGTGGGAGCCCAGAAGATACCTCTCCAGCTTGGGTGTAGCTGATCATGAAGCAAAGAACTTCTTCCTTGGAACGGGTGCCTGGGTGCAAGGAGAGTTCATCTGGAGTCACTTTGGGGCCTGGGGGCACCTGGCAACAGAGACCCAAGACAGGGCCCTGAGAGGTTTCAAGTGGCTTCTTCTCAGGGACCCTGGGGATTCATTCTACCTCTTACCAAACCTCTGGATCACTGGGGACCACAGCTGAGAGAACTATGGTGGGGGGAGGAGTTTTCCGGAGCGAGTTTAAGGAGACAGGTGGTTTCCCCAGGGACAGTTGAAGGACTGTGAGGAGGAAAATTGGCAACTGTTCTGGTTGGGAGGCCACCCCACCTAGGGACAAGGGCAATTCCCTAGTTCTTCCCCCGTCTCGGATGAGAATAATGTTCCGGCAACTACTACTTGGGTGGCCTAGGGCAATTCATTTAACCTGTCTGGGCCTCAGTTTCCTCATATGAAGAATAATGGGCCTGGGCTAAATACAAAACCTCTAAGCTCCCTTCCAGTTGTAAACTTGTAAATCTGTGATCTCATGAGTGAGATCAGGAGGAGAAGCAGAGAAAGGCTCAAATTCCCTTTATCCTTTCAAGGTAGTAGGCTCTGGGAAGAGGGAGAGGCAGCTTCTCCTCATACAGCCTGTAGAAGGTCACTCTTCTGAACACAGGGACCAGACCTGGAGAGTGAGCACCTTACTACTCCAGCCAAGATTTCCTTTTCCTGACCTAACTCCCACTAGTCCCTCAGAACTCAAGTTCAATTCTAGTCATCCTCTCAGACTCTCTAGAGCAGTAACCTCAAGTGGCCCCAAAAAATTTGCAAATTTTTTTTTTGCTTCCCTTCCCTCTTTGCCACCCCTAAGCCAGGCTACTACCCCTTCTCACCCCCTCAGGGACACCCAAAGAACAAAGCACAAAAGTCCATGGAGAGGTTTCTGATTCCAGTTGGAGAGTCTACCTCATTCTTTCCCCAAAAAGCCTAGAGGGCTTCTCAGTAAGAATCTCACCTGTCTTTACATAGAATCCCAGGGTCCTAAAGAGCAGATGAGAGGTCATTCTGGTCTAGCCCCTGACTTCCCCACATATGAATGAACAAACTATGCAGAACACATCCATGAGCTGTCTTTTTTTGTCTTCTAATGGTCAAAAAAGTTCTTCCTTATATCTAATTGTGGCCATGATACATGAAGAAAACATTTCTCTGTCCTCTGTGGGTCTTCTTGGGTGATAAATTCTCATAAATATGTGGGATGGTTTTATGGTAGGGAGAGATATGAGGAAAATTTGGGCCACAAAAACTATTAGTGACATTTTATATATAAATATAATAATATATAATTTAAATTTATTTCTATTTTTAAAAAAACAAATAATTAGAGAACGTGAACCTCTTACACTCATTAAATAAGCAAAGATAGTTTAAGACAACAAAGTTCAGTGTAGGTAACTGCTTCAAAGGGAGACAAAAGCTCACTGTTACATTGCTGGCAGATATGTGAGTTGGGGCGAACAATTTGGGAAGCAATACATCAATATACAACAATAGCTACAAAACTGTTCATGCCCTTTCATCTATGACCCTCAAAGGCTATGACTTCAATACTTTAAGAATCTATAATTTCACCAAGATCTGTCTTCTGTCTACCAATTCAGATCATGATTTCTCTACAAATTTTAAAATAAATAATAATCATAGTTAGCATTTATATAGTACTTTAGATATGTGAAACACCTTTTGGATATTGTCTCATTTGATTCTTGAAACAGCCAAAGGATATATGAAAGAATATGAGAATGCTTATATAAAGCGATGTTGAATGAAGAACTAATCAGAATGACAGTAACAATGTACATCCTGACTATTACCATGTTTAAAAATAATAGAAGCAACAAAATTTTTAAAAATACACAAAAGAGGTCAGAAAGGGATAGAGAAGCAGAAAGGAGAACCCCATGGCTGCTGTAGAAACCAGGTTGTGATTTGTTTCTGGGAGAGAGTCGGACAAAGATGGCCAGTCTTTGCAGTCTTCGCCAACCAGCCCAGCCTTTGTAATTTGCATAAAACAGAAGAGCATGATGGAGGAGGCTGAGAGCAGTTTCCTCACCACAGTATCACTCAATTACTTTTCAGTTGAAAGAAGTAGAGCCCTGGGAATACTTGCCCCAGCCAGAATGGGTATGATTAAAAAAAATAGGAATAAGAACTAAATAAGTTTCTCACCATAACAGATAAGAGTTGAACTGAGGAAGTTAGAGGAGTTGAGTTCAAAGAGCCTAAATATCTGTGACCTGCAGTGGGGCAGCCTAAGTAGTTCATAGGTGTTGGCTGAGATAATCATGGCCTCTCTCCTTCAGAGACAAGACCTACTAACCTAACCATAGCATTCCCCTAGTGCGTGGTGGACCGTGGTGGACGGAATAGCAGGGGACCTTGAAGACAGCTTGATAACTGAAGAACATCTGGAGCCACAGAGAGTGGTGCTCTGAAGGAAGCAGATCCCGCAGAGAACAGTGTGATCACATTACTACATGGCATCAGCAGTTCTGTAGCACCAGAGACATGGCTTGTCTCTCTACACGTAGACCCTGGCCACATGGTTACCCTCAGTGCACCCATACCCAGGTGCCCTGATCCCATATGTTCCCCATGTGTATGTGTCCCATAAGCAAATCCTAGGCATGTCCCCTGTTCCCACTAAAGGTATGTGTATTTGTGAGAAAGCTTGAGGTTTATAGGGAGAATTTTCTGTGGTTTCTAATATTACTATGCTATTTCATATGCCTGCTTTCCCATCTATATAAAATTTTTATGAGGATAATATATGCACTCATCAAGGACATCCTAGATGAAGATATTAGGAAGAACAGGCAGGCTTTCCAAACCATTCCAGAGTATGCCACATCTTTACCATCACACAAATGACTGAAGATGTGGAAAACACAAAAATCCACTGTCAGTCAGCTAAGCAAGCAAGCAGACATTTAGTTAACATTTACTATATGCCAGGCACAGTGCTAAGAGCTAGGGAAATAAAGAGGGTCCGTGTCCTCCAGGGTCTTACATTCTAATAGAGGGAGACAACATAAATGCAAGTCTGTGCAAAGTCAATGCAAGGCAGCCTCAGAGGGGAAGGCACAAGAAAGCAGGACAAGGGAAGGTCTCAGGCAGAGGGTACTACTTGAAGGGAGCCAGAGATTCTAAGAGGTAGAAATGAGGAAGGAGAGTTTTCCAGGCATGAAGGCACGAGGCATAGGCTCAGGAGATGGGGTTTCTTGTGAAAGGAGCAGCAAGTAGCCCAGTATAGCTAGACTACTGGGTGCATAGAGAGGAGTAATATATAAGACAGCTGAAATAGTAGGTTGGGGCAAGTTATGAAGAGCATTTGAAAAAAAAAATTTTGTCTTTTTGAAGGGGGGAAGGCAGTGCAATTGGGGTTAAGTGACTTGCCCAAGGTCATGTGGCTAGTAAGTGTTAAGTGTCTGAGGCTAGATTTGAACTCAGGTCCTTCTGACTCCAGAGCTGGTGCTCTATTCACTGTGCTACCTGGCTGCCCCATGAAGAGCTTTAAATACTAAAAAGAAGAGCCTACATTTGATTTTAGTGGTAATATGGGGCAGTGGAATTTATTGAATATGGGAATGACAATCATGCTTGCTCTTTAGGAAAAGCATTACTGCTATAGTATAGTGGATTCATTAGATCAAACAGGCCATAAAGAAGCTGTATGGCATCAACACGGCCACAGTCAACACACTGATCCAGTCTGATGGAGAGAAGAAGGCCTATGCCTGACTTGCTCCAGACTACAATGCTTTAGATGTTGCCAACAAAATTGGAATCATCCGACCTGTGTCCAGTTGTGTCCTATTCCACCTACAATAAAATGTTTTCCAGAACAAAAAAAAAATAATTGGTTGTGGAAATATCTTTAACATGATTGTGCATGTATAACCTAAATCAAATTGCTTGTCATCTTGGGGAGGTGGGAAGAGAGAGGGGAAAAAGGGAGAAAAATTTGAAACTCAAAATCTTATAAAAATGAATTTTGAAAACTATCTTTACACATAATTGGGGGAAAATACTATTTACATAAAAAGAGGGAGAGAGAGATCATTGGTAACTTTGGAGAGAGCAGTTTCATCTGAGTGATGATGTGGGAAGCCAGACTACAAGAAACTGAGAAAGTATAGAGTCAGTGGATTAGATAACTTTTTGGTTTTGGCAGTTAAATATTTAAAAACACAACCCAATTCTTGATTTGGTAGAATGTAACACCTTCTGTGGCAAAGGGAAGAGTAGTCTGGATTCCACATAGAATGCTGGGATTTGGAATTCTCACTCATCTCCTGAGGCAAAGAAATACTTACGGTGTAAGAAAAAGACTCTAAAAGAATAAGGAAACACTTAAAAACAGGCACCACTTGCTCTCAGTCAAAGAGGCGCAGAAGAGGAATGTTCAGTTTTATGACTGATGATATCTGATCAAAAGTCTATACTCCTTTGACCATTTATCCCCCCTTGCCTTGACTTCCTTTCCTCATGCATGAAAAGAGGAAGCAGCATTGATGGTGAGGTCCTCTAGACCTTCCATGAGATGACATGGTGCCGGCTACATCAAATCCTAGAACACTGGGATCCATCCTGGGATGAGATCTAGAACCGTTCAGGAGAATTTGGCCTAATTATACATAGAGAAAAAAAATCAAGTGGCTGAAGAATGTCTGTTATCTGGAGGGATTACGACATTTTTTGTTCAAGAGTTCTTTTTTAACATATAAGTTTTAATTGATTTTTATATCACCTAATTTCCTCAGTATCTGTCTACCTCTCCCTCCCAAAGAACTGTCCGATATGACAAATAGTATTTTTAGAGACAAAATAAAAAAAAGAAAGAAAGAAAAAGAAGAAAAAGAAAGAAAAAGAAGAGGGAAAAAAAAGCCAGATTGATCAATACATTAAAAAAAATCTGAAAACATGTATAAGATATAACATGTGTGAACCTTCCACCTCTGCAAAGGGATAGAATGGGAATGTCTTTTCATGTCTCTTCTTTCAAGCCATGGTTGTTTTTTTTTTATTATTTTGTAACATCCTCTTTTGATTTATTTTGTGGTTGTCCCTTTTGTTTACTTTATGTATATTGCTTTCTTGGCTCTGCTTACTTCACTCGGCATTACTTCATGTAGATCTTTCCATACTTCTCTGTATTCATCACATTTATCATTTCTTACAACACAGAAATCTTTCATTACATTCATGTACCACAATTTGTTTAGCTATTTCCCAATTTATAGGCATCTACTTTGTTCCCAATTCTTTGTTATCACAAAAAGTGCTGCTATGAATATTTTGTGTATGTAGACACTTTCTTCTTATCAATGGCTTCCTTGGAGTATAAACCTAGTAATGGAATCTCTGGGTTAAAGGATATGAATATTTTAGTCACTTCATTTGCATAATTCCAAATTGCTTTCCAAAAGGATTGCACTAATTAAAAGTTCTAACAACACTAGTGTGCCCACATTCCCACAATGCCTCCAGTATTGACCACTGCCATCTTTAGTCATCATTGCCAGTTTATAGGGTATGAGATGACACCTTAAGGTTTTGATTTGCATTTCTCTTTTTATTAGTGTCATAGAATATTCTTTCATGTAGTTGTTAATAGTTTGCAATTCTTGTTTTGAGAATTATTTGTTCATAGCCTTTAAATATCTTCTGGAGAATTGCTTTTGGTCGCACGTACACATACATACACACACACGTTTGTTGTGTTTATATCCTGAATACCAAACCCTTATCAGAGAAATCTGTTGCAAAGTTCTTTCCCCATTTGACTATTTCCCTTATTATATCAAATGTATTAATTTTATTGGCACAGAAGTTTTGCAGTTTCACGTAACCGAAATTATCTATTTAATCTTATGTAATTGTCTCTATCCTTTGGTTGGCTAAAAATACGTCTCCTACCCAAAGCTGTGAGAAGCATATGATTTGTCTTTTTTCCTAAGCTTTAATAGTATAATATTTAATATTAAGTTTAGGTATCCATTTACAAGGTGATGGTTCAATTAAACCTAATTTCTGCCAGACTGCTTTCCAGTTTCCCTAGCAGTCTTTAACAAATAGGAAGTTATTTTTATGTCATTTATCTTTTCTAGTTTATTGAACACTGAATTGTCAAGTTCCATTATTTTTTGCTCTTCTTGGTCTAATCTGTTCCATTGATCAACCTTTCTATTTTTCAACCAGTATCAGAGGTCTAAAAGTTCTATTCCTCCTTCTTCCTTACCTTGTTTCTTAATTTCCCTTGAAATTCTAGATCTTTTGCATTTTCAAGTTAATTTTATTATTTTATCAAGTTCTACAAAGTATCCATTCAATAATTTGATTGATATAGCATTAAAACTATAAATTAACTTCATCGTTTTTGTTATATTGGCCCAGCCTAGCCACGAGCACTAAAAATTCCTCCGGCTATTTAAGTTCTTTATTTCCTTGAGAAGCATTTTGTAACTGAATCTATACAAGAATTTTATGTGCATTTGCAGACTGATCTCCAGATACTTTGTGCATTGTGTGAATTATTTGAAATATTTCCATTATTGACTCTGGAATTTCATTAATCTTAGATAGAAATGTTATTGATTTTTTGAGGTTTGTTTTGTGGCTTTCAACTTTGTTGAAACTATTAATTGTCTCAATTGGTGTCTTTGCTGATTTTCTATGTAAACCATACTGTTTTATATCTGGAATTTTCTAAGAAACTGTCCAATTGTCAGCAAATAAGGATAAATTTATCTCCTCTTTACCTCTTTATGTCCCTAATTTTGTTTTTTCTTATTTTATTGCTAGAATTTATAGAATTATATCAAACAATCAGAGGGAAAATGGGCATCCTTGTTTTGCTCTTACAGTTATTGGGGAAAGTTCTAGTGTATCACTGTTGCATATAATGCTTGATTACAGTTTTAGATTTATACTTTTTAATTTATTTTTTATTTTAAAAAGAGTTTTTATTGATGTTTTCCCTTTCTTACATCATCATTGTTGCCCATGGTTTCCTCTCCCTTTCCCTCCCCAAGAATCATTCCCCTATGGACAAATATTGGGAGGAAGTGTATTTTTTAAGAGGAAAAAAAGTCAGCACAACTGATTGATAAATTGAGAAAGTTCAAAAGTATGTGTCATACATAACACCTGTGCAACTCCCACCTCCATGATGGGATTAGGTTAAAGTTCTTTTCTCATATATATTTATTCAGATTTCACTTGATCTTTATAATTTTGTTACATTTACTTTTGATTTTTTTGATGTGTTATTGTTTTTTCCATTTTTATTGTTTTAGTTACTCTGTATATTGTTGTCTTGGTTCTGCTTACTTCACTTTGCATTGGTTCATACAAATCTTTTCATGCTTCTTTATATTCATCACACATATCATCTCTTACAGCACAGTAGTATTTAATTATATTCATGCACCTCAATTTTTTTAGTCATTCTCCAATTGATGGGCATCTACTTTGTTTCCAATTCTTAGCTATCACAAAAAGTGCTACCATAAATATTTTGGAGTATATGGAAATTTTTTTTTAATTGATGATTTACTTTGGGTAAAGTCCAGCAATAGAGTCACTGGTTCAAAGAGTTTGGACATTTTAGTTACTTCATTTCCATAATTCCAAATTGCTTTCCAAAATGGTTGTATCATTTCACAGCTCAACCAACGAAGTATTAGTGTGTCTTAGGTAGATACTTTTTATGATGTTATAAAAGTTCCCTATACCTATACATTGTAGGCATTTTGATTTTTTTTTTTTAGCATAAATGAGTATTATACTTTTTCAAAGGCATTTTCTGTATCTTTTGGGATAAAGCATGTGATTTGGGATGTTTTTGTTTTTAATGATTCTGACATTGGTTATTTTCTTGATGTCAAACCATCCTTGCATCCCCAGTATAAATCCAACTTGGTCATGACGAATGATTTTTGAATGAATCACTGTATCTGTTTGACAAAATTTTATTTAAAATTTTTCTGAGTTGACTTTTTTATTTTTAATTTTTTTCCTTTTTTAAAAAACTTTTATTTATTTTTAGTTTACATCATTCATTTCCACTAGATTTTGATTTAAAGATTTTCTCCCCATTTTCCCCCAACCCACCATCCCAAAACAGCTATCCCATTGTATACCGTCTCCCTCAATCATCTCTCTCCTATATCCTCCCCCATCACCCCTCTGACTTTCCAGTATGGCAAGATGGATCTCCCTACCCCAGTACCTGTATATTTCCCTCCTTCCTATTCCACCCCCCACTTGTTCTATTCTCTACTTTGTCCCTGTCCTTTCACAAAAGTGTGTGCTTCTAACAACCCTACTCTCCCACCTTCCCTGCCCTCCCACTTCCCCCCTCATCTCCTTCCCCCCTACTCTCCTGTACGGCAAGATACCCAATTTAGAGTGTATGTCATTCCTTCCCGAAGCCAACTTCGATGAGAGTAAGGCTGACCCATTCCCTTTTGCCTTCTTGTTTTTCTCCTCCATTATAACAATTATCCCTTGACTCTTCTATATGAGAGGATTAACCCATTCTGTCTCTCCCTGTCTCCTCTCATACTATTCCTCTCCTACTTCTCAATTTCACCTTTTAAAATATTATCCCTTCCTATTCAATTGATCCTGAGCCCTCCGTCTACGTACACATATATACACACATTCACATATGTATGCATATGCATATATACCCTCCTATATAGACATATGTATATGTTTATATATATGTATATGTGTGTATATATGTATAGGAGTTTTTTCTTTTGGTAGTTACTTCATAACTAGATCTAGTTCTTTTTTGCAAGTAGATTTTTAAAATATTTCTATCTGGTTTTCTCTTAGTTTGAGTACTTTATGGTTTTGAAAACATTCCTCTATTCTTTTGTGTTTTCAGTTTTGTTAACATGTAACTATGCATAGTAGATTCTGATCGTTTTTCTTCTGGTTTTGTTGGGATGCCATCTTGTTTGCTTGCTATTTTGTTGATTTTATTTCCTGTTCTCTTCTTTTTAATCATTTTGTCTACAAGTTTATCAATTTTGTTAGTCTTTTCAAAGAAGCAGCGATTAGCTTTGCTTATCATTTCTATTGATTTTTGGTTTCTACTTTATTTTTCCTCTAATTTTTAATATCTCTTTTCTTGCTCATTATAGGTTTGTTGGTTTTCTAAGTTTTTTAAATGCATATTCAGTCCATTAACTTCTCTTTTCCATTTTATTAATGTATATTTGTATGGACATGGTTTTTCTGCTGAAGACTATTTTAGCCGAATCCCAGAAATTTTAGTATGTTGTTTCATCATTATAATTTTCCTTCCCATAATTATTGTTTCTATGATTTATTCTTTGATTTGCTCCATGTTATTTAGGGTTTCATTGTTAAATTTCCTTGAGTCTGTCTTTATTTTTTTTTTTACTCCCTGAGCTGATTATGACTTTCATTATATGAAATTTGCATTGTTTGTAAAGGATGTGTTTATTATTTATGCTTTTTTACATTTGTTCACAATATCTCTGTACCCTAAAACATAATCAGCTTTTATAAAAGTTTCCAGTGCTGAAAAAAAATGTATTCTTTAGCAGTCCCAATATAAAGATGCCATAAGTCTTTTCATTCTATTTCCTTTTTATTTATCTTTCTGTTGAACTTATCCACAATTAAGAGAGGGCCATTGAAATCTCCTGCCACCATTGTATTACTACGTTTTATTATAATCTGATTAATTTTTCTTTTATGAATTTAGATGTTAAGATATTTATTTGTAGCCTATCAGTTTAATGTTAATGTTGGCTCATTTTGTCTGGTTCCTTTCATTATAATTTAGTTTCCTTGTTTATTCCTTTTTATGTTGTAAATGTTTGCTTTTTGATTTGATAGCATGATTGCAACTACCACTTTTTAAAAACTTGCCTGATGAATATTCCTTTTTTTCCCAGTCACTCATTTTTATTTTATATTTGTCTTTGTTTTTAAAATGCATTTCTTGTAAGCAGTAGGTTGCAGGGTTTTCTTTTCTGATCCAATCTGTCACTTTTTTCATTATATTTTATTGCTTAATCCATTCATTTTTAAAGTTATGAGAGTTAGGTCTATATTTTCCTCAATTTTTCTCTAATATGTTTTTCCCAAAAATTGTTTTTTTCCCCTCTCTCTCTCTGTAAACACATCACTTTGTCTAAGCCAGGGATTTGATTTGATTTTATTTTATTGTCATGGATGCCTTAGACAGTGTGGTTTCTCCTCAGAATAATGTTAGTTTTTTTTAATTGTATAAAACTAAAATACACTCAATTATACAGGAAATCAATTACACTGAAATTCAGTCATCAAAACATGATTTTAAAAGCAAGTTGATAGGCTCTCTGTTAAGAACTCCTGAATTAGAGGGCAGCTAGGTGGCACAGTGAATAGAGCACCAGCCCTGGAATCAGGAGGACCTGAGTTCAAATCCAGCCTCAGACACTTGACACATTTACTAGCTGTGTGACTTTGGGCAAGTCACTTAACCCCAGTTGCCCTCCAAAAAAGCAAAAAAAAAAAAAAAGGATTCCTGTATTATATTGACAATTTTCAGATTATCCATAAGTTTATGTACAAAACAAAATTGATAAATGAGTTGGTCTCAAAGTTAAATGGGGTGAAACCACCTATGGGAAGTTACAGCACTCCTTTAATGACCCCAAATTTCTCCCTAAAATGAACATCTACCTTTTAAATTACTAGTATCCTACTAGTGTTTTTGTATGTCCACAAGTCATGGAACATGAGTCTCTATAGAGTTAAAATTGAGTATTAGTCAGATAGCAATGGAGAAACACATGGTGAGTGAGGAGGCCACACCACACAATAAATAAGGTACTATGTGTAATGCCAATCAACAGTGGATTCCTAAAAGAATGCTACTGTGAACAGCTTTTAAGATTCGGATTACACAGTATTAGTGAACACTCTGTTTATTCCATTACAAATCAAGATTCAGCACACTGTTCACAGTATCAACAATTCACAATATTATATACAATATTTAGAACAAGGAAAGTCTCAATATTATGTCTTATTACAGAAAGGAACAAGGAACAAGAGAAGAATCACTTGGTTTCCCTAAGGGGGGAACCAGTTTCACATTTAAAGATTCAATCAAGTTAAAGATCCAATCAATCAATTAACAAAAAGAATCACCTAATTTCCCTAAGAGGGAGTTGATTCAATCAATAATTCACAATATACTGATCTTCCACTCATGGGGCAACCATTAACTT
>CM053595.1:92435762-92487489 GCA_028646575.1 Pseudocheirus occidentalis
CAGGGGAGTTCACATCTTTTCACCAATGGACAGAGTTCTATACTTAGCCCTAAGTTAGTAGGTGCTACTTAGCCCTAAGTATCTGATCTACTTAGCCCTAAGTATCCTATCCACTTAGCCCTAAATATCCAACAAATTGATTACTATTATACTATGAAGAGGAATGGGAATAATGTATGTTATCAAAGTAAAGTATGATTAAAAAAGAAGATAGACTAGTCACATGGCAAGAGCAAAGGATAACCATCTGATGGTGTGCATGCTCCACTGGTATGCTCACAACATCAAGAGAAAGTGAGGAAAGCCCTAAACGCAAAGTGGATGCCCTATGATGAACTGATGGAGGGACATGGATAAACAACAGTCATGCAGGTGTGATCAGCATCAGTGGGATCTCCATAGAGATCACAAATCCCTTGAATATTTGAAAATTATATTTTATTAAATGTCTTTGCTTTGAACTAAGTGCATCCTCTAACAAGAAAAAAAACACATCTATGATGGTTCATGAACTATGGTTTGAAGATGTTCAACCACACTGTACCAGAACCTTGAGTACCTTTCTGGAGCTCATGGATAAAGGGACTTCAAATGCTACTTATTCATTTTGTTATATTTAACATGCAATTAAAAAAAACAAACTGTGAACAACTCAGAGAATAAAGTTTTATCTTAAATTTTTAAAAATATTTTTTGAATTTTTAAACATTTGTTTTTGCTTCTGGGTTTTGTTTAGACTTTAAGAAGAAACCTGATAGAAAGAAAATGAATTTGATAACATTGGCTTTAGATTTTACCTTCCATTCTTTTTTTTTTTTTTTTTACATTTCTACCTGAGGAATTTTGAGATTATTCTCTAAAGTCCAGCTCAAGTTGACCTTCTTTTATGAAATCTTCCTTCTAAGGATGACTTCTTCCTCCTCTGAAGCCCTACTCTTTCTTTTCTGTGTACACACATTTTGACAACTAGATTGTGTCTTTCATTGTTCTCAGAGCATTTCACATATACTTGGTACATCTTCCCAATTAGGGTGTAAGCTCCTTGAGGAAAGAAACCCAGTTTCATAATTACTTAGTATTGAACACTGAAGCAACACCTATAGAACTGGCTTTCATTCCACTCTTGGTTTTTCTAAGACCTTAGCCTGATGCAGAGAAGGCATGCTGTTCCTTGGTCTTCTTCACACCGTACACCTGCACTTCAGCCTCCATCTCCAAACAAGCACTTCAGCTCCCACCCTGGAGCCCCGGACTTCTGACTGGTGAATGTTCACCATCACTAGCCCAAACACAGATGTACCATGGGAGCCTGCCCATTTTCAGGCAGCACCATGGCACCCATAAGCCTTCCCTCTTTCCCTCATCCACAGCACCACACTGTAACTTTCCACCTCTAGCTCTAAGAATGGTAATCAAATCAACACTACTATTTCTAGAAAGGATGTGTCAATGATCCTATGATACCGCTCACTATCCCTGTGACTTCCACAACAGAAACACACTTCCCTGACCACTATTGCCCTAGATGTTGTCTCATGGAATATAAGCTCCCTGAAGGCAGGAATTGTCTTGCTTTTTGTGGTTGTAGCCCCAGCACTTAACACAGAGCCTGACATATGGTCACCATTTAACAGATGCTTATTCATACTTGCCTGGGTAAAGTCTTCACAGGGAAATAGCTACATACTGTGTGTGTGTGTGTGTGTGTGTGTGTGTGTGTGTGCTGTGAAATATTTACCAACATCCATGTAAAGAGAGTGGTAAGAGAAGACTTTACCAGAAGTTAGGTTGGAGGTGGCAGGGAGCTGGGTAGGGAGGGTGTTGAGGTTAATACTTATATGCAGTAAGGAGAAATTGAGGCCAGAAGGTAGAATTAAAACAAGACGATATAGTTCTACCTAGAACTCATGATTGCTTAGGTACTACCTGTTCTACCAAATAGGCACCATCCTGCGTACACGGTAGCCCCAGTACAACTGTCTCCTTATCTACTCACTTATTTTAGGAAGAGGAAGATGCCAGATCTTCTCAATTAAAGCAGATGGAATCAGCTTTCCCTGACCCCTCTGCCCACAAAGGCCTTTTATACACCCAAGAGAAAGGTGCTCCTCTATAGGCAGGCTGAGGGTGAAGGGATTGTCAAGGAAGTTCCTCTTTGCCTTGCTTCCTACCAACTGAGCAGAGACCTCTGGCACTGAGGTGAAATCAGGACCATTTCTGGGAGCCCAGGCTTCCTTCCGTCATCTTGACTTGTGCTATTTCCTGTCAGCGATGTCTGTATGTCGGCACTACTGGGAGTGGGCTGTGCATGGATCGCTGCCTTTTGGACAGGTCAGACGTCTCAGCCTGAGTAGCACCAGATGTGATTCTAATCAGAGGGAACAAATCCATCAAGGAAGCAACTTTGCTTTTGTACTCCTTCCCCTTCTCACCCGTTCCTAGCCTTGCACACAGCTTTCCCTTGGTTTCCCCCTAGAGTCTCTTCCTTCAGCCTCAAGCACATTCAGGTTTTAGTTTTGTTAGAGGGGAGACTGAGAAGGGAAAGGATGAGCTCTTGGTCAAATGGTGTAAATGGTTCTGTCCCATTCCTGGGTCCCAGTTAGGGTTCAGCTCCACTTTTCACATTTGAGGGTACAAACTGGGAAGTATCTCCTATCAGAAACTGTACCCCTCCATTCTAGTCTTTTCTTACTCTCATTTTCTGGTGGCAATGCTTTCTGTCACCCTTGTCAAGCCAAAGATGTTCAGCATACACAGTTTGTGGACAAAGAAATATTAGTACCCCAATATCAGGGGAGACTAAGGGTACTAACTATTGACAGGTTAGGCAACTCTCATGTTCCCTAGCTAGTTTGACACAGGGTCAAAGCATCACACAGTCCTCCTGTAAACTCCTTTGGTCTACAGGCCCCCTCCTGTAGTCCTTAACTATTTGCTTTACAATCCTACTGGTTCAAACCACTGGATTCCAGTCCCCGTCCTCTGACCCAAGCTACCTCAACTAACTTCACTTTGGTTATTGAAGAAGCAAATCTCTTTACAGTTGGAGATCCAGATATAACCTTCTTGACGTCCAGTTTCCTGAATATCTCCACTGGTGCCTTGTTTCTTTCTCCTCTTTCAACCACTAGAAATTACTGCATGACCTTAGGCTAGACTCTCTCCCCTCTTTCTCTCTCTCTCTCTCTCTCTCTCTCTCTCTCTCTCTCTCCCTCTACCTTTCCCTCTCCCTCTCCCTCTCCCTCTCCCTCTTCCCTCCCCTCCGCCTGAGTTTCCTTCTTTATAAAAGAGAAAAATTGATTGGACTAATGGTTCCTGAGGTCTCTTTCACTTTTGACATTCAAGTATCCTATTTCTAGATCCTAGCTTATAACCTGACTGATATAAGACCTGCATTATGTATACAATATCTAGTTTACTACAGGTATTCAGTAAACATTGGACTCTCTGACTGCAAGAACACAGGTAAAATTCCAGCTGCTATGTCAGAGAAGCAAGAGTCCCAACCACTGAGCAGCTGGAGGTCCTACTCACAAAGGCATCTTTGCCCTCCCTGTTGGAGGCTTTCAGGATACCTCCTGAGCAAGGGCCAGACCAACACGCCTGCCATTTTGCAAGATGTAAATTAACCACATTCTCCTTGTAAACATTTCTGCCTACTATCCTCTTTCTCAATGAACCATCAACCAGCGGCAGAGGGGAACTCTATTCCCACCCTTTAGCTTTGGGCTCTGTGAGAGCTGGGGGCAACACAGTCTCAGTTCTTTTGTCTGAGTGTGGCAGAGAGTTAGCAGACAGGGGATGCCTGGATCCCATCTCAGTCTAAATCACCGAATCAGCCAATTGAATAAATATTTATTAAGCACCTACTATGTGTCCGGTACCAGGGATAGAAAAGGAGACAAAAGATAGCTCCTGCTCTCAAGGAACTCCCAGTGTAATGAGAGAAGGAAAGTGTCAGTGTGGCATAACCATAAAGAATTTGGACTAGGAGTCACACTGTATTTTAGCCACAGTTCTGCTGCTAATAATGACAGTGACCCTGGGTTAGTTGCTTCCTCTTCCTGAACCTCATCCCTCTTTTCTTCAAAATGAGGAGGTTAGACTGGAATAGCGAGATGGTTTCTAATTGCCTTTTCAGCTCTGACATCCCCTGTGTGCTGGATAAACTAATCTACTCTCCATCTAGAGTTCTGAGGCTGAGACAGAGCCCTCCCACAGCCTGGTAAGAGGGAGGACAATAGCAATCCTCAGCCCAGTCTCAGGGTAATAGATCAGGAACTGTTCTCATACATAGCTTGGTTGGAATTCCTCAGAGAACCAGCAAAAAGGCACCCCAGAGCCAAGCAGCAACACTTGTCAGACGGCCGGCGGCAAACAACATCTGGGATCTCTTTCCCAGACTCTGGATTCCTTCCCAGCCCCAACCACAGCTCCCCCTCATCAAGTTAGGCGCGGTAGCTGGGCCTGGGGCCCGGGGTCCTCTGTGCTTGCTTTTTCCTGGCCCAGACTCCACTCCAGAAGAGGAGGACCGTGATTTTCAGAGCTGTAGTTTGTTCCTGGGGGAATGGGTGGAGCTGAGATCTAGGGGAGGGGTGTTCACCCTGTTTTCTGAGAAGGAAAGATCTCCTGAGACTGTAACACACACAACCCACCCCCCCTAGACAGAGATGAGGCAAAGAGGGGGAGTCTAGCTAGCCAGCTGAGCCATGCTGTCGTTGAGCCTGGAAAACCTAAGAAAGGGTGACCTGAGCAACAGAGATGAGATACTGCCTTTGGGATGATGACCCGTTTCCTTGGGCAAAGTCTGCTTTATCTGAGAGAATATTTTCTATGCAGTTTTTTTTAATCATCTACAATTTTAAACAAAGTACCACCAGTCTGTATAATTAATGCCATCAATTCATCATTTTTAATTGCCCATGAAATTTTATAATAGAAATTTAAAGGAAATTATTTCAAGAATTCTCTGAAAAAAATATTTCTGGGAAGAAAAATCCCAGATTATCCTTATTATTCCTGCTGGCACTTTTGGGGTGTGGGATGGGATTTGCTGTTCTGGAGAAGGTTCCTGAAACTGTTTTTCTTGGATCCTGGGAGCAGGTACCCTCACTGCTAAATTGGATTGTAGCCTTAAATCCCTAGTTTCCTTCAAGACTCAGTTTAAGCACCACTAATACATCAGATCTTTTCTGGTGCCACCAACCCCTACTGCTAGTGTCTTCCGCTAGAAGGTTCCTTTGCATTTAATTTCTATATATCTTGAATATATCAATGAAATCATATACCCCAGGGAGACTTCAGCAAAAGCTGGGGACTTGGAGGGGTTAAAAAACATATTGAAATGTAAGATGAAATAGGCTGCCCCCATGAGGCCTGGGAAAGATGAAGTAGAGGATGCCCAGTTTGGCCTTCCCATTTTATATTTCTTTGTCTTTCAGCCTTTTTAGCCCCATCAGACCTCTAGTCTTGACTGAATCTCACTTAAAGATATACATGTTTTTTTTTTCCCCCAGATTAGAATGTAGGCACCTTGAGGGCAGGCACTGCTTCACTTTTGTCTGAATAGGCCCAGCACTTAGTACAGTGCCTGGATCACCTTATGTGTTTAATCAGTATTTATTGACTGATCGGCTGATGAAGATAGCCTCTGGAGGTTCTATTCAATCTTGCCCCTGAGATGAATATTGAACCCACTCCCCAACAAGGTTCTGAGGAAGCCATGTGAGCAAACCAGGACCTAAAAGTCCTCCCACCTTCCCTGAGAAGCACAGTGCAGTGGTGGCAATTCTCTGCAGTTGTGATTGTGATGTCACAAAAGTATAGAAAGGGACTAGCATCTACCCTTCATCTAGAATTATAGGACCTTAGGGTGAGAAGGGCCTCTAGAAACCATCTAGTGCAGGGGTAGGAACCTGTGGTCTTGAGGTCACATGCGGCCCTCTAGGTCCTCAAGTGTGGCCCTTTGACCGAATCCAGCTTCAAGTTTGGCTTCAGTCAAAGGGCTGCACTTAAAAACCTAGAGGGCCACATGCAGTCTTGAGGTCGCAGGTTCCCCACCCCTGATCTAGTCCAATCCATATGGGAACCAGAAACTTCTCTAGAACCCACCAGTGGTAACCCAGACTTTGCTGGGAGATGTCCATTGAGGGAGAATCCACTACCCATTGAGTCAGCTAATCTCTTGTTTGGGTGGCTCTGATTATTAGGAAGTTTTTATTTACTGAGAACTGAAATGAGCTTCCCTAACTTCTATATTTACTGCTCCCAGTTCTCCCCCTAGGGGGCCAGATAGAACAAATCTAATCCCTCTTACTCATGACAACCCTTCAAATACTTGAACACAGTGAATATGCCACCCTCCCCCAAGTACTCTCCTCTCTAGGCCTGGCATCCCTGGTTCCTTCAAAAGAGCCGAGTGCTTTCATTCACCTGTGAGGAAGACATACAGGTGTTATTATGCTCATTTTGCCTTCCTTCTCCTCTCTTCCAGAACTGAGACTTTGTGCCTTGCCCTGGCAGTAATGACAACACTGATGATTCCCCCTTCCACAGAGCATCTCCTCCAGAGGGGTCCCTCAGGGCTATGGCAACTTGGCAAATGGATTTACAAATCCTACTATATATAGACATCCCATCGGCAACCCCTCAAGTTCAGAAACACCGGGATGTAACAAGCATCCATTTCCACAACCACAGAGCAAGAAGCACTATTGTCTGGGGGGCAGGAAATGATACGGGGTTGTCACTCCCATCTCACTCTCCTTCATTAATCCTGTCCCTTCTTTTGGTGTCCCAGGTTCAAAATGACCTTATTCCAAGAATTACTGATTTCTGATTAACCTTCCTTCCCATTGTTTGATTGTTCCTCTTCATGCACATGCTCTTAGAGTATCACTCTGTTCCATTATCTTTTGCAGTGGCATATTGATTCACAAATGATCTTTGTAAGTGCAGCACCCAGGGTCTCACAACGGGGCCCCCTTCTCATCCACACCCAGATCTGTGGGATGGTCGAATGGTCTACGTATTCTGATCTCTAGCTCACAAGTCCCCCTTAATTCTTTTTTTTCTTCTAATCACACCAAACCAAACAAGATGACTATGAATTCAAAGCAAAGACATTTAAGGGAAAAATAATAAGATAATGCCAAGGAACTGAATCAGGCGTGAGATGCTCTTGCTATTCATTCCCAAATGATTTTCCTCTCTATGTGTGTCTCCTGTGCAATGCTAGTCTCAGCTCTTTATTAATCACTCTGTCTTTCTATCCTAAGAGGAAGAAGAAGATCTATAAGTGATTCAAAGAAAGGTACCAGAGAAACTTGCTGCCACTTGAGGGAATACTGGGCTTCCTGGGCTTTTCCCATGGGGTAGGGATCACTGCCTTGTCATAGTAGAGGTCAGCTTGCATAGCTTAGTGAATCTATGAGCTAGGCTGTGCAGCGTTACTCAAGATGGGCAGGTCATAGGGGAGAGAAGGTGATCCAGTAGGGTCACAAA
The DNA here is from genome assembly GCA_028646575.1 of Pseudocheirus occidentalis. Classification (NCBI taxonomy): domain Eukaryota; kingdom Metazoa; phylum Chordata; class Mammalia; order Diprotodontia; family Pseudocheiridae; genus Pseudocheirus; species Pseudocheirus occidentalis. The sequence continues at coordinate 92,443,266 of CM053595.1, forward strand.
GAGTCAGACACAGAGTGGTGATCTCTTTTGCACGGCACTTCAGATTGAGGAGCAGTCTGGGGAGCATCAACCTCTTGGCACAGGAGGAAAATACTTTCTCATTAGCATCCTGGTCGGTACCTCTTACCATCACCATCAAAGCCTAGATGGGGTATTGGTGCTCAGTACATAGTTATTTTCTTCTGGGTCTTTCCCTGGCTAACCCATTCAGATCTCCAATCCTACTTCTTATCTTTCAAGAGACTTCCCCTAGGGCTATTCAAATTTTCTCAAGCTCAGAGATTCCCCATGCTATGAGCTTATGCACAGCCTTCCAGGAGGGAAGCAGTTCAAAAAAGAATATAGTGAGAAAAATGATTGTTAATAACCAATGATTTGGGGAAATCCAGAGTCCCCCTTTTTTCTAAATCCCTCATTTAAAAAATTCAAGACTTTCTTCTTTATCACACCTCACCCAAGCCTTAATCTAAGGTGAATTCCACTCACTCCCCCTTGGGTAGGGGTCAATCTTTTGTCTAGATCGACCAAGGCTGAGGGTGATCCGGGTTTAGGGATAGTCTCTCCATCCAAGACTGATTTAGTGTCATTCTCAGCCCCTCACTGGAGTGAATTCACTTCTCTTCCTAAATTCCACTCTCATTGTTAACCAATCAGAGTTGATTTGCCATCTGCTGGAACAGGTCTCATCCAAGGGCACATAAACTTCAAGAAGTAGTCACTCTTCCTCTTTAGTTGTCAAGAGGCAATGAATTCTTTTTGCCAATCATTAGTTGACTTCTGTTGATAAAACTGATTATAATTTACCCCAAAACTTTGTCTCTCAAAATTATATTGACTCACCACAATAGTCTGCCTGGACTAGCCCATTACATAAGAGAGAGAGGCAACATGGTTTAGTAGGAAGAATCAGATGATTTGGGTTCAAGCCCAGTTCCCATTTTTACTGGTTGTATGACTTGGACAAGTTACTCAACCTTTTTAAACCCCAATTTACTCATCTGTAAAATAGGTACAATACCTTCAGTATTATTCAGCTTAGTGAAAGAAAAAATGCTACATAAATGTTAGTTATTATCACAAAACTGTGTCATATGTCGCTTATCACGCCAACTGAACTATAAGCTCCCTGAAGAGGGTAAGCCTTTCCCCCAGAGTTCCTAGTATCAAACTCTGCACAAGGGGAGACTTCATACATATTGAATTTTAAAAGTTCTAACAACTTATTGTGAGGGATTGGCCTAATTAGGCAATGGAGTGAGTAATAATCAGCTCATCTTGTTCCAACTAAATATCCAGGATGATCTACCAATCAAAAAGGATTTATTGAGGACTTACTATGTGGCAAGTCTGGTGAATTTAAACACCATTAATAAACAAATTAAACAATTTAAACAGTTAAAAAAATGAAAAAGGCCCTGTTATTAAGTTTACACCCTGTCTAGGGAAACAACCCTTTCCTGATCATCAGAGACCCTCTGACCTTCAAGGAAAATCCTCAAATATCCTCATGGACTAATCATCATCCCACTAGGACAGAGGATAAGGTAAGTCACCAACAGTTATAGAAATCTAATAAACACAGAGTTAGGGCCAGGGCTTGGGCATCTCAAATGCCAGACTGCCACTTCAGAACTTGGGGATCCCATTCTTTTCTGTCCAGTCTCATAGAATACATAGGACCTGGGCTTCATTCATAGCTAGAATTGTGCAGTAGAAAGAAGGCTGAGATGGAAGTCAGGAAACTCAGGGTTCCATTTCTGGATCCCCAGATAATGAGCTGTGTGACCTTGGGTAAGTCACTATCCTTCTCTGGACCAAGGTTTCTTCTCTTGTAAAATGGGGAGGCTAGAGTAGATGTCTTTTAAGGTTCCTTTCAGTGCTAAGAACATAGTTACATGTCATAGTCATTCTTGACTCCAAGTCTTTGCTTATGCTGTTGCCCCTGAATGCTGCTGATGCACCTTTACTACGGAACCTAAACTTTTTCCTCCTCGAAGTCCACCTTCTCTGTGAAGCTTTGCTCCCCCTTCTCTGAACTCTCAGAAAGATTATTGTGAGCACCCCTCGTTTTGGTATCACACTCTGCCACCTATTGTTACTTGTTTTATATTTTTTTATCTTATCTCTTCAATTAGATTTGAAATCAAGAAGTCAAAAAATACAGAAGTACTTGCTATGGACCAGGAATTGTTGGGTTTTGTTGTTGTTGTTGTTGTCTGTTTGCTTTTTGGAAAGCAACTGGGGTTAAGTGACTTGCCCAAAGCCACACAGCTAGTTTTTGTGTCAAGTGTCTGAGGCCAGATTTGAACTCAGGTCCTCCTGACTCCAGGGTCAGTACTCTATTCACTGTGCCACCTGGGCGCCCCCAATGGACCAGGAATTGTACTAAAGCCACAGAGACAGAAAGAAAGGCAAAAATACTTCCTGCCTTTAATGAATTCACAACTTAATGGGGGAGGCAACATGCAAACCACCTTGTACAAATTATATATATGCAAAATAGGGATAATTTTAGAGGGAAGGCAGGCAATGTAGCATTAAAGAAGACCAGGAAAGACTTCTTTTTTCCTTTTTTTTTTTTGGAGGGGGGAATGTAGGGCATTTGGGGTTAAGTGACTTGCCCAAGATCACACAGCTAGTAAGTGTTAAGTGTCTGAGGTCACATTTGAACTCAGGTCCTCCTGACTCCAGGGCTGGTGCTCTATTCACTGCACCACCTAGCCACCCCAAGACTTTCTGTAGAAAGTGGGATTGTAGCTGAGATTTGAAGGAAGCCAGAGAATCCTTAAGATAGAGATGAGGACGGAGAGAATTCCAAGTATAGAGAATAACTAGCAAAATTGGAATTGGAAAAAGTTGGAATTGGAGATCTTGTGTGAGGAACAGCAAGGATGCCAGGTTCACCCAAATGAAGAGTACATGGAGGGCAATGAAGTATAAGAAGACTGGAAAGGTAGGAAGAGAACAAATAAAAAGCTTTAAAAGTCCAACAAAGGATTTTATATTTGATCCTGGAGGCAACAGGGAGCCACTGAATTTTTTTTTAATAGAGGAATGGTGTAATTAGATATGTACTTTACAAGATCATTTGTATGCTGAAAGAAGGATGAACTAGAATGAGTAGAGACATAGGGTAAAGACGTCACTCAAAAGACCATTGCAATAATCCAGAGCCTTGAGGGACACTTTGGAAGTGATCTAGATGAAGATCCTTCAAAGGAAACAGCATAGAATCCCCAGAGAAACCTAGAGAGAAGAGCGTCCAGAAGGGCCAGTCAACAGTGCCAAAGTCTACATGGAGGTCAAGAAGAATGAGGACTGAGAAAGTCATCCGATTAGGCAATTAAGAGATCATTGATAGCTTTGGAGAGTGAAGTTTCAGCGGAATGATCAGATTAGCAGTCATCCTGAGGAGAGTTAAATGAGTGAGAGGAAAATAAGTTAAGTCATTAACTGTAGACAACCTTCTCTTTTTTTTTTACTTCAACTCAAACGTAACAGATTCTGCTCCAGTCCCTTACTTTTACTCTAAATGTTACTGTTGTTCATCCTTTGGGTTTGAAGAGGACCAATTTGACTTGTGCATGAATCAGACTGAAGGGAGGCACACAAATTTGGGTACACAGTCTTCAGCCTCACTCTCTTTTCCAGTCACCAAAGGCCAGTGGCAGGACCAAAGTCAAGATGACCGTTGATGAACTGGGATGTACTTGACGACCTTGGCATCTCTGAGGTCTGGCCAAGCTCTCAGCCCTCCACAGGACCTGCTTCAGCTGCCTTCTAACTGTTGGAACAAATCACTCTCATCTACCCCTTCTGCCAGGAAAAGTCTTCACATGCTTGGGTAGACATCCCCCAACTTACCAATGGGTTTGGGGCCTGTTAGTTACCCTCAACTTAGTTTTAGCTCATCTGTTGAGATGATTTTACTGGGGTGTAGCAAATGCGTGTGCTACAGCTTCTTGGAGCCACAAGATGGGTAACAGATGGACACTGATGGTAGATGAGCAACCCTGAAAAGAGCTTGGCAGCCCTCACACCAGAGGTGCTAGTCCCCCCTGTTTTAAACTATTTCTTTTTATTTGTTTTTTGTTTGTTCTATCTTTTTGGAGGAGGGAAGGCAGGGCAACTGGGGTTAAGTGACTTGCTCAAGGTCACATGGCTAGTAAGTATGTCAAGTGTCTGAGGCCGGATTTGAACTCTGGTCCTCCTGACTCCAGGGTCGGTGCTCTATTCACTGCGCCATCTTGTTGTCCCCTAAACTGTTTCTTTTTAGAAGAAATACTTTTAAACAACACATTATTGGATTCTGGTTCCTAATCTATTCTATCTTCTTTTGCCATTCCATTCACATTCACGATTATGATTGCTGTTATTTCCCTCAGTCCTACTCTCACTCTCCTCCCCCCCTTTTTACCCTGCTCTCTCCTTAAGAGTCTGTCTTGTTTCTGACCACAACCCCCTGAATTGACCAACCCTCTTATTCTCTTCCCCTTCTCTTAAACCCTTTCCCTTCTATTTCCCTATTAAATAAAATGAGCTTCTGTATCCAGCTGCATACGCATATTTATTCTTCTCTCCTTGAATCAGCATATATGAGAATGAAATTCAAGTGTTGACCCCTCGCTTTCACTACCTTCTGCACTGTATAAACTCTTCCTTGCACATCACATTTGTATGAGGTAATTTTCCTCATTCTTCCTTTCCCTCTTTTCTCTCTCTCTTACAAAATAATACTCTTCCCCACCCTTCTATTCCTCTTTTGACATTATCCAAACATCAGGCAGCTAGGTGGCCCTGGAGTCAGGAGGACCTGAGTTCAAATCCAGCTTCAGACACTTAACACTTACTAGCCATGTGACCTTGGGCAAGTCACTTAACCCTAATTGCCCTGCTTTTCTCCCTCCAAAAAGGAAAAAAAGGTATTATCCAAACATAATACAATCATTCCCAGGCCTTCTGTGTAATTACATCCTCTCTAAAACCCCAGATGATCAAGTACTGAGGGTTTACATGTGCCATTTCCTCATATGAGAATGTAAATAGTTTAACCTTATTTAGGCTCTTCTGACTTCTCACTCATTATTACCCCTTTATATTTCTCTGAAGCGCTGTGTTAGAATATGAACCTTTCTGTTTGGTAAAGATCTTTTTATCAGGAATGCTTGAAAGTCCTCTATTTCATTAAATATCCATTTCCCCCCCCACAGGATTATACTTAGTCCTGCTGGATAGGTTTTTCTTGGTTGTAATCCTGATCCTTTGTTTTCGAGAACATCACACTCTTTTTCTGCCTAGGGGTGATTGCTACATCTTCTGTGATTCTGAGCATAACTCATAAGCACTTGCATTTTTTTCTTTCTGGCTACTTGAAATATTTTATCCTTGACCTGGAAGCTCTGAATTTTGACTATAATATTCATGGAAGTTTTTGTTTTGGGGTTTCTTTCAGGAGGTGACTGGTGGAGTCTTTCAAATTCTACTTTGCCCTCTGATTTGAGGATATCTGTGCAGTTTTTCAATTTCCTGAGAAATTATGTCTAGGCTCTTTTTTGTACATGCATTTCAGGTAGTCTGAAGATTTTTTTTTAAATTATTTTACTCTGCTTATAGAGGCAGCTAGGTGGCAGAGTAGATACAGTGCTGGCCCTGGAGTCAAGAGGACTTGAGTTCAAATCTAACCATAAACATTTACTACTTATATGATTCTGGACAAGTCATTTAACCCATTTTGCCTCAGTTTCCTCATCTGTAAAACAAACGGAGAAGAAAAGGGCAAACCTCTCTAGTTTCTTTGCCGAGAAAACCTCAAATAGGATCATAGAGCTGGACACAACAAATCAACTAAGTAACAACAACAACTCTGCTTATACTACAGCTACACAGGAATCAGCAGAATTTCTTCTATAATGGAGATAAAAGTCTTCTTCCACAGGACTGAGACTAGCCATGCAAGGAAAAAGAAATATGTGAAGCTATTTACACAAAACCACGGATTGAAACACCATGGTGACAAAAGCAGAGGTTGAAAGTGGGTCAAAATGATATCTGTATATGTAGGAGTCAGGCTACATCTCAGCATGAATCACTGCTATTTTCAAAGGGATGTTTCTGAAATATGATTAGAGGACAGAACAGCACAACTCTGCTTACATACAGAGAAAAATAAAAAGGGGAAATATTAATAGGTCATAGTTCTACAGGTTCCTGGGCAGGTCAATTACCACTAAGTAGTGGTACGTCCTACATATGATTACTTATAATCATGATCTCTCTAAATAATCCCAAGAACAAATATCAACTAGTGGAACTCTTAGACTTAGACCATAACAAATAGCCACGTTACATATAGAACCTGGATACCATGTATTATTAGAAAATCACAAGATTAAGGTCTCAAAGACTATAGGATGGGAAAGGCTATTTGAATGGAAGTCTTTCATCCTGCTCTTCAGCCAGCAGGTTAGCAGGCCCAATGCTTCTCCAGCTATTTTCTGGAGCTCCAATTCTCTCTGTTTTCTCTTTGAGAACCTTTTTCTCCTGGATTGTCTTTAACCTGTCAAAAATCTCCATGCTCTCGTTCATCCAGTTCCGAGATGATGAAAGCAAATGTACACGCAATCCAAGGAATGATTGCATACTCAACTGTATTCACCCACCTGTTTATTATTTAAATGGATTCATCCAGTGTAACAAATGATGTTTGGAGGGATGCTAGCTAGCTCCACCAGTAGTTACTCTGCTTTGACATAATTCCTCTTCAGTTTATACAGTTGTTCCCCACCTCTGACCAAACCAGTCAACTAATAGCTATCAGCTCCTTCTTGAAAATGTTCAAATACTGGCAAGGTGACACCTGCTATATTATATTTATTTGCCCTGATAGTCACTTCAGTTTTGTTCATATTTTGAATACAGTGGTACTTAAGATGCCAACTGTGACCTCAGCAAGTGAAAAAAGCAGCTTCTCATATAATTTCATTCATCAACATTTTGGTTTCAATGATCTTCTGTAAGATCTGCTGAACCTGAAGAGTCAAGGCATCAGATTTTTTTCTTTAGGAGGTATTGGCTTATCTTTGCTCTTTTTTAATAAAGCTTTCCTAATGATCTGTGCCATTGATGAAAGAGAGATTTTGATGCAGTTTTTGCCATACATCCTGACAGTTGCTGTCTGGTGGAGGCAGCTTGGTTGGTCTATCATTTCTGACTTTGAAGCTACCATTCACTGCTACTCACTTCTTCCTCCTCTGCCTCCTCTAGTTCGTCTCCAAAAATTTTTAAATTACCTTTCTTTGGTCTATATTCCAAGTAAATTGTTTTTCCTAGGAGTTATTTCAAATTTTCTTCCATTTTTTGGTGGTTTGCTTTTGTTTTATTATTTCCTGACGTCTCATAGAGCCATTAGCTTCCATTTGGCCAATTCCAATTTTCAAGTAATTATTATCTTCAAGGTTTTGTACCTCCTTTACCAAACTGCTAATTTTCTTTTAATATCTTTCTCCCATAGCTCTCATCTGTTTTTTTAAAATAATTTTTAATAGAGAATTGAGTCAAATTTATAAGAATATGAGTCATTCCCCAATTGATAAATGGTCAAAAGATATGAGCAGGTAGTTTATAGAAGAAAAAAATAAAAACTATAGTCATATAAAAATACTCTAAGTCAGTATTGATTAGAGAAATACAACTTTGAGGCATTACCTCATACCTATCAGATTGGTTAATATGACAGAAAGAGAAAATGAGAAATGTTGGAGGAGATTCAAGGTAAAATAAAACATTGTTGGAGGAGTTGTGAACTGATTCAACCATTCTGGAGAGCAATTTGGAACTATGTCCAGAGGGATATAAAACTATGCATACTCTTTGACCCAGTAATATCACTACTAGGTCTATATCCCAAAGAGACCCCCCCCCCAAAAAAGGAAACGGACCTATATGTACAAAAATATTTACAGTAGCTCTTTTTATTGTGGCAAGGAATTGGAAATCGAGAGGACACCCATCAATTGGGGAATGGCTGAACAAGTTGTGGTATACGATTGTGTTGGAATATTATTGGGTTATAAGAAATGATGAGCAGGATGCTTTCAGAAAAACCTTAGAAGACTTACATGAGCTGATGCAAAGTGAAATGAACAGAACCAGAAGAACATTGTACACATTAATAGTAATACTGTAGGATGATCAATTGTGAATGACTTAATTATACTTGGCATTACAATGATCCAAGTTAATTCTAAAGGATTTATATTTATTTATATATTTATATTGTATATTTTATATAATGGAAAATGCTACCCACCTCCAGAAAAAGAACTGATGGAGTCTGAATGCAGATTGTAGCATGCTTTTTTTTTTTTGCTTTCTTTATTATTCTTGGTTATTGCTGCTGCTGTTGTTTGTGTTTTCTTTTACAACATAGATAATATGTACATATATTGCATGACTGTGTATATGCATGCATACACACACATATAAAAATAATCTCTATCAATTTGCTTGTTTTCTCAAGAAGGGGAAGGAAAGGGAGAATGAGAGGAGAAAATTTTGGAACTCAAAAATTTTAAAAACAAATATTAAAAAATTTTGTTTACATGTAATTGAGGAAAAAATAAAAAATTAAATATATAGAAAAAATTAATGTTTAGTTCCTTTTCTTTAACTCTTCTGGAAATTCTTGTTGGGCTTGTGTCCAATCTTGAATTTTTTTCTTTGTGGTTTTACTTGTAGATGTTTTTAAGTCATTGTTTTCTTCTGTTTCAGTCTTGAGCGTCCCTGTCTCCATAGTAGCCCCATATGCTCAGATTCTCATTTTACTTACTCGTTCTTCCAGCCTACTTCTTGATTTGGACCTTATGTTAGTGTTGGGATCTGTCCACTCTGGGGTGGGGGTGAGGATGTTTGGCCTGAGGTTTTGTTCTTTTATGTCCTTCTGTTTCTTTTACAGCTTTGTCTTGGGGCCTGCATGTTTTCAGTGCTCCCAAAATGGAGATCTGGGGAGAGGTCTTTTCACTACCCTCCATACCTGATCTCTGTAAATTAGGTTTATTGGCTTGTGTAATTGAGTTTCAGTAGACTACTGCTGGACTCAGTAACTGTTAGCCCACTGGGAAGTTCTACAGGTTCATAGCCATTGAACTGCTGACTGCTCTTTGGTCTTTGTCTCCTGAAATGGTCATACTACTTTAGGCATATGCCGTGGGCTAAAAGTTAGAACTAAGTTGCTGCTCTGCTCCTAGGCTCAGAGTGACACAGCTAAGTTTCTAGAACTTGTTTTATGCCCAGTGCTAGGTCTCACACTCACTTGCAGCTGCTCCTCTCTGACCTGAGTCTGTGACCCTGAACTGGGTAATGGACAGCAGAGCTACCAGATGACATCTGTTGTTGCTCTCAGCACTAGCTGACTTCTCTGTACTGAGATGCTTCTACCCTGATTCTACCCATTCAGAATTCAGTCTGGTGCACTTTCTGGGTTGTTGCATTTTCTAGGAAGAGGTGTGCAGAGGAACTAAAGCAAAAATGCTTTCTCTCACTGTGACATCTTGACTCTGCCTCTATAGATAGCTTTCTCAAGAAATTTAGCCAAAAAAGGGAAGAGAGGTATGGTACAATAGCTAACAGGGATAGATGGATCAAGCAAAGGTTTTTTGAGGATGGTGTAGACATGGGCATATTTTTAGGCAGTAGGGAATCAGCCAATAAACAGAAAAAGATTGCAGATTGCTGAGAGGGATGATAGAGGATGTGATCTGCTGGAGATGATGGGAGGGAATGGGATTACTTTTGCAGGAAGAAGGGTTTGTCTTGGCTAGGTGAAAGGCCACCTCATCGTGTGAGACAAGAGTTCAGGAGATAGTGGGAGAAGGCATCTGATTGATGTGAGATGAAGAGGAGAGAAGAGGAAGCTTTCAGGAAAAAGCTTCCCTTTTTTCCCAGTAAAATAGGAGGCAAGTTTCTCAGATGAGAAACTCCCTCAGAGAGGGAGAGGGGGAGCCATGGGAGCTTTGAGGAGGGATGAAAAGATTTGGAAAGACTGTTATGGTGAGTGGGATAGTAAATGGATCGGGGAGGGGAACAAAATTGCCTTGCCATAGCGAGGGACCAATTGAGATTATTTAACAAAATTTTCAGTGAACCCAGTCACCACAGTTTTGTGATTTTTACCAGCTTGATTCAATAGCATGTAAACAGGTACAAAGGCAGAGGAAGGTGGGAATAAGCCAAGGTTGGAGCTTGGTGGGGCAAGATCAGCAAAAGAATAATGAAGCAATTGCCTCAAGAGGAAAGAGGATACATCTTAGGCTCCTTGTACATATTCCCTTTTCTCCCTCCAACCCCATAATTGTTTAGTCTAGACTTATAGCACATAATTTTAGGCATCAAATCTTGGTGAATGAATAAATGAACTATTTGTGTGATATAAGGCCGGGCACCATTTAAGGCAAAATAGACAAATCCCTGCCCTCTAAGTGCTGCCATTCTAAATCTTTAGGCATCAGAGTACAGTACCAATGAAATTTTTATAAATCCTTCAAAGTGTTCACTTTGTTCCCCAACTTGAAAAGCAGACATTCCATCTTCCTTCCCTCCCATTTATCTCCATTCCTCACTCATCAATTACAAGCACATTCATTTGCCCAGCAGAAGCTACCCAAGAAATTAGATAAAATTGATCCACTGCAATTTATTCACTCTGTTTTCCCAAGAAATAACATCCCTCCCATGTTTTATTCATGTAGACGCCATGCTCTCACTTTTATCTCTATCCCTCAGTAACGTTTTCAATTTACTCAATTTATAGCTTTGAGACACCCTTGGGCTGAGTGTGAGGGGAGGCCACCCCGAATGGTCTGCAGCTCAGCTCAGCCTTAAATTGTCTCAGTGATGTTGTCTCTGCCAGGCGGATGCTCTGAAGCGAAACCAAAGGTGATTCCAGTAAGATCTAGCTGGCTCTGGTCTCAGGGAGAAAGGTTTCTGGGGGCAGTGGAAAGAGAAGATAGAGAGAGATATAATGAAGGCGCTAACGCTCTGGAGGGAAGATGAGCCCTGGGAGATGAGGTCCCTGCTGAATTTGGAGAAAGCTCAGACAGCTGCTAATGTTTACAGAAGGAAGCAGGGGTGGACTTTGCTGTGACCATTAAGGTCGCCTGTTAGGGAGATAGATGTTTTCTAGGACTAGGTTCAGCAGACTTCTGTTCTCCTCATGGCTGTATGGCATCCCCAAAGAAAGGTTAAGCTTTTCAAAACCTGAAAAAGGATATTTTTGAGTGTTCTGTGTCTCCATTAGAGGAGAATGGATGACCGCCAATGGACATCTTGCTGTGTTAGGGGGTATTGCTTTTAAAAAAAATCATTTTTCCCAATAGCCACAAATCCAGCTGTGTTCATGTTGACATCTCTGTAATGAGAGCTAACTCTAAACTAGTCAGCTATGAAGATGCTGATTACTAAGCTCTTAGCAACTCCCCCTCCCCCTCCTTCTTTTCCTCCTCTTCCTCTCTTTAGGTCATTTTATTGTTTATTACATCCATGAAAGGGTTAACTGGAGAAAGGGAAGGAAGAAAGCTTCTAATCCCCAAGACTGTTCTCTTGTGTTCCTGCACGGTTCCTGCACCTGGTGAATGGTGCAAGTTAAATGAGCCTGGAGAATTCTCTGTGATAATTCTCTGTCCACCAAAGGCACTGATAACAGGAAAACTCCTCTCCCTGCTGGGAATCTCCTGATCAGCTTAAGCAACAGTTTAACAACATGGAAACATTTAGGGATGGTCCTCCCTTGGACTGAATAACTTCCAAAGTTCTTTCTGAGGCTTAGGACTTTGTGGGAGCTGAGAAATGACTAACACAAGTATTCAGGGACAGATCATGGTGAAAACTCTATTACAGTTTGTGTAGCTCCAGATGTGGCTCCCTTAGGGTTCTACTCCTCAACTCACACTCGCATGTCTCAGTCTGACTCCCCAAAGAGTGGTTTCTACCCTCAGGTTCTGGGATAATCTGGGTTGTCATTTCTATAACAAAAATTCACAAGCCCCCACTGGTGAGTTTACCTAATCAGTCAGTAGACACAATTATCTCAAAGTAAAAATATTAACTAAGAAAGCATAGTAAAAACAGTAGCTATAATGCATACCTCCCCTCCATAAACCTGGGAGTACTTTCCTAAAAATACCCACAATATCACTGGGAAGAGTGGGTCCATACTTAGAGTACATTTGTATTTAGGAATACATAGAGAAAATAGTCATAGTCAAGGTTCCTGAGCTTGAGATGTACCAGTCTCATCCTTTTCAGTAGCAGGGATTGCAGTTGTGTGCCACCGTAGTTAGACAAGGACAGAAATCTTAAAAACCAAACCAAACCTTCCCTAGATTGCTGTGGCCACCTTTTCTAGTACTGGTTGCACTCAATCCCCCAGGCTCATATCTATCACCCAATCAAAATCCTGGTAGCTGTTGTCTACAGATCCTGAGGACATTCTTCTTCTTCCTCTTCCTCAATGAATTCAGTACCTGGCTCACAATTTTGTTCTCCTCCCCCCCCCCCACTCCTACTCTCATACTAGGGGACTTCAACATACAGGTGACTCTCCTTCAAATACCTTAACCACTCATTTCCTCAAGTTACTCACTTTCTATGAGCTACTCCTCCACCCCACCTCAGTCACCCATAAAGACGGTCATACTCTTGATCATCACCCACAAATGTATTACCTCTGTTTTCAAAAATTCCATAATCCCTTATCTAACCATAATCTATTAGCTGTGTATCTTTTCCTTTGCATTCCCTTATAAAACCTAACTCTTCTTCTGCAACATGACCTCCAACCCCTTTATGCCTCAATTCTTTCCCAGGTCATCTCCCCTGGACTAGCCACTCTCTCCTCTTCCTTTAATTTTGACCCCTTGGTAAACCAATTCAACTCTACACTGTTTTCCTCTCTTGAATCCTTAGTACCCTCATCATATTGCCAATTATGGAGAACCAAGCCTTGGGTCTCTCCTACCATTTGCCACCTTCAGTCCTAAACACATGCTGCTAAACAAATGTGGAGAAAACTGGGCAACTGTTCTGCCTGGGACCACTACAAATTTATATTATCCAACATCAACCGGATTCTCATTATTGTTGGCAATTGTACTAGACTTCCTTTAGCAACTCACTATCCCATTTTCCACAGCAGCTCTTCTAAAGCTTTTTATTCCTCCTCTCAAGCCTTCCAGTTTCCCCAGTCCCCACTTTCTCAGATGAGATTTTGCCTCACATGTTGCCAAAAAAAAAAAAATTAAATACACAACAACAAAAAACCCTTCACTTTATCTTTCTATGCTCAATATCCACCTTTGCAACACCTCTTATATATGTCCCCTTCTCTTCTGCCCTCTGTGGCTAACCTCCTCTAAAAGGCCATCTACAATAGGTGCCTCTACTTTCTCTCTTACTCTCTTAACTCCTTACAATCTGGCTTCTGATCTCATCACTCCACTGCTCTCTCCAAAGTTACTAATAATCTCTTAGTTGCCCAATCCAATTGTCTTTTCTTAAGCTTCATTTTTCTTTTTTTCTCCACTTTTGGGCAATTGGGGTTAAGTGACTTGCCCAAGGTCACACAGCTAGTAAGTGTGTCAAGCTTCTGAGGCCGGATTTGAACTCAGGTCCTCCTGACTCCAGGGCAGGTGCTCTACCCACTGTGCCACCTAGCTGCCCCATCAAGCTTCATTTTTCTTGACCACTCTACTACAGTTTTTGACAATGCTGATCATTCTCTCTTGATACTCTCTTCTCTCTTGGTTTTCTGGACACCAGCCTCTCCTGGATGTCCTCCTACCCATCTGACTGCTCCTTCTCTGCCCCTTTGCTGGATCCTCTTCCAGCTCACACCCTCCCACAGTAGGTATCTCTCAGGGCTCTGTCCTGGGTCTTCTTCCCTTCTTGCTTTATACTGCTTCACTTGGAGATCTCGTCAGATCCCAGGGATTTGTTACCATGTCTGTGTTGATGATCCTTAAATCTATTTTTCCTGCCCCAGAGTCTCTGCTAACCTCCAATCTCACACCTCCAATTGCCTTTCAGACATCTAGAACTCAAATCCAGTAGATATCTAAAACCCAGTATGTCCAAAACAAAATTCATCATCTTTTCCCCTAAACCTACCTCCCTATTATGGTACAGAGCAATACTGCTCTTCTAGTCCTTTAGGTTTGCAATCAACTCTTCACTATTGCCCACTCCCTACCCCCCGTATCCAATCTTTCATCAAAGCCTGCAATTCCACCTTTGTAACACCTCTTGTATATGTCCCCTTCTCTCCTTGGACACTGCCACTACCCTGGTGCAGCCCTCAGCACCTCACACCTGCACTATTGCAATAGCCTGCTGGTGGGTCTGCCTGCCTCAAGCCTCTCCCCCTCTATTTGCCCACTAAAGTGATTTTCCTAAAGCACAATTCATGTCACCCCCTGGCCCTATTTGATAAACTCCAGGGGCTCCCTATTACCTCCAGGATCAAATACAAAATACTCTGCTTAGCATTCAAAGTCCTTCACAACCTAGCCCCCTCTACCTTTCCAGTTTTCTTATACCTTACACTAACATATACACTCTTCAAACCAGTGACACTGGTCTCCTGACTGGTCCATAAAAAAGATATTCCGTCTCTTGACTCCATGAATTCTCTTTGGCTGTCCCCCATGCTGGGAACACTCTCCTTCACTCAGACTACCGACCTCTTTGGCTCCCTTTGAGTCCTAACTAAAATCCTATCTACACAAAGCCTTTCCCAGCTAGCCACTCTTATTTCTAGTGTCTTCCCTCTGATAAATATTTTTTATTTATCCTGTATATAGCTAGTTTTGTAATGCATTTGTTTGCATGTTGTCTCCCCCATCAGACTGTAAGTTCCTTGAGGGCAAAGACTATCTTTTGCTTCTTTTTGTATCCTCAGTGCTTAGCACAGTGCCTGGAACAAAGTAAGTGCTTAATAAATGTTTTATCCATTAATTGATTGATCAGCTGATACTATGGCACACTGCTTAAGAATAATTAGATAAAATAGGAAGCCACTGATAAGGTGAGCAATCCCCTTTCCCAATCCTTGTCCCAGACCACCCTTACTGTTGCAGCCTCCTCAAGGATGCCCTCATATGGGGCAGCTAAGTGGAGAAATGAATACAGCATTCACCCTGAAGTTGGGAGGGCCCGAATTCAAATCTGACCTCAGACACTTAGTAGCTGTGTGACTCTGGGCAAGTCATTTAACCTTGATCCCCCCCCCAAAAAATGAGTGGCCTTATCTCAGTGTCTCTGAAATGATCTCCCCTCTGTGATATACCCTCTTTGAGCGAATAATTAATGACACTTGTCCATGAGAAAAAATCCTAGTTACAGCTTACATTAGCATTAGTAGTAATAATAATATAATCACATTGGGTTCCTTCTCATCTCCATCTCCTGGCTTCCTTCACTTCTCACCTATAATCCCTCCTTCTACAAACCCCTTTCATGTTAGTGTCTTCCCTCTGAGATGATCTCCAATTTGTCAGTGCATATTCTGTGTGTACATGATTTTTCACACGTCAGCTTCCCCCATCAGACTGTGATACTCGGAGAGCAGGGACCGCTTTTTGCCGTTTTTTGTATGCCCAGCACTTAGCATAATGCCCTAGCACATCGTAGATGGTTAATAAATGCTTGCTTATTGTTTATTTAAATGACTTGTCCAAGGTCACACAAAGAGATAGTGGCAGAGCCGGGTTCCCTGACTTCCCAGACCAAAATCCTTCCAGCATTTTCACAGCAGATCTTTGCATAAGGATTGACGTTACAGTTTTCATCACCTCTTTCCAGTCCTTTTCCCAGCTGATGGCAGCTAGCTATGGATCAGTCGTAAGAGCGGTCAGTTTGGGAGGTGTGGTGATTTTGAAACCAGCAACTCTCCAGGAAGTAGTGGAAGGCCAGGCTTCAGGAATCATTTACATTACTCAGCAGTGAAGAAGGCAACTTGCTTTCCAACTCAGTTCCCATCATGGCACTCTGGATATGAAATATATCCTTAAAACGCTTGTCATATTTTATCTGATGTTTAAAATTGATTTTCTTTTTGGATGACACACAGGATGAACCTGCTGCTTGATGATATCTTTATCAGCAGCAGGCTGTGTGGCAACACACACAATCTCTCCCTACCTCTCTGAGTACGGCCCCAGAAATCGGAGTGAAGTAGAGCTCAAAGGAGAGACAAGATCTTAATTTGTAGGGGAAAATCTGCAGCTAAAGAGAACCACAGATTGTCAAAATGATCAGGGAATCCTCCTCTCCATCAGCCCATGCTTCCCTCATTACCTTCAATCTCTCAACCCCTTAGCTCTCTCCTAGGCCATCATTCCTGCACTAACTAGCCACTTATTCCTCTTTCCCCAATCTTGACCTCTTGGTGAACCAGTTTGCCCTCTTCCCTGGGATCCCTAACCCCATCACCATATTACCTCATATACCCTGCCAAACCTCAACTTTGGATTGCCTCTACCCTCAAAAAACCCTCACTTGATCCTTCCATGCCCAGTAACTGTTTTCTTTCATCTCTTTTACCCTTTGTGGCTTGAAAAGGCCTTCTACAATAGATGCCTCCACTTTCTCTGTTCTAACTCTTAACTCTGTGTAACCTGGCTTCTGACCTCATCATTCCACTGAAACTGCTCTCTCCAAAGTTACTCATGATCTCTTAGTTGCCAAATCCAACGGCATTGTCTCAATCCTTATTCTCCTTAATCTCTTTTCATGCTGTTGTTTTCCCTCTTCTCATCGACACTCTGTTCTCTCTCGGTTTTCTGGACACCAGCCTCTCCTGGACCTCTTCCTGCCCATCTAACTGCTCTTCCTCTATCTCCTTTGCTGGATCCTCCTCTGGATCACTCCCACTCACAGTAGGCATTTCTCAGGGTTCTGTCCTATGTACTCTTCTCTTCTCCCCCTATACTTCTTCACTCGGTGACCTCATCAGCTCCCGTGGAGTTAATTGCTATCTCTATGCTGATGATTCTCAGATCTACCTTTCCTGCCTCAACTTCTCTGCTGACGTCCAATATCACATCTCCAGATGCCTTTCAGACATCTTGAACTGCTTGTCCAGTAAATAGCAAAAACTCAGTATGTATAAAATGGAACCCCATCTTGTCACTACTCTCTGTCTCTCACATTGGAAGGTGGATCCACGAACTCCAAAACTTCCATTTAAGGAAGGAGCCCAGACATCTCACTTCTCATTCTGACTTCTCCGCCATGTCATCCTTGGCACGTACCTTCCCCCTCCCCACTTCTGCCCTTTTAAGCATCATTTTGTGTGCTGTCTTCCCCAATCAGATTGTAAGTTCCTTGAGAATTCTCTCTCTCTCTCTCTCTCTCTCTCTCTCTCTCTCTCTCTCTCTCTCTCATTTGCATCCTCAGCACTTAGCACAGTGCCTGACATATCCCACTGCATCCTGGGACAAATTGGCTAGATTTCTTTCTCAAAGACCAAGCCTTAAACTCAATTCACTCTGAATCTCAGGAATTGGACAACAATAGGTCCCTGCCCAAACACTACTTCATGGTTATATTTTGGGCCCTCCTGGCTCAGAGTGAATGTAAATAGTAACTGTTTCTCTTTTGGCCAGCTGGTCTGCCGGTCATTCCCATCCAGTTCGATTTTTTTTTTAATTAAAGGTGCCATCTCTTGATTCACTTCTCAAAGAGGCCTCTTCACTGAATGGGCATTGCGTCACTCAAAGTGATCACATGAACAGACCTTACCTGAAAAGGGCCAAGGTCTCCCACTGAACACTGGGCCATCTCCAGTTGTCCTGATCTATATCTGGCCACAGGACCCACGTGACTTTGGAGGAGAAAGTGAGGCTGATGACTTTGCACAGTCCTTCCTTAATTCAAATCAAAGTCAATTGCAAGTCATGTCATCACCTCCCTGATGTCATGGCCCTCTTGGAGAATGAAGGACAAACCACAACACATAGTAGGTGTTTAATAAATGTTTACTGATCATTATTGGTGAGTCTGCCTGCCTTAAGTCTCTCTCTATTCCAATCCATCCTCCATTCGGCCACAGAAGTGATTTTCCTAAAGCACAAGATCAACTATCTCACCCCCAACCTCAATATACTCTAATGGCTCCCTATTGCCTCCAGAATCAAACACAAAGTCCTCTGTCATTCAAAGCCCTTCATCACCTGGCTCCCTCCTACATTTCTTATATCTTACTCCCTGACACAGGCTCTTGAACCAAGTGACCCTGGCCTTCTTGCTGTTCCACAAACAAAACATTCTGTCTCTGAGTTCCTGGCATTTTCTCAGGCTTTCCCCAATGCCTGGGATGTTCTCCTTCCTCATCTTCTATTGATTTCCTTCTTCCTTTAAGTTCTAACTAAAACTTCATCTTCTACAGGAAACTTTTGCCAATTCATTCAACTTCATTCTAGTGCCTTCCCTCATTTAATGATTTCCCATTTATCTTGTATATAGCTTGTTTGTATATGTTTGTTTACTTGCTGCCTCCTCCATTAGGTCATAAACTCCTTGAGAGAAATGACTATTTTTTGCCCCATTTAGTATCCCAAGCTTAGTACAATGGCTGGCTCTTAATAAATTATTGTTTACTAACTTACCTAAGTTTCTGACCTTAGAACAGCTACAATTCAATTTAATCCAGTTCAGTTTCTTGGGCAGCTAGGTTGTATAGTAGATAGAGCACTAAGCCTAGAATGAGGAAGACCTAAATTCAAATCTGCCCATGGATTAACTGTTTGACTCTGGGCAAGTCACTTAATCCTGTTTGCCTCAATTTCCTTATCTGTAAAATGAGCTGGAAAAGAAATTAACAAACCACCCCAGTGTCTTTGACAAGAAAACTCCAGATGGAGTCATGAAGAGTTGTACATACCTAGGGTATCACAGCATAGTGAACAGAAAGCTGACCTAAGACCCCAGAAGACCTGGTGTCAAGCTGCACTTCAGATGCCTACTGCTTATGTGATCCTGTACAAGTTGATTACCTTCCCGATAATACTTTAGGGAACTCTAAAAGTATATATTGTGGAGGGGAAGAGGGGCAGCAACCTGCATTAGTAGAGGCAGTTTCTTCTTCTGGGAGCTCTCTGTACCCATGAAACCATGGGTTCAGTCCCCATCCCTACTTCAGTTCCTCTCCTTTCATATAACAATCCAGTCAAAAATACTGGAGTGATAGGTGTATTATACAGAGCTGTCATGTTAAGTTTCCCTGGATTTGACCTGCTGGGCCCCCATGTCTCCATGATAGTAGAAGGGGACTCCCACTTAACACCAGAGTCAACATATTCTTTCCACTAAGCAAGTTACCAGTAATGGATCTAAAAAATGTGCCTCCAAAGTGAAAATGTAAGGGATAGGTCTCCCTAGTGGGATGAGGCTAATCAGCCCTTTCACTTCACCCATTTCCTCTCTCTCTTCAAATTTCCTAAAGGGACTTTCTCTGGGCACTTGTATGAAACCTAAAGATGTCAGCTTTATTCTTCCCAGAAAGCAATGAGTAATAACTCTGGCTCACTACTGCCCTGAGATATTTGGGCTGGCAGTGATTCAGTGAAGTTACTGAGATCTACCTGGGTCTCTCTCTCCTATTATCTTCTGGATTCTAAGGTAGGGTTAATTTTCTTTTTTCTTTCTAAAATCTTTCTAAATTTTTATGAATCTTTTGGTTTTTTTGTTACCTTCATTACACAGAAACAATCCTTGTAACAAAGAATGTACTGGTAAATGTTTAACAATTGACTCTCTAGGGGGAAACATTCCATCATACACATTTTTTTCAGATTAATCTGCTTTATTAACATTTTCTACATCACTTTAAGTCTAAGCTTAATCAAGAAAACAATAAACCAAACTCTTGATTTGTAGCTTTCTGGTTTCCAAAGCATAAATACTCAAGCTGAAAATTCAACAGTGGGAAGCCTGTTGCAGCTGGCTCCAGCACACCCCTGCTTGTAACAAATAGATAGACAAGAGAGAGAAATAAAAGTAGTTCAACAAAACCAAACAATACAACAAAGTATGCCCTAATGTTCTACAACCATACCCCTCCCCTCTGCAAAGAAGGGGAAAAGGTATCTTTTCTCATAAACTTAATCATCATTGTTGCACAGCATTCCATTTCTTTTTTTTCCTCCCTCCATTTATAACGTTGAAGTCATTGCACAGATTTCCTGATTCTACTTACTGGTTCTTACTTACTTACTTACTTACTTCTCTGCTTCTCTGAATTTTTCAAAAGTCACGATTATTTAGGGTACAATAATATTCTATTACATTCATATGCCACAGTTTGTTTAACCATTTTCCAATCAATGGGCATCTACTTTGTCTCCATTTCTTTGTTACTACACAAAGTACTTCTATTAAAGTTTTAGTGTATATGAGACCTTTCTTCCTTCATTTGACCTCCTTGGAGTATATTCCTAGTAGTGGGATTTCTGGATCAAAAATATTTTTTAAAATCTGGACATTTTAGTCACTTTTAATATACAAATTGCTTACCAGAGAATCGCTGGATCAATTTACAGTGTTTTTGTGTGCCCATCTTCCATGTGCTCTCTTCTGTCATCTTTGTCAATTTGCTGAAATTTGAGGATGAAACACTAAAAACTTACATTTGTATTACTATTAGTGATTTGGAACAATCTTTCATGTAGCTATTAATAGTTTGTAATTCTTTTGAGAACTATTTTGTTTTTATACTTCCCTCTCTACCTTCCTTCTTTCCTTCCTTCTTCCCCTCCCCTCTCTACCTTTCTTATTTCTTTTCTTCCTCTTTCCCTTTTCCCTCCTTCCCTCCATTCATTTCTTTCTTTCCTTCCTTCCTTCCTTTCTCCCTTCAATTGTGAAATGTTAAGGCCCAACTCAAATGTTATCTCCTCCATTAGACCTTTTCCAATTTTTCCAAATGGAATGAATGAATGCATTGCTCCCTCTTCTGAATATCTGCCACAGAGTTTAGACACTCAATAAATGCTTGTTGAACTATATTGAGTTATGGTACCTTCCTTATGGCACATTCCAACTATTTTAGCTGTTTGGGTGCATCTTATCTACCTTATGTCTAAGTTCCAGAGGGCAATAACATCAATCAATTTTGCATCATGCTCAGAAGCAAGCACAGAGTTATAAACACAATAGGCACTCAATAAATGTGTGTTCAATCGAATGGAGTTTGTATTATACCAAACTGTATAGTTCTATGATTTTTGTCCAGCAGCCAAGATGCAAAAGGAAATGAACACTTTTTAAGTGGCAAATGAATAGACTTCATGTGGGAGTGTCTTTCATCTCCCTCTTCTATGAATCCTCAGCCCTTTCAAAGAAAGGGAAAGGAACTGATTCATCCTTCCCATATTCCACATCCACTGAGGAACATAAGAAGGGCCAAGGAAAGGAATACCAACTTAGAGGCCATGCTAATTTGGAATGAAGATCTTCCTACTTGATCTCATCAATCAATCAAAAAGAATTTATTAAGCACCTACTATGTGCTGAGCTGGGAAACATTGTACCTAGCACATGCTAATGGGGATTACAATAAATAAACAATATTTATCCAGGGAGATGCACATATTTTCACTCTGATATCTACTGTTAATGATTCCTTCACCTAAAATGACGTAATCACAAGAATTGAACAGCTCTCTTTGGCAAATGGGGGGAGGGAGGGAGGGGAGTGGCGAAAGTCTGCAGCTTAGACAAGAAACTCTGCCATTTACCTCAGATTTAACACTCAAACTGTTCTTTTTTCTACCTCACAGTCTTTCTCTTCTCTCCAACTCCTGCCAACTTCCTGGAGGACTTCAACATATATATACACACACATCAATGTTCCCTCAAACACCCTCACCAACCTCACCTTAACTTACTCATTTCCCACGACCTGTTCTTCCACTCCACCTGAGACACACACAGTCATGAAATTCCCTTATCTGCTCAAAATGTGTTCTCATTCCATCTCTCCCTCTGTCTTGCAACTCCAAACGCTTATCATGTTTAATTGCAACCTCCAGTCCTTCGATCTGTCAGTTTTTTCCCAGGCTATCACCCCTGCATGGGCTACATTCCTGCTTCTCCATCTCAACCCTAGGGTGCACTAGTTCTGCTCTACACTGTCCTCTTCTCTCAAGTCTCTTCCCCCTTATCTTATATTTGATCTTGCCTTGCCAAGCCTGTGTTAGATCATTCCCATCAGCCACTGATGCCTTTGTTCCTTCTCACAAGCTGCTGGAAAAAGAGAAAATCACAAAACCATGCTAACTGGGACCACTGGAAATTTGTCATATAATCTCAACTGGGCAAAGCAATCCTTCCCCACTTGCCCAATCCTTCCCCACTTGCCCAATCCATTCCTTATCCCACTCAACACAGCAGCTTTTCCCAGCGTTCCTCAAACCTTCCATGGCTCCTTCTCTCTCCACCCTCCCAGTTGAGAACTTTGTCTCACATTTTTCTGAAAAACAGAGGCCCTGACAGCTCTGCTTTCCTCATGATCTCATGCCATTCAGACACCTTCCCCCACAATCTCTTCCTATCCATGTTGCATCAGAAGAGGCAGTCATCTTCTTTGTCAAGGCCAACCCCTCAACATGCACAAGTGATCCCATTCCACTCCATTCCATCTTCTCCAACACATTGCTCCTTCTATTATCTTCACTCTCTCACAAACCTTCAATCTCTCCTTTTCTACTGCTGGCTTCCCTACTTCCTATAAACATGCCCATTTTCCTTTCATCCTCAAAAAATTTTCACTGAATCCTTCCACCCTCACTGGTTATCATCCCAAATCTCTCTTCCCTTTTTTGGCCATCTGCAATTGATGTCTCCCCTTTCCTTTTCCTCTCACTCTCTGCTTAACTTGGTCGGGCACCGACCACCATTTAACTGAAACTCTCTCTAAAGTTACTTACGGCCTCTTACTTAACAAATCTAAAGGCCTTTTCTCAGTCCTCATTCTTCTTGACCTCTCTTTAGCCTTGACACTGTTGATCAGCTTCTTGATATTCTTCTTTTTAGATTTCTCAGTCTCCTTCACAGGATCTTCATCCAGGTTATTCCCACTAATGGTGGTTATTCAGCAGGGTTCTGTCCTCAGCCTGCCTCTCATCACACATAGCTCAATGGATTCAATTACCATCGCTTTGCAGGTGATTCCCAGATCTATTTGTCCAGCCCTAAGCTCTCTCCTAAATTCTAGTCTCACATCTCCAAGTCTATTGGACATCTTGAACTGTATGTCCTATAGACACTTTAAATCCAACATGCCCTAAGGTAAACTCATCTCTCTCCCCTTCCCTCTTTCAAACTTCCCTGTTACTTTTGAGGGCACCATCACCCTTCTAGTCACCCAGGTTTGCAACCTATGTATCATCCTCAACCCCTCAATATCTCTCACCTCCTCCCACATATCCATCCTCTTGCCAAATGCTATCAATTCCACACTGCCAGCATCTCCAATATATACCCACTTCTCTTTTCTGTCATAGTTACCATTCTGGTGAAAACCCATGTCACCTCATACCTGGACAATAGCCTGCTAGTTAATCTCCCTGCCCCGTCTCTCCTCACTCCAGCCTATCCTTGACTCAGTTGATCTCCTGAAAGTGCAAGTCTGACTGTGTTACTCCCTGTTATTTAATAAACTAGCGATTCCTTATCACCTCCAGGATGAAAAAATACAGAATCCTTTGTCTGACATTCAGAGAGCTTAACAACCTGGCCCTCTCCTACCTTTCCAGTCTTCTTCAGTCTTACTCACTTCCATGCCCATTTACAATCCAGTGACACTAGCTTACTTTCTGTTCCTCACACAAGCTACCCCATCTCCAGACTCAGCTCATTTTCAGTGGCTGTACCCCCATGCTTGGAATTTCCTCCCTCCTCATCACTGCCTGGTTTCCTTCAGATCCCAGCTAAAATTTCACCTTCTAGAAGACTTTCCTGATCCCCCAACAGGCTTCCCTGTTGATTATCTCCAATTTATCTTGCATACATCTTATCACAATGCACAGGGCTTTGGTTCTGCTTTTTGCATACTGTCTCCACAGGACTATGAGCTCCTTGAAAGCAGAGGCAGTTTTTTTGCTTCATTTTGCATGTCCAGCATTTAGCACTGTGCCTGGCACATGGCACAGGGTCTTCAGTACTTGTTGACTGACCCTCACAGAATTAGTTGACTAGGCACAAAGAATTCTCTCCTAGAAGAACAGTCATGGATTTGGTTCTTTTTTTCTTTTTGCTTTTTTGGAGGGGGAAGGCAAGGTAATTGGGGTTAAGGTCACACGACTAGTAAGTGTTAAGTGTCTGAGGTCATATTTGAACTCAGGTTCTCCTAACTCCAGTGCTCTATTCACTGTGCCACCTAGCCGCCCAGTTCACTTTTCTTAGTAATTCTTTCGCTAAAAATATTCACATGTCCTTCCCAATATTAAATAAAATGGCATTTTAATTGTAGGAGTAAATCTCACATTAACCATATGAATAGGGTATTGTAGAGATCAGAAAAAGGCAGGAAGAGGAAGAGAGGGTATTATTTTTTTTTAACAATTTTCTCCATCCAAGACTTCTAAGATCCCCAACTGGAAAATGACTCTTCTAATCCACAAATGAATAGATTTGTGCAACAAATCTGAGATTGGGAGGAAGGCAGGAAGATCCAGAGAGAACTTATGACAGGTTTTCAGAAGCAGATGCACCACAAAACTGCTAAAAGGTTCAGCCCCAGGCAGTTTCCAGCAAAGACAATACATCTGAGCCTAGTTTGGCTGGAGAAAGCAGCTCCAGTGCTCCTAGTCTGTAAGAATCCTAAGGATCAAGATGTGAATGGAATGGGAGAAAGGGGCTTACCATACCTCTATCATACCAGCCCCACTCTTGTTCAGCATTCCTTTTCAATGCTACCCATAAATAATTCTCTGGATGGGGGTGGGGGGTAGAAGAGAAATATTTGGAAGTTAAGGTGATAAAAAAAAAGATAGTCACATAAATGCATATGTGTGTACATACACACACACACACACACACACATACACACACACACTTCATATCCTTAATTAAAGGCAATAGTTCAGTGATCTCACAAATCATTTTTTGGGGAGGGGGAAGAGTGTTGAAAGTTCATTATCTTTGTTTCACTGTATCTCCTAGCTACCTACAGTATGTATTATATTTCCCCCCTGGAACAGCAAATACAATTAACTATGTGGAATTTTTTTTTCTCAATTTCAGGTTCCCCCCCCCCCATCCCTTCTCCCCTTGAGATAACTGGAAACGCCCTGTGGTGTTGACAAATCATGGGTGGGGAGGCATAGATGTTAGCTTGGCCATACAAAGAAGCTTCTAGTAACCCCATGTTCTTTCTTTCTTGTCCATGAATTCTATCTTGTCATTAAACCAAAGGACAGCTGGAACAGCAATCACAACCCCCTCCACTATCATGCCATAATTGTTCTCACTCTAAATTAAAAGCTGAATTTTCTTTTTACCCTCACAATCACAATTCAGGCATCCATTGTTGCCTTGGGGTTTTTAAGTCACTGTCTGCCCCCTTCTGGTAGATAGAGAATTCTCAGGATATTTAACAGACTTCCTTAGACCAGCTCAGTAATTACAGAACTCTTGAATAAGGCTATTTCCTTTGTCCCCCCCAAACATGCAGACACACTTGACCACCTCCAATGGTCCCATATTTGAAAGCTGTGTGTATATAGACCATCTTAACTAGGCACTTGGGTGTTGACAGTGAAGCAAATTTAGGGTTTTTTAAAAATCGTTTTCCCCTTCTGTAAGGGTTTTCTAACCTGTAAGATCTAACTTTTCAAGTTCTTCATGTTCCTTTGTGTAGACATAAATTCATTTGTAACCCATAGAGAGAAAACTGGTCAACATCAATGGTTCATTTCCCCCTGGAACTCCAGATACAGTGAGAAATAGCGCAGGAATGATCAACCACAATTCCAAAGGATCAAACATTAAAAATGCTAACCATCTCCTAACAGAGAGGCTATGGAATATCCAGACTGAGATGCATTTTGAAAGTGACCATTATAGGAATTTATTTTTTTCTGACTATGCATATTTGTTCATAAGGGTTTTGGTTTTCTTTCCCAGTTTTTTTGGGGGGAGTGGGAACAGATAGGAGGGAAATAAAATAAATTCTTATTATTTGAAAAAAAAAATAAAGCAACAGTACAGGGTTTGGAGTCAGAGGACTACCTCAAGTCCTACCTCAGTCACTAATGACCTGTGACAAGTTACAGGTCTTAATTTCTTCAACTGTAGAATGAGGATTGGACAGGATGACCTTCCCCAGGCCAGTTTGGGGAAGCCTCCAGGTCCCTGGTGAATGGGTCTACAGAGATAAGGGTCAGTCTAGCCTGGTCCTGGACAGTCTTGGACCTATCCTTGGGTTTAGATACTCTTCAAATCCAGGTCAAAAATCCAATTCACACCCAAGACCAGTCTCTAACTGCCCTAGAAAACAGATCAACAGAACTGATAGGCCCTTGGAAAAGCTCTCTCAAATCCTTGTTTTATAAATAACGAACATATATGAAGTAAATGAGAGATCCAGAGGCTATTCTCTCGGGCAGGCCTGTACCACAACCACAACCACAAGCCCATCTTTCCATGTACAGGCACGCTTCCCTGTTGGGGTAACCTCCAAGACTAGGTCAGTAATGTCTCTTCAGTTGGCAGAAAGGAAGAACAATTGTTCCTCAAATGTCCTTAGAGGACTCCACCTAGATTTTTCTTCTGCCCTTATCCTATTCTTTCTGCTGTGGTTCAGTCATTTCAGTCATGTCTGATTCTTCATGACCCCATTTGGGATTTTCTTGGCAAAGATGCTGGAGTGGTTTGCATTTTCTTCTCTAGCTTATTTCACAGATGAGGAAACTGAGGCAGTCACTTGCCCAGGGTCACAAAGCTAATAATTATATGTCTGAGGCCAGATTTGAACTCAGGAAGATGAGCTTTCCTGATTCCAGGCCTAGCACTCTATGCACTGAGTCATGTAGCTGCCCTAGTCCATTCTACCTTTTATCATGCATGTAATCTTTTATACTTGTATGTGCTACCTTCCCATTCACACATGGAGTATAAGCTGTTTGAGGGCAAGAACTTTGCTTTTCATTTGTGTAACTTCACTGAGGTGCACAGGGCCTTGGGCTTAATAAGCTTAAAAAAAAAAAAGGGACATTAGGACCAATAGGGACTAAGGTTCCTAGAGAAAGTCCAAAAATTGGAACTATAATTTTCTTTATCCCTAGGATAGTTGGGGAGAAAAGTTGGGACTTTCCAGAAAGTTGAGTGTTTTGTGGTTTTTTGTTGGTTTGTTGATTTGTTTTTTGGTGGGTTTTTTTTTTGGTTCCTCCCTTGCCTAAGAGCTGCTATTTTATTCCAAACAGAAAGAAGGTACAAGGCAGCTTGCAAGCCCAGCAGGTTGTGCTTAAGGAAGTCCTTTGGCACTATCTCCTCTGAAAAACACCCAGGTGGAGGAGGGGAGAACAGCATAGTAGAGTCCCTCCCAAGAGTTAAAAGGAATCAAACACCAGCTGGTATTTACAAATCTTCCCTGGGCCTATGGACAGGCATATGCATGTGTCACAAAGGTAACAGCCCAGTTCCCAGGCCCTAGCTTCTGGGTGCATGCCTGGGCCTTCTACACACACATAGCTCACATCCCAGAGAAGGGAAAATATCAACACAAGCTGGGTATTTTCATGTGGGTGGGAGGCAGCTTGTGGTGTACTGTGGTTCTTGGGGAAAGAACTGTATCTATATTTTTAAACCTGGTGTGCCTTTTAGAACAGTGAAGACCAAGCAGTCCTGCTAGTAAGTGGGTCACAGAGTTTTCTCCTGCTACAGAAGATGAAATGTCTGTTTACTCATTGGCTTCAAAGTGGTTAAGAAACTCTCCATCAGCCCTGAAACCTTGCTCAGACTGGAAGCCCATTTTGCTTTCTTTTGCTTTTACCCACCTTCTGTGATTCTTCATTCTTGCCAACAGTCAAATCCCCCCTGGAAGTCATCTTCCACCTCTCTCTCTCGTCATTCTACAAGGCTACCATCTTGGTGCTTCATTTGAGAGTTCTCCTCACTTACATCTATTCGGTTCTGTTCAAAATGATCATTCTAGGATTTAGGTAGGCAACAAGTGGGTACTGGAGCACTTCATGGCATGTGAAATTCATTACTCAAGTATAGCCCAATGTCTACAATACATTTCATTGTTTTATTGTTGGGGAGAGGGAGTACAAAAGAGAGGGGAGCAAGTTTCAGGGGCTCTATCTTGTAAGAAACTTACATACATATTTCTTCCCTAAAACCAAGAGGAGAAGGGATGAAGTCTTTGGCATTCTTTGTTTAGATGACACCCTGGTCGGGGAGAGGAAGAGAACCTCGGTCTTATGCAAGATGGAGAGGAAAAGGGAGACAAAAGAAGAAAAGAGGTTTTTGTTGCAGGGTGGTATTTTTGCAGTGGAGTTTTTTAGAACATGCACACTAAAGAATATAGGTTCCAAGAAAAGGGCAAGTTAAACCTCTAGGACTGAAATAAGCTTCTCCTCCTTCCCTGCTGCCTTCCAAGGATTTATCCCAGTTTAGTTCCAAACTTAGGTGCCTTTTTCTTCCACACTAAACTCTGAAGTGGTCTTCATGATTTAAAAAAAAAAAGCATTAATTAAAGTGACAGGACCCCAAAAGTAACGAAGTAGTCCCAAAACAATCCCCTGATTCCATCTTAGAACTTTGAGTTGAGTCCCAAAGAAGCTCAGGGACCCTGAACAGGGTGGGTCTGTTGGCCTGTCCTAGAGAGCTGAAATCCTAAGTGAGGGTCCAGATGGTTAATAAAAACTTCAGTAGTGCTTTTGGGGGAGAAGTGGTGGGAATGGGGGAGAAGGAAAGATGTGGATAGAGAAAAGAGCCCGCCACCACCACCTTGACCATCACCTATCCGCCCTCAGACCCTGATGGAAACATTGTAGGACTCTGAACTCAAACACCTACGTTCAAAGAGAGCTTCAGGAACTTACTAGCTAAGTGACTCTGGGCAAGTCACAACTAGCTCTGCTTCTGTTTCCTCATCCATAAAACAGGGATGATAATAACACCTACCTGCCAGGGTGGCTGGGAGGGATAAAATGAGGTATTTGTAAAACACTTTACAAATCTTAAAGTGGTTTATAGATGTTAATCATTATTATTTCTTTCTAAGAAAGGAATTAGAAGGGCTTGATCTCTTACCAGGAAGGTGAGCTCTCTCGAGGGCCTGGCACAGCGCCAAGCACACAGGAGGTGCTTAATAGTTGTTGATGTGCTGATACAGCAAACATCAAATAACATCACAAAAATGGAATTGATTCTATGTTAACAGAAAGACAAAGACTTGTTACTAATGTGCCAAACATTCCTGGATCAGATATCTGTGTACAGCAAGACCACTTACTTATTAAAGAGAAGATCAAAATGAATATAAAACCAGGAGAGCTTTGAGAAAAAAATGAGAAAAACGTATGATATACAATTAAAACAATTCCAACCTGACCTATTTTTAAAAGGTATTATCACCTAAAAAATGGGAATTGAATTGAGGAAAGGCCATAGACACCAATAACAACAATTTCATATAGAAATTTGACATATGTAAATAAATTGTCATAATGAAACACTACACTGTCCCCCGCCACCCCAAAAAAAGAGCTTAAAAATGTCCTTAGCTAGCACACACTTGATTTATAAGAGAAACACTGGTTTAGAATACAAACTCATTTGTAAGGTCTTAGGGAAGGATGTAAAAGCAGCACTACCTTATAAAATGGTAAAAAGCAATTTAAACAGTTTAAAGAAAGTTTAGCAAGGAGCACCAACTAAACTAAGTTTTCCTAAAGGTACATAAGCATGAAAAGAGGAGGGTAATGAACGGACGAAAGATGGAAAAAAAAAAACAATCCAGCGATTATATAACCATCAAGGACAATGAAACGACTACATTTGAACTATAATGCTGTAGTCTCTGATGTGATACATGTGGAAGTATAAATAACACTTATGAAGGCTAAGAGGGGACGAATATGTGGACAGAGCCAAGTGAACCAAGAGTTGATGCACACTGAAGATGACATGATTTTGAGGGTATCGAGGGACTAAGTTTCCAGTATCTAAAACAGAAATACCAAAGCATGGAAAAAATTCTCTTACTGCTATCTAATAAGAAAAGGTAACCAAAAGATCACCAATAACTACTAACTCATAAGGCTGCTTTCTCATTTATATAAAATTTGTAAGAGAATAACCCACATGCATATTGAGGGCATCATTTCCAATGATAGAGGGCAAATTTCAAACCCATTACTACAAGGCGTCTTTACCATCATAGTTCACTGAAAAAAAAATAAGATTCCATTGTGCTTCCTGTTTTTGCCTATAAGCATTTGGTTTGGTAAAAACAAATCATGGACTTAAAGGAATTCCTTCAACAAGATGTCTCCTAGAAACATTTCAGACTTATACAAAATTCTGTGAAAGATATAAAAAACAGATAACCATATTCAAAAGCCCTCTGATTATTAACATCAGGGGTGGTTTAAAGAGAAAACATATGCTCTTGCTTATTAAAGATTTCTGTCACTGTCCTGGAAGAGAACCCAAAAAGTTCAAGATTTCCTATAGATGATAAGTTTCTCCAGATACTCTTGTGTGAACACGACATGATACTAAATGTATCAAGTCCCAGAACAGGACAGAACCTCATAAATGGGGATTCATAAAGTAAAAGTCAAATGATTTAAGGATACCTATTATCCAGACAGTAATATGCAACTGAATGAGTTTATCTACCTATCATCCATCCATCCATCCATCCATCCATCTACCTATTTATCCATCTATCTATCTTTGTATAGATATTGAAAATAAACAATGAGTTGGCCCCAGAATTGAATTGAACAGGGGCTGCGTGCGGTAGGAGAGGGAGGAAAGAGAGGAGGAAGAAAAGGAGGACAAAACTGGACTGCCTCTGGGAAATTGTAAAGTTATTTTAATGACCCCAAACTTCTCCCAGAAACAAAGACCCAACATTTTGTAATATTCTATCAGTGTTGTATTTATATGAATCACAAAGTACCGAGTCCTCAAAGAACTGAAATTGAGGATCCACCCAAATGGCAAAGTAGCAGTGTCTGGCGGAAGTGAGTACCTTACAAACAAGGAAATATAAAAAGAAGCACAAAGGGTACTTTTGTCACTGACAAAAAGCACAAATGAAAAATAAAAGGATATTCCTTATGATGAGAACAAGACACAAACAGTCCACGTGCTCCACTGATAACTGTATTGTCAGGAGAAAACAAGGGAAGTCCCCAGAATGTTAGGTAGATGCCCTGTGGCCAACTTTAGGGGAGACACATAAAAGTTACATAAGATGGACAGGCATGGATAGGTTACAATCTGCATTCTTGGAGGGAATACCCACATTAATGAAAATATAATTCCAACTGACTACTTGATTATATGAATGAGCACATCATATAGATAGATTTAGAACAAACGGCACAAACAAGAGCTGAGGGGACATGGGATAAAGGAAACATCAAAAAAGGGCAAAGTGAGACAGGAGAAGTTTCTTAGAGGAGGTAACCTTTCAGTTGAGTTTTAAAGAAAGGAATAAATTTACAGGGGAAGGAGAAGGGAAGTGTGAACAAGTAACCTTCAAATCTAGCCCATAGCAATGGCAGGTATGAAAGCAAAAGGGTAGGAATGAGCAAAATTTGCACAGGATAATAACTGGAAGATGCTATTTTCTTAGGAACTGTTCAGCAAATCATTTTTTGAACAGTAGTTGCCTTTTGCTTATAAATCTTAGAAACCAAAAAGGTCTATTTTTCCTCTTTTACTGATTTCTCTGGTTTGAGTCTTAGGCAAGGCATAGCTTATGTCTTTCCCCCCCCCACCTTCACCCCCATACAGAGCCTGGCATGATTTCTCAAATGACTGACAAAATTTATTTCTAAGTAATGTTTAGATGAAGTATTAATTCAACCAAACTCATTCTAGAGGAAAAGATGACAGTAGGGGTTGAAGTATTATTCAAAAAATCTCAAACCATCCATGTAAATCAGAAGAGTGCAGGGACGTTCTGTCTCTGCTTCTCTTTTAAGTGAAAGCCTGGGATATAGGACCTGTAGTGCTCCATCATACCTCGGACAATGATTTCTTGGTCCTTTCAGCTCTATCATAACTCTCCTCAGGACAGGGGTTAAGTGAGAATTTCCTGGGGTCCTCCAGTCAACCAAGTCCTAATTTCTCAACTCAAATCCCTTTACTTCATTTCATCATCTGTTAATTAGCTGTAAAAATCTAGGTCCTTAAACAAGCCTAAAATATAAGTCTAAGAATCATCCAGCAAATTTTTTCAATCATCCCATCCCTTTCTATATGTATGAATATGCAAACTTAAAAAGCAAGAGTTTTTCACTGTGCCCAGTGAGTACTGGACTCTGTATAACCAGGGTTGGGAGAGATTGCCCAATAAAATAGTTCTCCTTGGAAGCTGGTGTATAATGTAGCAAAAGGACTGTCCAGGCTATGACCTCCTTAGGAATATGACAAACTAGAGTGTGAATAGAAGGTGACCAGGATAGTAGAGAGTTCAGACATTATATACAGATTGGTTGAAAGGCCCTGGGATATTTAGCCTAAAGAAGAGATCAGCAGATTGTCTTCAAGTATTTGACAGGCTGTCCTAGATTTGGTCTGCTTAGCCAGAAGGCAGAAGTAAAAGCAATGGATTCAAATTGCAGAGGCAAATTTCAGCTTGATCTGGAGACGTTCCCTATTAATTAGTACTGTCCAAAAGAATAGGATACCCCCACAGAAAATGGGCTCCCTTTCATTTGAGGCCTTCAAACAGAGATTTTGTCAAAGATCTTTGTATAGATGAGATTCCTAGTCTGGTATGAGTTGACCAAGACCGCTCTTCCAGCTATTAAATTCTATGACTCCTTGGCTCAAAAAGGACTGGACAGATCTCCAAGAAGGGCCCTGAGTATTTTTAATACACTTCTTTAAGTCTTCCTTTTATTTATTCTTTTTTTTTCTGGCTGCCTCTCCCTTTAGGAACAAACTGACCTTTCCTGAGGGCTGGAACTAGAAGGCTTTTTTTGTTTGTTTTTAGCTCCCCTGCCGCCCACTAAGCAAATGCTCTTTAGAGGCTTGGCACAAAATGGCTATGCAATAGGTATTGACTAATCTACTAGTAGCAAATCTAATTTATTAAATGTCAGGCCTTGCCATGTCATACTACAATGGGTAACTTGTACTCTGAATTGTGTCACAGGTATTATACATGTTTAATTACAGTTGTACCTTTCCTCTACTGTCTGGCAACTAACTAGGAAACACTGACTATACTCACTCATCCTCATTCAACCAACTAATTGAGTATATTATAGTCTAGGTCCTGAAATTGGTTAAAAAAGAATTACATTTTATCTTTGGGAAAGAGGTCAAAGTTGTAGACAACCACTTAATGTTTCCTAATCACAGAAAAAGTTAAATGCCTGTTTGTTGAACTGAATTGACACCTGGGTCCAACATCTTTAACAGTTGCCACCCAAAGTCCCTAAGTTTTCAAACTTTCTCATGGTCTTCTCAAATCCTTTTAAGATTAGAGGACAGATTAACCTCAATCAGCACTTCCTCTTTTAACAGTTCCCAGAGGTAGCCAGAATGACTATGCTGATCACTAAACAAGAATCATGTCTCATGAACAAGATTCCTGATGCTGACAGTGTCCTCTAAGTCAGTCACTCTTTGAAGAGACCTTAGTTCAGAGGTCTACTGAACAGAGAATTTAAATCAGTCAGAATTGAAAGGATATTGAGAAATACTCAAGATATCAAAAGTAACTTGAGTAGCACTAGACCAACACTTGATCATTTCATTTCCTACTAGAGCAGAGTTAGAAGCTAGGTTATAATCCATTAAAACAGCAAAGGTTGATTAAATAAAGAAGAGAGAAGAGGCATGGGGACAGGAAAACAATTCAAATATTTACTTAGCAAACATCTTCAGGAAGTTTACCATATGAAAAAGTGAGCACAAACTAAGTAAAGAGTTTCTGATTCAAATTATTTTCACTTTACACTTCTCCCTCCCCCCCCCCCCAATTTAGGGAAATAAAAGCATCAGGCAACCATATCTTTTTAAAAGGAGAAGACTAGTTCTTTTTAATATAGTTTGTGCCACTTTGCTGGTGATTAAGTGACTCCATTCCCCAGTGTTTTAAAATAACCAGTTATACACTAGTTAACACAGAAAAAGTTACAATGAAAAAAAAAAAGGATGAGTGGCCACTACTGTGAACAAATTTATTCTACAAATAAATCATCTGTAACTTTTTGCCCAGCAGTTGTTTTAAAAATAGGATAGTAAGCAAAATGAACAAATGAGCAAAATGCTACAAATCTTTAGGCTTATTTTTCACACTTTTGAATATATGTTGACAAAACATTTCCACATTAAGGGAAGATCCTGACCCCATTTTTGGTATCAACCAACAAATATTTATCGAGCACTACTATGTGATGGAAGAATATATTTACTCAGAATTAATCTTTGTACCCCTTTGTCCTAAACTTCTGATCATCTCAGCCTTAGCAGGCCTACCTAACTAAACAAGCAATGGGTAAATTACCTTCTCACAAAGCTCTGTGGAAACCAAGGATCTATCTAAATAAGACTGCTCCCTATCTTGAGGGAGCTTATAGACTACTTGAGGAAAGGGATTACATAATGCTCCACTTAGGTCAGGAACCATAACTTAAAACACAAAACCAAAAACCCTCATTAGACGTATAACTAGTTCTACTTGGTTTCTCTGCCAAATTACTAGGAAAAACTGTCTAGACTAAGACCTCCACTTGCTCTCCTGATTTTTTCCTCAAACCTTAGCAATCTGACTTGCAAGTTCATCACATAATCCAATTACTGTGCCATTGCTAATAATCTCTTATTGTCAAAAAACATTTTTTTAAATCTTTTACATCTCTGTTGTATAAGCTTTCTTTATAAATATTCTCCACTCTGGGTTTTCACAGCACTTTTTACTCCTGGCCTAATTAACCACTACAGTTTCTGTTGCTGGTTTGCTCATCATCCATACAATGTCTCTGAGTATTCCTTCAGAGTACTCCCATAGATTTACTCAATACCTCTGTGCAAATGATTCATATAATTCATTATAATTCTATATTCTATATGCCCAGCCCCATCTCTCCTCTGAACTTCAGTCTCACATTGCCAACTGGCTTAATTGTTATCTCAAACTCAACATTCACAAAACAGAATGCATGATCTATCCCTGAAATCTCCCCATTTCCGTTGAAGATATTACCAGTCTAGTCTCACCTCTCTTGCCTAGACAAATAACTCTCCCCATTCTAGTCCATTTTCTACACAGCTGCCAAAGTGATTTTCCTTAAGCCTAGAACTGGTCTCACTTCCGTATTGGTTAATTTCTTGCCCCTAGGATCAACAGTCCTCCTTAGCTTTTAATGTCCCTTATAACCTGGCTCCATCCCACCTTTCAGTTTCAATTTTCACCATGAACTCTAAAATCCATCCAAACTAGCACCTCTCTGTTGTTCACACATGAGACTCTTGCTCCTGTCTCATGCCACTGCATTTCTGGAATGCAACAGCAGCTGGAATGCATTCCAGGCTTAGAGCTGGGAAGACCTGAATTCAACTCTGACCTAAGAAACTTAGCTGTCTGACCTCAAGCGGGTTTGCCTCAGTTTTCTCATCTATAAAAATGAGCTGGAGAAGAAAACAGCCAATCGTTCAAGCACGTTTGCCAAGAAAACCCCATATGGGGTCACAAAGAGTTGGACACAAGTGAAAATTGAACATGACAGAAATGAATTTGCCTCCTATGATTGTCCTTCATTTCCTTTACAATACAGCTCAAGCACCTTCTTCTAGGATACCCCTGACTGCTAGTGCCCTCCTTTATCTTGTATTTATTTTCTTTATATTCTTTAAATATTTACACCTGTACTTCTCTCGGGTGTTAGCATATAGGCTCCTGAGAGTAGGGATGTTTAATTTTTCTCTATCATCTAGTAAAGTGCCTGGCACATAGTAGGCACTTACTTAAGTAAAAGCTTCATTGACTTCTCCTGGCACCCAGCACAAGGCTTTGCAATACCAAGTGCCTAATAATAGAATTTTTAAAATAACAGTAAGACACAGAAAATGCTCAATGCGTCACTGTCAAATGAGAACCACAACCTGTAATGCTCTGAGTTCAGAAGAGTTATTGCTGTTTGGGGGCATTCAGGGAACTGAGACTTGAAGGAAAGATAAGAGTCAAATATTTGGAGAGGAAGGAGAAAGGGTGATACAGCATTTCCAGAGCTTTATGATAGATTTCTATTTACTACTGTTAGCATCAAACAAAATGTCTGATACCCGAGCCCTAAACAATAAGGTATTCCCTTTTCCCTAGCTTCTCTAGTCAAGGGTTACTAAAGATATCAGAATCATGGGATACAGAGTTGGAAATGAGCCTTAAATATAATCTAGTCCATTTTTAGATCATGTTTGTATAATTACCTAAGTTCTAAGATATCCAAAGGTCAATTTAGCCAATTCAACAAAGGCAATTTGGTTTTTTTCTTCACATATTTGTACTTTAACTAAACTTTGTGGCTAGAGTCATGTGTGATCACATTTAAAAATTAAGTGTGACTCTAGCATAGAAATGAGTTGCAACTAACTTTTGGAGGTAGAAAAAATATATAAGAATTAAAAATTCCAATCAGCCTATTAAGTAAATTATTAGATATGCTCCCTTCAAAGTTACAAGGCTTTCACAGACTAACAGTCAAAGTAAGACTGAGAGGAAAATCCATTAGAGTACTCCGGGGTGGAAAAAAACAAAAAAGGACTTTAAGAAGTCATTTTAATCCAGGAATTGTTAAAATTATTCTATCAAGAATTCATTTGGCAGTCTGGTGAAGGCTATAGATACCTTTCCAGGATGCTTGAGTACATAAAATTAAACACATAGGATTACCAATTAACTCAGCATATTGAAACAGTCATCAAAATGGTTTAAAAAAACAAATTTGTGATATAACCACATATTGCTCCTTTATGAAGACATAAAATAAATGCAAAAACTTTTATCTTTGACAAAGCAAAATGCATGTCATATTGAACATCTGATCTACTTCAGCTTTTTGTTTTAATGGTTACAAGTGTAAAAAATCTCAATTCACAAAGATTTGTTGGGATAAAGGGGATTAAAGCTTCTATAACAAGTAAAAGGTAGGTTTTGGAGCACCAAAATTCTCTAAGGCCTTTTGAGTTCAATTTCAAGTGTAGTTAGTTTTTGGTCAAGATCAATGAATTTATCTTTGGCTAGGTCAACAACTTTGACAGTTTACATCAGAACCAAAAGCATTGTAAATCCATGGTCCAACCTCATGTCATCAAGATAGAAATAATTTTTGAGAGTTCTTAAGTCTTTCTAGGACTTTCCAAAGTCTTTCTTTGCAAATTTATTTTTTCAAAACTGACAAGAAAATTTTGTATTTTGTACCTTGGTAAAGTACTTTCTCTGGCATCTGAAAGTTTGCAATGATGTTAGCCTCTATTTTGCTTGCCTATCAGCAGCTTGGCTGAGAAAGCTTACAATTTTTCAGTAGCAACCTGTAATAGTAATTTTAGTACCTTCAAATGCAAAAGTTATATCATTCTGACAGCTGAACATCTGCCAGGGGCCAAACAACTGGACAAAATATTTTTTTCAAAGTATTTTGCGAGCAGATTTGCTTTTTCTTTTAGAAAAGGTGAAACTTCTGCCCCTAATTTAAACAAACACTTGAAGATTTATCCTCTTCAAAGTCAGCAAACTTCTGCCTGGCAAAGAAGCACTTCATATTTTGTTATTTCTTCACAGTGTTTTAAAAATGCAGTGTTTGCAAGACCTACTTTTGATAAAATGGGTGACTTTTACAAGTGTGAAAAATCTTTGGGGGTGGTTGGAAGACACAGAGATGTGTACAGTTTCATCTAGCTGCAAACCAAAGGGGAATAGTGAGCCTGCCAATTCCTCAATCCCTTGCTTCAAAATGTTAAAAGAAATATCAATGAGACAAGAACAAATTACACCATTTGTCCGTGGAATCACTGGTGGACATGGTGGTCCACTGCTCCACAAATTACTTCAACCATTTCTAGTGCATATTTCTTGATTACAGCATCTTCGGTAGTGATGGGGGGAGAGGTTCTTTTGTTTGGGTGGCCAGTTAAGCAACTTTATAGGATATTTCATATACAGTTTTTCTGTGAAATGGCAACCAAGTTTTAGAAGTGTCCCATCTCTTTTGAACTGAATTTTCTTTGAATGAAAAGAGCCTGTATCTTTAGGGCTATGGTTTTGTTAGGCTTGTTTAGCTCTACACAAAAACCTATGGCATTTATGCTTCACTGTTTAATTTAACTAACTTTTTAAACACTATTTTTGTTTGTTTTTAAAATCATTTGATAAATCTGAATAGAAATAACTTGTGTGGTAAGCGTAAGATATACAAGAATCTATATGACAAGTAAAATAAGGCAAATTTTATAATTTACCCAAAGCTTTAACACTTACTGGATTTTTAACCCTTTGATAAGCAGATTACAGCAGTAGTTCCAGAGTCATGAGCTTCCCTAAATTCAGTATCCTTCCACTTAAGATTTCATCCCATGGCTTTTCTGTGTCTTCCTAGATAATGATCCTCATTTCTGACATCAAAGTTCTCCTGCCAACTAACTGTTTAAACACACAGTATTTTCAAATAACACATAAATAGCACTTGTACAACCTACTGCATGTGCATGACTTTATTTCCTAACACTAGGAAGAGAAAAGCAAATAAAAGATCTCTACTCAAAGAGCTTACAACATTGCACACCCTCAGTATCACCGCAAAATCTTGAACACTTTAAGTCATAGACTTCAACAGTTCTCTCAACCATCAGATGTGTTAGAACTTAGCTAGTATATGGCACACTTATGTAACTATTAGTATTATTAAAGCCTATGCCACCTTATGGAGAATTAAGAATTCACATCTGAACCAACTGAAAGCAACATCGTTGATGTCTGGGTTGCCAATGTGAGAACATTTCACTGTTTGGTGGCTCCTAGGTGGAGAGCTGCCCAGTAACTGACCAGCTATGCTCCAGGAGTGTTTGTACACCAGAAAAGCAATCTAATGGCAGGTCTAATGACAACGATAATTCTGAAGCAAAGATAAGCATAAATTATGAGATGTCAGCAACAACTGTAACGTAATACACATGAAAAAAATTGTTGACTTATATTGGTGAGTCACCACAGTCACTAATTCTACTAAGGTTTGTTGCCTACACATATAATTAGAGGAAGTGCTACACTTCAGTTAGAGGTTAGTGAATATAAATATGGAATTTCTTTCCCACTTACGTCCATAGACCCTTTGAAATTCTATCCATTATGGGTACATGGACCCCAGGTTAGGAAGCTCTCCCTAATTCAAAAGACCTGCTGAAATTTGCTCTCTTGCACATCGGGGGAGGGGCTTTACAGTGGGATCTCTGTTTTGGGTTTGGGGGTAGGGGAAAGACAGGGAGAAAATTTGTAACTCAAAAATCTCATGGAAATGAGTGATGTAAACAAGAAAACAAATAAAAAATTTATATTTAAAAAAAAAAAAAAGAAATTTGCTCTTTCCTATCTCCTAAGTTAGTGAACCGAAGCTTAATGAGAGTGAGTTAACATACTTGTGGATCTGCTACATGAATGCATTTAACTATGTGGAAAATAATAGTGCTGGGATCTAGTGGCCATGACTTCAAAAAATCATGACAGTAATGAAAATGAAATTGTTTGTAGGAATACTGGGAAGAATCACAAAAAAAAGTAATGAAAATAAAGCAGAGATGAGAAAAATGGCTAAAATATATTACCATAAAGTAAAAGAAAAAAAATTTAAAAGCCCTCATAGGAAGTATGTGTTTCACAGCTGTTCGGTAGAATGCCTATTATCCACATATATGTATATGGATAGATGCCACAAATGAGTTAGGCTCAGAATTAAACAAAACAAGCTCTTGATTTAACCATAAAATTCTTTTAATGACACTAAATTTCTCCCTGAAACAAAGGTTCACATAAAAAAAACAAACAACCAATATTCTACCCATGAGTAACGGAACACAAGGTTCTCCAAAAAATTTAAAATGATCATCCATAACCCAAAGAACAATGAAGGCACACGGTGGGTATGATGTGCTGTAATTCCTAACAAACAAGAACTACAAAGATGAGCAAGAATGTCATCAATGAAATGTATGTTTAGGATGTTTTATGTTCTAAAAACAGATGAGGTGGTCATGTGGTAAGGGCAAGAACGACCAAAGGACAACCCATATGGTCCGCTGGTATTCTCATGATTTCTGAAGAAAGCAAGACCAGTCTACAACTCACTGGGTGGGCCTCCTGTGGTGAATCTATGAAGAGACAAGGACAAAGGTCTAAAAGGCAGGTATCTATATATATATATTTTTTTAGCAAATATCCACATGGATGTTTTAATGTTTTAATTTTGTTTGTCTTTGTTTTTCCCTTCAAAACAGACTTTGGGGGATGGGATAATATATATGTGAAGGTAGCCCATATTCAAACTAATGCCTTGGTCTGGCATGGGTAATAATCTTTCTCACTCTCAACATTAAAGTAGCCTTCCTCACCAAACCTCCCCTGAAGAAGGACTGATATCAATTCTAGAAAGAAATTAAATTCAACAACAGTATTCAGTTAGATTCCCATATGGGCTACACAAAAGGGATGTGTTATAGCCTAAAATGAACTTTAACAAATAAATCTATCTTCTGAATCATCAAAATTAAATGATGTTCAATCTTCCTTCACTGTTAAGAATATTTTATTCTATTATTGAAATTTTATTAAAACTCTCAACCTATATATTGTATATAAAATACTGTTGGTTAACAAGACCAGTTAATTATGCTGGATAAATAAGAGTCTATTTTCAAATACTCTGAATTACCTATTAAAAAGCCATAGGAGGGAGGGGGAGAAAATTTGGAACTCAAGTAATTGTGGAACTGAATGCTATAAACTAAAAGCAAATAAATAAATAAATAATAAAAAAGAACTGCTGCTCTCCTGGGAATCAGAAAAAAAGTGATAAGGAAGAAAATCTATGTACCAGCTCTCCACTTGTTAACTTGTAATAGTTCTGCTTGCTCATTTAAGACTTTGTGGAAATTATCCTTTGGCCACAGTAAATGTTTTCAATGTTAATATGACTTTTGAGACACTGAGTTTCATTCTCAACTGTGTCTGAAATAAGGAAAGCATTCTACGTTTTTATTGGCTGGAACTAAATTAGGGAGTATTTAGAACTGGCTCAAAACCTTACAGTACTGTAATTGGAAATCAAAATCCAGATTTTAAAAAAGTGCTTTTAACAAATATACACACTATTTTCCAAATCTTAACAGAAGTTACTGCTATAATCTCATTCTATTAAATTATTTAAATGAATATGGGAAAATAAAGTCTTTTCCTCAGTAGATGCCAGTGATTTATTTAGCAACTTAAAGAGTGAAAGCTGATGTATATTTATGTGGAAGCACTAAATTACTTTGAAGAAACAGCTCCTCTGAAAGATGACTGTCACTTTGAAAGGAACCTGGGAAAAGTGTTTGGTAACTAACAACCCTTAAAACTAGCAACTGATACAGGTGTAGTGGTGAGAAACTTGAGGTTTCTCCACGTGATCAAGTTCTTTAAGAGTCAGTCGCTTTACAATTCGGGAGCGTGTTTCACTATGGGAGGTGTTCCACACAAGATATAATCTGTACTTCATAAGATGACAGAAAACTAAGTCACATCAACAGAATCTGTATTCAGGTCTAAGAGCTTTTAGTTCAGACATAAGATTTCATATTTTAATGAAGGAAAAGATGAAAAATTTAATGTAAAAATGCTTCCCACACAAGAATAGACATCTGGCATAGACAAGTAAACATTGGTATTACAGTTTAATCAAAGAGAGGCCCCGGACAAAAGAAGAACAACTCCTTTTTATTCAAGTTTAGAAAAGACAGCTACCCTGAGCTGATTTTCCCCCTCAGACTTTTCATTCCAATACAAAAATTCCCATTATGACCCCACCCCCACACTTATACAACCCCTCCCATTTAAATCAAGACGCTAACTTGCTCAATTGCTATTGAACAAGAAGTTTCTTCCTTCCCCATATATTCCCCAAATAGGTGAACTCTAACCACTGTTTAAAAATGAGCAAGGGGTTAAGTAAAACAAGGAATTTATTTTGTAATATATGTAACCGAACAACTTAAGGGTCCAACATATCTACAACACTGACTTTTCACAAACATCTAGCTTGTGACAGTCTCCGCAAATTAAAAAAAAAATCCCGTGGGAATGTAGATTATAACAGAAAGTATGCTACAATAAAGATTCTTGCCTGGTACACAGACAATAGTGATAAAAGAGAGAGGACATCATCTGCTTGGAATGCCTCGCCATCTTCCTCCCAGCCCAGTTGAAGTTTCCTTAGTTCAAAAAGGCTTGGGTTTAGCTGCTCGTTGAGGTTGTACTGTTTGCCGGGCTAGGAGGCAAAAAGACACATTTACTACAACATGGCACTTTTCTAACTTCTAGACCTCACACCACCATTTTGTCTGCTTCCCACACACACCAGCCCACACCACTTGGGACATTAAGTGACCCCAGTTTTGTAGGCTCTAATAGATTCACTTTGCAATTAAGCACAATAATCAAGCCTGGCTCTAGAGAAAAGCTGAGAAAATCACCTTCCTTCCTTCTTTGCAAAACTGGAGACTATGGATGTGGTAATACTGTGGTTATTTAAATGAATATTAGACAATAAACTTTTTCCACAGTAGATGCTATTGATTTTATTCAGCAACGTAGGTATGCAGGGTTGATTTTGATGAATTAAGATTTTTCTCCTTCAAAAAATGCTTTGTCATAAGTGACAGTTCACTGACAAAGGGGAAGGATATATTAAAAAATTGAAGTAATGTAAATACAAAAGGTTTCAGTAATGTTTTAAAGACCGGACAATTAGGGTATGTCCTTAAAAGCAGCAGCTATTCTTCAATGTCTGGACGGCAGAGAAGACAGGCACTTATTTGTATTCTTTATCAGAGGGTCTGAAGTAGTCTTATAAACATGAAGAACACTATGGCTTCATAAGAAAAAAAGTATGTGGAATCAGGTTACCCATGCTTTAACCCAACTATACAAATTGTACCATGAAGTCACTTAAAATCTGTATCCATATCTCTATGACTCCTTTCTCCAATCCAAATCCTTTACTTCTTTCAAAACCAACCTCCTCCTTTTAACTACTTCTAAACTACTTTTAAAATCTTTCATCTGAATTTCTACAATCCTTTAATTGCCTTGAATTCTTCTATCTGCTTACCCAAGGGCCAAAAAGTTGGCTTGTAGACTATCTATCCTAATCTGGATATTATGAGAGTAATGAGATAGGACAAGGTGAAAATTCTTTCAGAAAATTCTTTGAGTGAAAGAAAAAGTGTTTAAAAATATTTTATTATCATTTAACTTTTATTATCATTTATTCATCATAGAAGAATACAATGAAAACACCTAACAACAACCTGACTATAAACATCAATTCAAAAATCTACTTCAATTTAGTCTTCTAGACAGATGTCTTAACAATGCCAACAATCAGGGGCAGCTAGGTGGCACAGTGATTGGAGCTCTGGTCCTGGAGTCAGGAGGACCTGAGTTCAAATTCAGCCTCAGACACTTAATACTTATTAGCCATGTGATTTAAGTCACTTAACCACAATTGCCCTACCTTTCCTCCTGCAAAAAAAAAAAAAAAAGAAATTTGATGAATTTGGGGTGGCGGTACAGTGAATAAAGCACTGGCCCTGGAATCAGGAGGACCTGAGTTCAAATCCAACCTCAGACACTTAACACTTACTAGCCATGTGCCCAGTCATTTAACCCCAATTGCCCTGCCTTCCCCCCTCCAAAAAAAAAAAAAAATTAAAAAAAAAAAAAAAA
>CM053595.1:92487989-92506173 GCA_028646575.1 Pseudocheirus occidentalis
AAGTGAAGAAAAGGCCTCCCCTTGGACTAAACTGAAGTTTGTTGGAAATCAAGGGGTGGAAGGATTTGTGTGGTTGTCTAAGAACTTTATTTGGAAACTAAAGTTAATGGTTACCCCAGGAGTGGAAGATCAGTATATTGTGAATTGCTGATTGAATCAACTCCCTAGAAACTAGGTCATTCCTTTGTTATTTGATTGATTGAATCTTAAAGTGTGAAGCTGGTTTCTCCCTTAGGAAACCAGCTGATTCTTCTCTTGTTCTTTGTTCCTTTCTGTAATAAGATATAATATTGAGACTTTCCTTGTTCTGAAGATTGTTTACAATATTGTGAACTGTTGAAACTGTGAACATTGTACTGAATAGAGAATTGTAATGGAATAAACAGAGTGTTCACTAATACTGTGTAATCCGAATCTTAAAAGCTGTTCACAGTAGCATTCTCTCAGGAATCTACTGCTGAT
Organism: Pseudocheirus occidentalis; assembly: GCA_028646575.1. Taxonomy (NCBI): domain Eukaryota; kingdom Metazoa; phylum Chordata; class Mammalia; order Diprotodontia; family Pseudocheiridae; genus Pseudocheirus; species Pseudocheirus occidentalis. The sequence goes on from CM053595.1 coordinate 92,488,452, forward strand.
TGGCTTTACAGGGATAGGGGAAAGAAGGGGAGAAAATTTGTAACTCAAAACTGGAAATGAATGATGTAATCAAGAAAATAAATAAAAATTAAAAAAAAAAAGAACTTCCTCCGGCAGCATGGGCAGATGAGAACAATTTGTTCCAGCAATCACAAAGGCAGCTGAAGCAGGTGCTGTGTAGCAATTAGAACTTCGTCAGACATCAAAGACACCAAGAGCATCCACTGCATCCCTGGTCATTAACAATTGTTCTGACTTTTGTCTTGCCACTGGACTTTGATGACTCTGGAAGAGACAATGAGGCTAATGACATTGTCTGCCTCACTTAAATCCAGTTTAAGACCAAGTCAAGATAATATCACATGATATCATCAGTCCTGTTTGGAAAAGGAAAGACGAAAAGATGAACAACCTCACCCTTTGGTGATACTCTATATCAGACCCATATGAAAGTATTAAGAAGATTTCCCCTTAGAGTGACAGAGAAAGGATGTAATGAGCTGAAGAGAGAGAGAAAAAAAGGAGTCTTTTCTTTTTGGGGGCTAAGGAGGAATTTTTAAATTCTGAATTTAAACATCAAAAAAAATCATCTCCATATGTCTCACAAAACACAAAAAGAGGATTCACTATGAACAATGAATCTGTTTCATATCACTTGCTTATTTTAAAAGAATGTATATAATTCTACATGTTACTCTCAAAACTATGATGCTTGTTTGTGCTCCCTTCCCTCCTCTCTGCATTTTAAAGAAATGTTACATAGGCCTTCTCTTTTTTTCTTTTGCTTTTTTTTGGAGGGTAATTGGGGTTAAGTGACTTGCCCAAGGTCACATGGTTAGTAAGTGTATCAAGTGTCTGAGGCCAGAATTGAACTCAGGTGCTCCTGACTCCAGGGTCGGTGCTCTATTCACTTTGCCACTTGGCCGCCCCAGGCCTTCTCTTTTTTTTTTTTTTTTTGCATTAATATTTATAGCCCTAATAACTTCTCTCATTTAAAACCCAGGAAAAACAAAGGGGGGAAAAACCCCTTATAACAAATAAACATAGCAAAGCAAAATGAATACACATTGTAAAACAAAATGAAGGGCCATACACAAAAATTGATGTCTCTTTACCTTTTCTCTATCACCTCTCTGTGAAGAAGTGGTTAACAAGTTCCATCCCAGGTGCCTTTGGAGATAAGACTGGTCATTGCATTGTTCAGAGTTCTTAAGCCTTTAAGAATTGTCTTTCTTTGTAGTGTTGCTATCATTGTATAAATTATTTTTATGGTTCTGCTCACTTCACTCTGTCACCTAATACTATTCAAGATTCTCTGAGATCATTTTCTCCTTCATTTCTTATGGTGCAATAATATTCTATTACAATCACATGCTTGAATTTGTATAGCCATTCCCTAACTGTCTAAGAGGAAGAGCCCCTTTAGACTCTGATTCTACAAACCCACCTCTCCCCAGTCCCAGTTCCATTTTTAAAAATCTTCTCTTCATTCAGTATTTATGAATTCTTTTTGGGCAGGTGACCATTTGATGTTATTCTTTGGGGAAGAAAAGGCTTTTTTTTTTGCTTCAGTATCCTCCTCTGAAGATGAACCCTGGTCTTCTTATTCCCATAATAACTTTCTATAGTTGGGTTGTTTCTCCTTTGCCTGTTCATTTTAAAAAGTTTGTAGCAGCTTACTATTGTAAACAACTTTAGTCCTGGGGTAGGGGGGATGGTGCCTTTGGCCTTAAATCCTCCTGTGGTTCTCCCCTCTGACCTGGAACTGAAACCAAGACCTCCTTCCTCCTGTAAGTGCGCACAGCCAGTGATGTGCCCACCCCACTGCTTTTGCACTCACTGGGCACGTGCTGGTTTCTTCTTGCCCAGGACTGTGTCTTAGCAGCACGGATGGACCTGGTGTACCTTATCAGCAAAGGTTCCCTCAGTCTTCTCCCACTCAGACACCCAACACCCCACACTGTCACATAGGTGAAAATTCCTGTAACAGGGGCCGAGGTTACCTCTCAACCCAGCCAACCCCAGGGCTTATGGCTTGGTATTTCAGCAGAACTAACCTGGAAGTGTTTATACTTTACAGAAACAAAACCCTGGCCCTGGGATTTTTCTTCATATCTTACCTAGTCGTCTCAGGAGGACCACTGTTCTGCTCCAGCTCTCATTTGTTTTTACTGTTCTACATTCACTCTGAGGTGCTATTTTGTCTTGTTTGTGGAAGAAATCTGGAGAGCTTGGAGTTTTCTGACCTACTCTTCCCAGGATCCTCTCTACTAAATATTTTTAAGTTTACTATCTTTACAATATTGCTGTTATTGAATAAATTATTACCTTACTCCTGCTTACTTCACTTTCCATCAATTCATGGAAGTCTCTCCAGGTTTCTCTAAAACCATTCCCTTCATCAATTGTTATGACACCCAAGTATTGTGTCACATTCATATACCATAATTTGTTTAGCCATTTCCCAGTTGATGAACATCTTCATCAAGAAAAAGCAGATCAGTTTCCAATTCTTTGCTGTCACAAAAAAGAGCAGCTATAAATATATTTGATGTTTAATTTGATATCATTAATTTATTTGTAATTTTAAAAATATTTTGATAGTAATATTTAAATAGAGCATAGGGCCTGGAGTCAGGAAAACTCATCTTTTTGAGTTCAAATTCAACCTCAGACAATTAACTAGTTGTGTGACCCTGGGAAAATCATATAATCCTGTTTGCCTCAGTTTCTTTTCAGTTGTAAAATGAGCTGTAATGGTAAGCAAACAAGTAGTTAGTGCCTTGTTTCCATTGAACCTTGCCCGTGATTATATCAAGTCTTTGTTAAGAGACAGGACTTAAGAAACTCACAGTGGGAGGGACTTGTCAAAGACAGGAACAGGAAGGATATAAGAGGTGGGCAGAACAGGGAGGAGCTAATGACCAGATAAAAAGCTGAGCACAAACTGGGAAAGAGCAGAACTGAGAAGGAAACACTTGTGGTGGCAGAGTTGAGAAGGAGAAAACTTGTAGTATCATGGCACTCTGTTTGTCTGTTCTGTCTGTGTTGATTATTGTCTGTAATACTTTGTACAGAAGCCCTGGGACCTTACTGGAAGTCCTGAAGGATGATTGCTTTGTTGTCTGTTTACAGAAGTCCTGAAGGAGGGTTTTGGAGGTCCTGGGACTATACTGATGATTTGTATTGAGTTCTCTGACTTTGTTTGTGGGTCTGTGTTGATCTCAGAGGCAGAAAGTAAATTGATGATGGTGCTAACAATGTGTATGAATGTTGTGTTGGCTCTGTTAAGCTTTGTCTTCCCAGAAACAGAAACTGTGAGTGGCTTGAGGTGGACTGGACACAGTGAGATTCAATATGGAACCAGAACTGGACAAGGAACTGGATGAGGAGCTGGACAAGGAGCTGAACAAGTATTTGAGAGCTGCCTACTTTTTAATCCAGGTGACAGTTGGGTAAATTCAGGCAAAAGCTGGGACCATGGAAGAGGAATCATGGAATCTGAGAGCCAGTCTCAAGTCAAGATGAAAAGATCTCTTCTTGGGTACTTATGTAGCCTGGGGTGGGACAACTTTGTACTCTGTACTTTGTACCTCTTATGGATGATTGGAAACTAATCTCCAATAAAGAAGAAAGAAGATTTTTTGACTGAGAGATTAAGACAATGTGACCATGACCTAGGGGTGTAGAACTTTGACATTTGTACTTTGTGTCACTTAAGGAGGATTGTTCCTTAAAGATGATTGAGTTAAAAACTTACTGAATGATATCTTTTGTTTAAAACTACGTGGCCACTTTAGAGAAAAGTTGTTATGTTATAACATTGTGAATACTATACTTTGATTTCTGTGAATGTTTTGTCTTAGTTTATAACTGAATAGAGAGTTCACTATACTATGTGATCAGAACTTTTAAGCTATTCACAGTAGCATTCTTCTGGAGAGCTGTTCGTGCTTGACCTTATATGAGCTAGAGAAAGAAATGACAAAAGCACTCCAGTGTGTTTGCCAAGAAAATCCCAAATTGGGTCACAAAGAGTCAAACATAACTGAAATGACTGAACAACAAAAACATGAGGTCTTTTCATTTTCCTTTGATCTTTTTGAGTATAGACCTAGCAGTGATAATCCTAAGTCAAAGTGTATGGTTCATAAATGTTTAGTGTTGATATTAATTCATTATTTATGCTACCTTTTATCAAAATGTAGTTTCCATGTTTATCTCTTTTAATTAGGCTGATTTTTGCTGTTACTTTGAGTTCATGATTGCCACCCCTGCCTTTTCTTTTTTTATTCCTGCTGAAGAATAATAGATTCTGTCCTGGCTCCTTATTTTAACTCTATGTGTATATTTCTGTTTCTAATGTGTTTCTTGTAAACAATATGTAGTTGGATTCTAAATTCTGAGCCGTTCTTCTGTCCTCTCCCATTTTATGGATGAGTTCATTCCATTCTCACATTCATATTATGCTTATGCTTGCTAATTATGCATTTCTTTCCATCTTATTTTCATACTTTTCCTTTTGTTTCTCACCTCCTCTTTAAGCCATTGTTTTGCTTCTGACTTATACTGCCCTTAATCTACCCTCTCAATTTATTCCTTTATTCCCCTTAACTTCCTTCCCTCCCATTTCCCTGTTGGTTAAAATATATTTGTACATGCAGTTATGTGTGTGGTGTGCATCCTTCCCTCCTTTGACTAGTTCAGATGTATGAAGTTCAAGTATTAGTCACTCTTCCTCATTTCCTCCTTCATGTTGTATAGATGTTGACTTGTGCAACTTGTTTATGTGAGATAATCTTTTCCATTCTTCCTTTCCCTTTTTCCCTTGGCCCATGTGTCCTTCTTCCTCACCTTTTCTATTCTTCTTTAGAAAGCATCAAAATATAACAGAATTATACTCAGTCCCTCTATCTAATTCTACTACCTCTAAGACCTCTGGAGTTGTAGGGTAGCTTGCCATTGGTTGTAAAAAGAATAGCTATGTTTCAAGAGGTCTTAAAAAAGGTAGCATGGCAGCTTTGTAGTCAGACAAGTCAGGAAGCAAATTTTTCTTTGGAATTCTTTGAACCTTTACCAGAAAATACTGGCTAGGGCCCTGAGGGATGCAGCGTGGGGGTGGAGGTATGTAATGAGAATGGGAATTTCAAGATCTTCCCTGCTCCTTTAATAGACCTAGTGGGCAGTTTGAAGACCTCCCCTGCTGTGAAGATAAACTCTGCCCCCTAATAGGCTGAATGGAGCCTGTAATGGGAGGAGTTTGCTGATGGGAAGCAAAGCCCACAGGAAGCTTGTCAGAGCTAGCCAGACAGTGGGAGAGAAAGGACACTCAGGCAAGGAGAGGTTTGTGAATATTGATTTTGTATTGGTTTGTGGGAAAGTTGAAGGATGCTGTGGCTCTCAGCGCTATTATGGCTTCTGAATATCTTTGGTACTATGATGGGATCAGCTTACTGGTTTTGGGACTAGGTTTTCTGGTGTCTGAATAAAGGCTTCAGTTCTATCCTCTATCTGGAGATTTTGGTACATTTTGTGATCAAACATCATGCAATACTTATAGTAATGTTCTTTATCATGATCGTGGGAATTGTAAATATTGCATTGGCACTACAGAGTGACAGAATGTATCTCTACCTCACTGTCAGTCGAGCTGCAATTTTAGTAGGGGACACAATACCCAGCAAAGAACAGGCCTTGGAAGTCAAAGAGTCAGTGTAGAAAGTTCTGAGGAGAGTGATCCCAAGCATTTCAGAATAGTGTCTTCTACGTGTTCAGGAGACAGCCCTGAAGTTGGGAGAGTTGAACTATAACTAAAAGCAGGTCAAGGCTAAGCAACCTGTTTAGAAAAGGTGCTATACTCAGAGGAAAGCAGCATTAGGACATCATGATGAGAAAGAACATTGGGGTCATGCAGTGCTAAGGGTATGGGTATCAGTGTACTCTATGTGTGTACAATTTTTCCTGCAGACTTTGTAATTATGGATGTGCCTCAAGTTTATAGGGGAACATTTTGTTCCTGTTGTTCATGCCGACACCTCAATAAATGCTTTGAGCTAATCATGTCTCCTATTAAAGATAAGTACATTCATGAGGGCTTCTGAGCTATGGTTTTAGAAATATATACCCACAAACAACTGAGAACCTGTGTCAAGTTGGGGTAATTGTCCAATATATGTATTAGGGATACTACATATGTGACCTAATTTCAACTGCTCTTCACTGCAGCAAGGCAATCTCTTAGTCCTAATTTAATCACTCATACTCTTAGGAACAGCTCTTGCAAACCTTTTCTCTCAAGACTCCATTAGCACTTCTCTCCCCAACTTCTTAGCTGTAGGCCTTGCCTCACAATTTACTGGAGGAAAAAAATCAAGGAAGTTGTTGAGAATTTCTCCTCTCCTGATTTCTAAAGCTCTTTACATAATCTACTATTTCCTTCTTTAGTCTGATCAAGTTTTTTTTACCAAAGACCAACACCACTAAATGTGTCCTTGACTTCACCTATCTCATTTCTAGCAGATTGCTCCCACCAGCAACCTTTCTCTCTACTCTGCAATCTCCCATCTACTGGTTCTTTGTTGCTTACAAACATGTCTGAGTCTGCCTCATGGATATCATGATATGCTACCATCTTCTGTATTCTCCCTTTCTCAGCCATAATCCTAGAAAGTTTCTTCTGTCAATCTCTTCTGGCTTCCAACTTCATAACTCAGTGACTTCTACAAAGTCATTAGTAAGCTACTAAATAGCAAATCTAAATGACCTCTTCTCAAGTCTGCATTCTTGATGCCTTCAGCAGCATGTAACACTAGTGACTTGTTTTCCTAATATTGATTTAGCAGTTTCCAGAATTATCAAGCCATAAGAAACAAGGTCTAAGTGAAAGGTTAGTGGAACTCGGCTAAATCTGGGGGAGAAAAGCAGTCTGGCCAAACTGCCTCCAGGACAAGGAAGCAGCAGAAGAGGCAGCCCTGCAGCCCTGCAGCCATGCCTCCTGGCCTGCAGACTGCAAGGGGCCAAATCATCATTCAGGGGCTAAGTGCTCTTGCACTGAGTGGCCTGGATCTGGATTATGGTCTTAGGTCCTGGGGTGCATTTTCAGGGAGCCAAAGCTGGTAGGAGCTGCAGCAGCCTCCCAATAACTCTGCTTTTTTTTTTTTTTGGAGGGCAGTTGGGGTTAAGTGACTTGCCCAAGGTCACATGGCTAGTTTTTTGTGTTAAGTGTCTGAGGCCGGATTTGAACTCAGTTACTCCTGACTCCAGGGCTGGTGCTCTATTCACTGTGCCACCTAGCCACCCCCTCAAAGGTTTTTTTTTTGTTTTGTTTTGTTTTTGGAGGGCAGTTGGGGTTAAGTGACTTGCCCAACGTCACGCAACTACTTTTTTGTTTTAAGTGTCTGAGGCTGGATTTGAACTCAGGTACTCCTGACTCCAGGGCCGGTGCTCTATTTACTGCGCCACCTAGCCGCCCCTCTCCCAATAACTCTGGCAGCTGCAAAAACCCCAGCGATTTGGGACAGAGCTTTCCCCTCTGGAAGCAGAGTTCCACAGAGCTAAACCAAATAACAGAAATGGAGGAAAAATTGGGAAGAGAAATGAAAATGATGCAAGAAAATCATGAAAAGAGAGTCAACAACCTAACTGAAGAAAATAACACCTTAAAAAATAGATTAACTCAAATGGCAAAAGAGGCCCAAAAAGCCAATGAGGAGAAGAATGCCTTAAAAAGCCAAATTTGCCAGATGGAAAAAGGATCTCAAAAGCTTTCTGAAGAGAATAATTCCTTCAAAAGTAGAGTGGAGCAAATGGAAGCAAATGATTTTATGAGAAATCAAGATACTATTAAATTGGAATATGATATTCTGGAGATCAAGGGAGCTAAGATTAAAAGCAAGAATCACCTACCCAGCAAAAATGAGTATAATGTTCCAGGGGAAAATATGGTCATTCAGTGAGGTGGAGGACTTTCAATCATTCTTCTGAAAAAACCAGAACTGGAAAAATTAAACTGAAAACTCAAATACAAGAAGCATGAGAAGGTAAACATGGAAAAGAAATCATAAGGAACTTATCAAAGTTGAACTATTTACATGACTACATGGAAAAATGATAATTGTAACTTATGAAACTTTTCCCAGTATGAGGATAGGGGAAGGGAATATAAATGTATATATATATATGTATACATACACATGTCTATATAGGAGCGTTTATATATGCATATGAAAACATCTGACTGTGTACATATGCGTACATAGAGGGCACAGGATCAATTGAATAGGAAGGGACAGTACTTTAAAAGGCGAAATTCTGAGGTGGGCAATTAGAATGAGAGGAGACAAGGAGAGACAGAATGGGGTTAATCATCTCAATATAAAGAGGCTAGGAATAATTGTTACAATGAAGGGGAAGAACAGGAAGGCAAAAGGAAATGGGTCAACCTTACTCTCATTGAATTTGGCTTAGGGAAAGTATGACATAAACTCTAAACTGGGTATCTTGCCACACAGGAGAGTAGGGGGGATGGGGATGAGAGGTGGGATGATGGAGGGGAGGTCAAGGTGGGGTGGAGGGTTACTGGAAGTACACACTTCTGTAAAGGGACAGGGTAGAGAATAGAACAAGGCGGGGTGGGGTAGGAAGGAGGGATATATAATCAGTCTCTCACAACATGTCCGTTGTGGAGATGTTCTGCATAACTATACATCTACAGGCCTATATTGAATTGCTTGTCTTTCCAGTGAGGGTAAGTGACAAGGGAGGAAGGGAAAGAATCTAGAATTTAAAGTTCTATAAGCAAATGTTAAAAATATATATATATATGTATATAAAATTATTATCTACATGCAACTAGGAATTAAGATATACAGGCACTGGGGTAGGGAGATCCATTCTGCCCTACCACAAAGTCAGAAGGGCAACAGGGGAGGACATAGGAGAGAGCAGATTGGGGGAAGAGCTATACAGTGGGATGGTTGTTTTGAGGTGATGGTAGGGGAAAGATGGGGAGAAAATTTGTAACTCAAAATCTCATGGAAATGAGTGATGTAAACAAGAAAATAATTAAATTAATTTAAAAAAAAAACAATGAAAATTTCAACCGTGACATCTCTATTCAATATGGCCAAAACTGAACTCATCATCTTTCCCTCAAAACTTATCTTTCTTCTGAATTTTCCTATTAATTTAAAAGATATCATCATTCTTCCAGGAAACCAGTTTAACAGCCTTCATGTCAACTCCATCCTTTTCTCCACGTATCCAATAAACTGCCAAATGTTGTGATTTCTGTCCTAACTGCTTCTTCCTTCCCCACCCTGATAGTTCAGGTTCTTATAGCCTGGACTAATGTAATAGACATGTATTTGGTTGCTCTCAGTCCCAAGCATCTTTCCATTCCAATCCATTCTCCACACATCTGAAAAAGTGGTTTTCCTAAACCACAGGTTTGATGTCACTCACTACTCACCAAATTCCATTGACTCCTGATTACTTCTAGAATCAAATTTTAATGTTTTTACAAATGAAGTTCTTCTTACCTTTCCAGTCTTTGTAGACTTTACTCTTTTCCACATACTTCCCCATTCAGCCATTTTAATCTACTTCCCGTTTCACACACTTCATTTCCTGTACTTTGTGCCTTAGCAATGGCTATGCCACCCCTGCACTCCCTTCTCACCTTTGCCTTCTCGGTCTTGGTGTCAGGAAGACCTGAAGTCCTGTATCTGACGTATACTGACTGTGTGATCTTGGTTAATCACTTTATTTCTTAGTTACCAGGCAACACTTTAAGATTAGAAGCTACAGGTAAGAGTGAGTTTCCTCCTCCAGGAATTCCCTAGATCAATAAAATCATAGGTCCAACCCCTATCATATGGATGTATTTATATATGTATATGTTTTCGCCTTCATTAGGATGTAAGCTTCTTAAGGGCAGGGACTATTTATTTACTTTTGTCTTTGTATTCCCAGCACTTAGCATAGCACATAGTAAGCACTAAATAAATTCTGGTTGATTGGGTATATTTGAAAGAGTAATGAACAGCCAAGAGACTATGCTTATAATTCCAACTATATGACTTTGGGTTCATTACTTAAGTGTTTGGAATTCAGTTCCATCATATGTAAATTGAAGGAATTAGAATAAATAATCTTTAAATTCCCACCTACCTCAAGTATTCTATAAATTTTGAAAATAACGATGCAAAAAAGTAAAGAGACCTGAATAAAGCTCCTAAAGTGACAGTAATAAAATCCAATTTTCCTTATTAAGAGCAAATTTAAGACTGAAAATTAGAATTTGGTTTATCTGTCAGAGTTCAAGTAAAATATGTAACTTTTTAATAAATGTTTGGACAAATTGTTTTCATATTTTGAAGTTTATATTCATATAGATTTATAATACAAGGAAAAACCAACAGAATATTTATATATATAAAGTTTAATTTTTATGCACATATTTACCTACAATATTTACAGAAAATAAAACAATTGTAGAAACATGAGAATAGACAATATCCTCTCAGACTTCTTAGGAGCTGAGGGTTTTATTGCTGTCGTTCAATCAGAGAATAATATTTTATATACATGAAATCTGAGAGATTAATTTTTAGCTGAATGGCAACCTTATCAAAGTTGTTTTTTTAAAAATTAAATTGTTGTTGAAACTCCAGGTATTTTGTTAAATGAAATTAAAAGGATGCTCAGGAAATAACTTAAACCTTTTCAAAACCTTTTCATAATAACAAGTAAAAAGGCACCTCCAGAATGTTAAAATATTTATAGCAATCCCAGTAGTTTAATTTTATGGGCTATTATAGTACACGTGGCTATTCTGCATACACAGTATGTCATTAGCACTTACTCTCTAAGTAGTGAGAACTGTAGACTATTTTGTGGCACTGTTAATATATTACCTTTTCAGATGGTGGAATATGATCATAAATTACACATCTGCAATACTAGTGTAATGTTATGACTACCACAGCATAAAATCCAATTATCTAAAACAATGCAACTACTGAATTCCCAAACACTACATAATTTGTAACTGAATTTTCATATTCAGAAACCTGTGAAGTGTTCTTACAAGTATTTTAAAAGCGTATTTATAAAGTATATTGAACAATAAATGAAAATGTTGAACCAGGAAATAAAACCACAATAGTGGCTAAAGTTCTGTATACAGTTTAACAAAAAATTTACCTCAAAATATCTGTAATTTCTTACAACATAATGGACATGAGTTTTTCTTTAACCAAAGTTCAATATGATGGGCTTTTTAATCTACTTTACTACAATACCATTTAAAGAATAAGCTGGGAGAACAAACAATACAGCCATATGCAGTAACTATTAATAAAAAAGCTGTGGGAATGGCAAGTAGGTGTTCCTTAAATACTGGTGAAGGAGAACAAAGGTCCACACAACATGTTTTCTCTTTGCTTAACATTGGCATTGATTTGCTATTTACAGTAGTTTGCAAAAATACATTATAAAAACTGAATGAGGTTACTTCTCTAAGCTTCAACTTAGTAACCAAGACACATACTTCATCTGCAATTAGTCTTGCAGAAAATAAAGTATTAAAGTGACACTAATACTGAAATATAGGTAATCAAAAAGTACCAAAAGCACTGATAACATGAGAAATCATCAAGACAATCTGGGTTAATATTGCACACTTCTTGTCGGTTGTTGCTAAGACTTTTCACATAAGTAACTGTAAAAGGAATCCTGTATGGCTTTTCGCTGCATCACTTATTTGAAGAAAGGCTGTTCAGGTCCCATGATAACGTATAGAAATTGTCATTGAACATGAGGCCTAGGTTTCAAAATTAGCTTTCCTGTCTGGGAAAAAAAGGGAGGAAAAAAAGTTCAACATACGCTTTGTTATAAAGAAAGTAACTTTATACATGTTAAAAAATATTCCTAACATTTATAGTTATTCATGACCTAGAATTAACTTTGTTTTCAATAACAAGGTTTGTTTTTTTTTTAATGGCTTTTCTTCTAGTCATTTCGATGACTACCTGAAAAATCAATGATCCATTAAATGAAATAATTATTGTGAACAGTAAGGAATATTTTATGTTTTTCACCACATAAAACTATTTTCAGAAAACAAATAAAGCTGTACATTTGACCTAAATTTCTATTATACTAGAAATGGAGTTCTGAATCTCTGAAGGTATATTGGGATTTTGCAAAGTAGTTCAGCCCAATATTAAATTATCACAGGAGCAATTTTTTAAAAGAAACAAAATAAATATACTTGTACTCCCAAAATTTGCCTATAAACCCATTTTTCCTTTCCCATTACATAGAAACAAAATTAATACTAGCTATAAAATAAGCATATTGCATTACTGTTATAAATACACTACCCCAAACATGAACCCCATGATGAAGTTGCTGTTAATCATATTTTTAAATTCTTTTGAATCTGAGATCAATTATTTCACGTATGTATCAAATCCAAAGGACTCATGATGAAAAATGCTGTCCACTCAGAGAGAGAATTCATGAACTCTTAAGTACATATTTTTTTGCTTTTTTCCCTGCACCATGGCGAATATGAAAATATTTTTTACATCAAAAAATCTATATATGATATATAAGTAAAAAGATTACTTACATCATCACAAGACATATTATATTCTGCTAACACAGTTCGACATCGAGCTGCTATACTGCATATATGTAGTCAAAGGAAAATAGCAATATTTAGAGAAAATTAAAAATCAAGTTGGCCAGAAATGTTTTAACAGAATAAATAGAATATATAATATATATTTTATATACATAGGTAGGATAAATATAATAAAACTCAGACACATTTAAAGGATACATTGATGGTGCTACCACTCTCTTGTGTATTCCAGCAAAGAACAACCCTATTAGAGTGATACAGCTGATTGTGAAAAATGGATGGTTCCATAAAGATGTAAAGAAGGATACCTATATCAAAAAACTTTTAATTATTTTCAAAATTCTACTGTTATTGCTTAAACTATACTCTTACCTATATATTCTTTTTCATCCTTTTATCTTCTAAGCTAACAAAGTAATTTAAATGATCCTAGTTTCCTTTATTGCTATGCTGTGTAAAAATTTAGTTAAGCATTTAAAATTTATCATCATTTATCTTTAGCATTCACTACACTACCAAAATGAGTATTATTACTATAGGCACTTAATTAGTATTTAAAAACACATTTAATCAGTGCTAAGCAGAAGGGCAAAACATGGAGCCTATCTTACATGAGATTAAAATCTATTTGAGAAGATTAAACTAACAGGAAATAAACTGGGTGAGCAATGTTAAGACTGTATATAAGTAAGTGCTAAATCATGTCATAACTTAATGATGTAGAAATTCAGAGAAGAGGGAGACCAATAATGTGGACTTTCATGAAGAGATAGATTTTTGTGTTGGAACTGAAAAACAGGTTGGGTTTAGATGAGAAGGAAGGTCATTTCAGTATAAAGGCACAGAATCATAAATTCAGAACTGGAAGGGATCTTAGAAGTCATCCAATCCAATTTTCTCATTTTATAGATGAGAACCTATGTCCCTGAAATGTTAAGTGCCTTGCCCAAGTTTACATAGGCTTCAGGTAACAGAGCTCAGATCCTCTGATTCCATACCCAGCACTCTTTTGCCTGTGTATGTAATATATTAATGGGATTTTTGAGAGATTAGCTTTACTGGAGAAAATGGTTCATGTCAGAGAATGTTAAAAAGTGTGCTATTACTGCTAGACCCCGTAGGGATTCTGTCAATACAGAGGCCCAGTCCTAACTGTCTAGCTCTAGTGGCTCTTCTTTTTATGCCTCTATCCCAGATGACATAATGATTGACTTTACATATTAAGTAAGCTCTCAGATTATTTATATAAAGGTTCTTATGGTTCTATTTACATGAGAAAATTATGATTTTATCACTAAATTTTCCTTTTATATTGCTTAAAAAGTTATAGGTACACTTTCTATAAGTGATCTTTTTTTTTTTTTTTTTTTGCTTTTTGGAAGAGAGAAGGCAGGGAAATTGGGGTTAAGTGACTTGCCCAAGGTCACACAGCTAGTAAGAGTTAAGTCTCTGAGGCCAGGTTTGAACTATAGTCCTCCTGACTCTAGGGCTGGTGTCCTATTCAGTGAGCCACCTAGCTGCCCTGTGACCTTCTTAATAGGTAAAAACCTGAGATTTTTTTAAATTGTGAAAATCAAATAAAACTTACTATCAACTTGCAGCTTATAAATTCTGACCAAAAAGATTTATATCAAGCAAAATCATAGATGAAAATAACAGTTTGTTTTTCCTTGTAAAAATTGCTACCAAATAGTTTGCTTTTGGTAAATGGACACAAAAAACAGTCTTCATTAGCATTATGCATTTTTCTTAGAACAAAAAACCAAAAACACAAAAACAAAACCAAATTACTTCTACCTTTTGTGTCTCAGGATCTATCAACCAGTTCCAGGCACCAGTAGCTGTACAGACAGACACGACTATAAGAATCACTAATAAAAGATAAAAACTAAATTAGTAAATAAACTTCTTACATAATACCAGATAAATCAGTTACTAATAAATGAAAATTGCAGGAGGCAGTACTGAGTAGAAAGTACATTAGGCCTAAAAAGGAGTAACCTAAATTCTCATGACTTGGCATATCATATGACCTCCACTGTGAACTTCCAAAAGTAAGACACAGATGCCCCATTCTGGCTTGAGTTTCTTAGAATTTAAAAAGTTTAAAAACAACAAAAAAAAAACCCTAAGAAAAACAAAAACAATCATGTAAATATGACATAAAAACCACATATTGAATCTAGAAATATATAAAAACATCATACCTGAGAGCCCTTCAAGGACTACCCTCAAAAGATTTTTCCTCTTTAATAAATGCAGATGAATCAATTTTTAAAAAAAACATCAACCAAAGGACAGCATTTTCTTCAAGGTACTTAGTGAATATATAGAGTATAAATTATAAGTAGGAAAAAAAGCAATACTTCTGTGAAAGCAAGATTCCCAGGGTTAAGTATACCTATTCTGGAAATCCTAAAAAGTCAAAATACAACTCTACCATAAAAAAAAAAAAATCGCATTAATTTTTTTTTAAGTTAAGGAAAACATTCAAAATATACAGCAACATAGACTGGAGAGAAGATATAACTGTTTAGTCTAATTTAAAATGCATGTGCGGGGGCAGCTAGGTGGCCCAGTAAACAGAGCACCGGCCCTGGAGTCAGGAGTACCTGAGTTCAAATCCAGCCTCAGACACTTGACACACACACAAAAAACTAGCCGTGTGACCTTGGGCAAGTCACTTAACCCCAACTGCCCTCCAAAAAAAAAAAGCAAAAAAAAATAAATAAAATGCATGTGCAGATTTTAAAAAGACAATTAAATGAAGCTGATATCAGAATATGAGACAAAACTATGTAGATTTTTTTTTTGCTACACTATACTTTCAGAGGCAAATCAAAATATAATTCATGTATTTTTGAGATGTGATAATTTTAAATTAATTCCAGAGGATATGGAAAATGTCCTTCATCTATAATAATGCCATAAATTTATATAGTTCTTTGTAACTTTTTTAAATGTTCTTATACACAGTCTTATTTCAGTAGTACTTTAATATAAATGACACTCATAACTAAGTCTGAATAATGTATGATTTTGAATTTTCAAAGATTATGTTCATTATGCTATGCTTAGATAGGAAAACATACTAATACAATTTTAAAAGATTTTTCTTGATACTACATTTTTTACAAATTGAAGGTCTGTGGCAATCCTGTATTGAACAAGTCTACTGTGCCATTTTGCCCAACAGCATGTGCTCATAGCATGTCTCTGTGTCACATTTTGGTAATATTCCCAATATTTCAAATGCTTTCATTACTATCATATCTGTTATGGTGATCTATGATCAGTGTTCTTTGATGTTACTATTCTGGAGTGCCATTAACTATGCCTATATAAGATGGCAAACTTAAATAAATGTTGTATTAGTTCTGGGGGGAACATGAGATTTTTCTTTAATGGTTAAAACACAATCGGTTTTCAGGCTAAACCTGTTAAACAATTAACCAAAATACTCAATTCCTTGAGAATTCTATTTAATCGTTTTCTTTTTTTAACCATATAGTATTGGTCAGTACACATAAAGGATTGCTCTAACAACATCTGATCAAATGTAACTGAAAGTCCCAGCCACCAGTTTTTCCTGAAGAAGCAGTCATGATAAAGTTCTCTCAATATTTAACAAAACTAATTTGAAAGCAAACATTTTAAAAAGCAGAAAGATTAATAAACCCATGATAAAGGTTTTCATTCAACAGATTCAGTTAATAGTGTGGGAAAAATTATGTATTAATACACATATGGATATAACTTGGTATTTGGATTTACAGATTTTCTGAGGTGTAATGTAGGAGCTATTCATTCATTTAACAAATATTCATTATCTCCCTACTATGTTCAGAGCAATAAGCAACTACTGTGGTAGGTAGTGACATGCAAAGTTTAGATAAGAAATAATCCATGCTTTCAGGGAGTTTACAATCTAGTGTCGGGAAGAGGCCATAAGGAAAATTATAATATAGCTTTTGATGTATAAGCATATCAAACAGTTTCAAAGCAAAGTGCTACAGTTGGTTTTCAGTTCAGGTTTTAAAAGAAAGTCAGGAATTCAACAGGTGATGAAGAGCAGGAAAGATATTCTAGAAATGGGGAACTAAATGAATAAAGTTATAAAGGGGGTATGATATAGGACATATTCAGGGGAGAAATTTGGCCTGTTTTAGGATTTTGGCCTGTTCATTGCTGCATGAGTATTAAGACAAAATGGCATAAGATCACGAAGATTCTTAGATGTCAGGCAAAACAGACAATAGGGAGCCATTTGAAGACTGTTGATCTTTTTTGTTCATGACCATATCTGTATAAAAAAAAAAAGATTATTTTGGCAAAAGAGATTAAGACAGGTAAGGGAATCAAGAGAGTCAGGCGTCTTGAAAGTGATAGGGAAAATATCCAGTAGGAGTGGGTGGTGTCAAAAACTCCAGAGAGGTCAAAAGGTCATGTGAATGGGAAAAAAATGGCCATTGGATATGGTAATTGAATTTCATCATTGGTAACTTTTGAGAGAACTGTGTCAGTACAACGGTTGGGACAGAAGGCTGACTGCAAGGTGTTAAAATGTAACATTACATTATATTATAATGTAAGCTCATTAAAAGTGGGGACTGTTTCTTTCTTTGTACATGTAACTTCAGTGCCTAGCATAGTTCTAGGCATATAACAGGTGTTTAATAAATACTTATCAATTAATTAAAGGGAATAAGAATAGAGTAAGTAGCAAGGCCATAAAGGTGCATAGACAACTAAAAGTTTAGCAGTAAACTAGAAAGAGGTGGTATGATAGAAGGATACAAGTATATTTTTTTTAAAAATTACAATAAACATAGGCTAGTATCAAAGCAGAGAATGAAGATGCATGAGATCTGTTGACACTGCTGGAGCAAAGTCTCAAAGAAGTGGAATGAAATGGGATTAAGAGCATTGCTGAACAGTAGTGATAACCTCTTCTCTTGTGACCACAGGTGACAATCTGTGAGGAATGGAAGAGAGCTGAAAGAGCTCATGTTTAATGATCCTAATCTTCTTAGTAAAGGAGGAAGCAAACATACACATATACATACATAT